>QEPC01011926.1:1270872-1286006 GCA_003113815.1 Sphenodon punctatus | reverse complement strand
TTCTCATGTGTCCTCTAAAATTTGCATTTCTGGCCATCCTAGATACGCCACGGCTGGGTGAGGATGGGCTGAGAGCAGGGCCAGTCTTAGAATTTGTGGAGTCCAGGGTGAAGATAAAATGTGGGGCCCCAGGTGGCTCTGAACCTTGGGGGCACCTTCCACACCCTGCCCTGGTGGAAATGGGGTCACTGTGACCCCTAAAAGTAGAGAAGCCCAGGGCAGCTACCCCGGGTCGCCCTGTAGTGTGGCTGGCCCTGCCTGGGAGGAAGACTATGAGTTGAGCAGTTTTAATGGACCTCAAAGGCTCCTTTAGAGGGGAAAGGTGAAGCTCCAGAGCCCTGGACCCTTGGTAACTGAGGCCACTTTCAGACATGCCCTGCCCCTGCGCATATTTGGACTGCGGAGGGGGGGAATGCACAGCCCGAACATGCGCGGGATCGAGCTCTGCATCCCTACGCGTCTCTGCCAGCAAAGCTGTGTGGGGGGCCCCTTTCAGACCAGTTGATCCCCACAAATATTCAGGCTGCGCATTCCCCCCTGCAGCGCAGTCCAAATATGCATGGGGAGGGGGGCATGTCTGAAAGTGGCCTGAGGCTCAGCCCGGTGGTAGCTGTGTTCCAAGCTAGGCCGAGTTCAGTGTTAGTCTTTGTTATGGATATGCTGCTTCTCCCATTAAGTGAAATGCTTTAATCACAGGGCCATTTGTACCCATGTTGGTTAAACAAATCAGTGTTTGGTGAAAGCAGGGCCCCTTTCTGCAGAATTAATCTCCTCAGCTGGGAGGGAAAGGCTGGGGGGAAGGGAGGGAACCCTGCAAAAGTAATATGGAGCCTAAGCAATCGCAGCTGTCAGGAGTCCAGGACGGGAGCAATCAGATACGTAATTATACAATTCTAATTACAGGGATTACAGAGATCGTGGCATTACAAATTGCATGAGCTGCAGGCATTAGAATACATTAAACGCTTACTCCAAATGGGAAGGAAGCGGGTGAGTAACCTAGGGAAGCCCTGCTCTTTGTGAGGAAGGAGACTGGAAGCAAAGAAGAAACATCCAGGATGCAGCAAGAAATAAAGAGACTATCCAGGCTCTCTGTGCTTGATACCTGGGCTTACAGAAAGGTTCCCCTCCTGCTGTCAGACACCAGGGACTCCCACCGTCACAGTGCTGGGCTGTGAGCCAGGAAATCGGGAGTTCTGTTTCTGCTCCTTCACTTGTTCCCTTTACAGTTCTTACTGTTGTTGCTCCCTCTTCCCCAAGCAGTGGGAAGATTCCAGGGCAGCCTTTTCTGGATTGGTTTCCTTCTGAGGAGAGAGAGAGATTGATTGAACAGATTTGATTACCCCGCCCCTCCTGCTCCTTGCAACTCGGGGCAGTTTACGCATAAAAACAATAAAACAACAAAACTGCTAAAACAGTGCAATAAAAGAAAAAGCAAATCCCTAACCCACAACCCCTCACCCTAAACCCCATCTCCCCCACCAAACGCCTGGCGGAACAGCCAAGTCTTAGTCCTACACCAGACGGAAGGGAGGTCTGGAACCATCCGGGTCTCCACCCACCGGGAGGGAATTCCACAGCCGAGGTGCGGCCACCGAAAACACCCTCTCCATAGTGCCCCCCAGGAGAGGAAGTCTTACGGTGCATATACATAAATTCATTTCTTTACAGGCTGAGGAGGAGTGGCTGGGGAGCAGCTGAAAGCCGCTGCAGTGCTCCCTTAAACAGATACCGCTGCAGCCCCAAAGTCCAGTCCACGATCCCAAAGGCTGCCCGTCTCTCTGCAGCTTTTACTCAAGACTGTTTGCAGCTCTCTGTGCCAAGCCCAAACTGTCTCTCCTGCCTCAAGCAGCATCTCCTCCACTGGTCCTTCACATCTCCTTAACAAAGGGTTGGATGGCCCTGTAGCCACTAGCCAGGGGCAGCAAACAGCCCAGTGCTGCAGTGCTGCTCACCCAAAACTGTATCCAAAATGTTACATTTTGCATGAGGGAGGGGCACACAAGCTCTCTGTTCCAAGGGCATAGCGCGATTATAGCCAAGACCTCTTACTCTTGTCTTTATAAGGAAATAAAAAGCATGTACCCATTTTAGAGATCACTGGGAGAAAGGTCACTTTAGCTTGGACTAGGGCCGGTATCTATTATAGCTACTCCCTTCTCTGTGTAGCCACCAGAACCTAGAAAACGTGACCCTTCCAGGACAACCCTCCACCATTAAAGTCAATGGGAGTTTTGCCATTGGGTACAGGATTGCACCCTCCGTGTTTCACTGCTGTCTCACAAATAGCTGCATAATCCACTGACACTGACCAAGTGTACGTCATTCTGACTCCTGCGATGGGCTCCATCAAAGTGTCCACAAACCATCACAGCAGGTGCTTATCCGAGAGTATTATCCTGCTAAGAATCAGTGTGGTGTGGTGAATACGGTGCTGGATTTCAGCCTCAGAAACCAGGGTTCAAATCTCACTCTAGTCAATAAACTCACTGGGTGGTTTGAGTCACAATCTCTCAGCTTCAGTTCCCCATCTGTAAAATGGGAATGTGTGTGTCTCTATGTTCCGCTCTCATCCTTGTCCATCTTAGATTGTAAACCCACTGGAAAGCAACCTGTCTCTGAAAAACTGTGACTGTAAAGCACTGCATATGCCTTGTAGTGCTATAGAAATGACAAGTAATTGTAGACACACACATGCGTTTGCTCTGATAGCAGAATTGGGTGAAATCTGTGCTATGGACTTGAATGTTTTGGTTTCAAAACCACACTAGTGCAGGTAAGGTAACACCTAATCCCAAAGCTAACACTTGTGACCAAATTCCTTTCCATAACAGGGTGGATTAGAGGCTATGCAGGTAATTCTTGCTTCTGCCATTTTCAAACATCAGAGGGTTTAATCTGCAGCCTTAGTAAGGCAGGTAGCAAGCGTGTTTGCAAGTTCTCAAATGTTAGACACAGCGTATAACCTCCCATAACTAAATCCAAGGCTTAATTTGTGGGGGGCCTTGCCAGGGCTCAGCCCCAGCAATTAAATTCAAGGGGGGTGGGGCTGAGCCCCGGGAAATGTTCCCAGTAGGAATGTGCACCTCCAAATGTGAAAGACCAGGAAAAGGCCAATACTGTTCATTTTGGGGTTGAAAATGAAAGCTAAAAAACCCTAGATGATTGATTTGGCTTTCATTAATGACTTTCTGTCCTAACCCCCATGCTGGCCATCCTATCGATTACATCATAAGAACTCCTGTTTTATATTCAGCTGTAGAGAGGCAGGTTAGTCTAGTGGTTGGGCTGCTAGCTGGAGAATAGGGTTCATTTCCAAGCTCTGGGGCAGTGGTTGTTGCTTCTAGGGCAAGCTTGGGCCCCAGTAATTCATTTTCTACAAATTAAACACTGATGCTTTTGATCCAATTGATCCTTCCTTATTCTGAACTTTCATATATTAGGACCCCCCACACTTCTGACCTCCCATTTTCTTCACAGTTCACACCTGCATAGCATTATTCATCTACAGAGGTGAAATGGCTCCCTGCAGAGGGAAAGAACTAGGCACACAGCTCTGCTTACCCAGGACACACAAGCTCAAAGGCCGGGGAGAGACCTCGCAGCATTGGAGTTATTAATTTTATAGTATTCTCACACCGCTTTTAGACAAGGGTGCTGAAAGCACCTCCGGAGCTGCGCGTTAGAGAGAAGCAGCGCCGCGCTGCCAGAAGGGACGTGCTCCCCGTTGCCGGCAATGGCAGCAGCTGGAGACGCGGCGCTTTGCAAAGGCACGTTCTGGAGACCTGAAAATTGAGGTCCCCAGAACGCGCGTCTGCAAAGCACCGCGTCTCCAGCCGCCGCCGTTACCGGCAACGGGGAGCACGTCACTTCCGGCAGCGCGGCGCGGCTTCTCTCTTAACGCGCGGCTCCGGAGGCGCTTTCAGCGCCCTCATTTAAAAGCAGATCAGTGTCCAAAGTGCTTTTTAATCCTTATCTAGTTCAGCATTCAACACCCCTGTGAAGAAGGTTATCAGTATACCCATTTTTCAGGTGGGGAAACTGAGGCTGAGGCAGCAACTCACCTTAGGCCATACAGTGAGTTCATAGCTCAGAACAGCTTTGAACCTTGGTCTGCCAGGTCCAGGTTTAATACCTTATACCCACTAGGGTACACTGGCTGTTTAATTGGGTGGAATAAGGTCTAGGTAGGTGTGCAGCTCGGGCCTTGATCTGACCCAAAGTAAACCAACCAGACAGGCTTCTCCATTAAATATGGGGTCTCAGGTGTCTGCTATAGTAACAATAGCAACAACTGCCTGGGCATAGGGGCGATTTATTTTTAAATCAGTACGGTCTCCTTTAAAAGATCAACATACTTCTCAACAAAGGGTTTTTATTTCCAAATAGTTCCAAGGGTTACACTAGCTTCTGTACATTTATTGTCTCATTAAAGGCAAACAATCTGGGTGCCAGATTTTTGTTTCAGGGGACTAAACCCCCACCAGCATGCAGTTCTGACAGATTCTCGATATGCACTGCTGCAGCTTTGGAGATAACTGGGGGATGATGGAGAAAGAGTAAAGCAAGGAATCTTAGGCCACTTTTAGACGAGTGGCGCATGTTTGTACAGGGAAATCACGTGCCTGGTAAAAGTTCCAGGGTGTGTGTAGTTTTAGACAAGACAATACGCGCTTTATTGCCGTTTGCACATTCCTAAGGCCGCAAATTAAATACCTCAGTATTGAGGTCCTTCTCCCTGCCCCTTTCTCTATGGCAATGATGGCACAGATCCTCTAGCTGCTAATGAGGTGCTGCCAGCGATGCCTGAGTGTGGCGACTGCAAAATGACAGCAGCAGCGGTTGCTTCCAATTGGGTGGGGCCATCTGCTTCAGAAGGGCCCTGGGCCCATGCTTTAATCCACCCCTACTATTCAGCAAGCTCCCAAACCAAGGAAGCTTGGCTCCCTTAGGAAAGGAAATGTTTAATGTAAGTCAGAGGGATGCCACTCTCAAATTTGGAATAGAAACATAAGTGTCCTGCTGGATCAGCCCAATAGTCCATCTAGCCCAGAATCCGGTCTCTGACAATGGGCAGCTTTGAATGCTTCAGCAAGTAACAATCAACCCCAGATTTGCACATTTGCCATCACTTAGTGACACCCTTTCTACGCTCTGATGATGGCGGGGAAACGAGCTACAGAATTGGGTCTGATCTCCAAGCACTGTGATGGTGCAAGCCCCACTGAAGTGATTGGATTGGAGGATGTTTTGCAATTGAGATTCCCATAGTGTCCTTAATGCATTAGGCTGAATTGGGAGTCTCAGGCAAATGTGTTTCTCCCAGGAAGATTTCTGAAAGCCTCCGGCCTCTCCTCCCATTCGAAGTGAGCACTTGTCCGCCTCTTGCACTTGTCAGTTCCCCGAGCAGCCCTAGAAATGATGAGTAGCAAACTCATTACCCCCAAATACCATTTGCAATTCTAATATAGATCTTATCCACATTTGACAAAAGATGCCTCTTGTGCTTTATAGATTCTGCCGCTATAACCCACAGCTGGAAAGACTCGTGCTTTTACAATGGATTTCCTTCTATTTACTGCTCCGACGTCCCCTTATCTGATCTGAGACAGACAAACAGTTTGTCCTGGGGACGTGAGTTATGGGAATATCTTGTACGTTTTATATATATATGAAAAAAACCAAACATTAAGTGCATGTTGTTAATCTGCAGTCTCTTCATTTTTTATTGGAATCTAGCTGGATGCATCTCATCCCAAACGCAGGCGTTCTGTGCATTATAAACCAACCTGCGCAGTGATTGTTTTGCTGCTGCTGCTGGGGTTCAGTTTGTGGCGGGGCGGAGGGAGTGGAGGTATGGAGCTGGGATGGGCACTGTTGCAGAGGATCAGCCGCTCTTACAGTGAGGAAGTTCTGTCACACTCCTCTCTGAAGCTGGAGCCAGGACTGGCTCTATCAGATAGGGAGGGTGGTGGCCACATAGGGCAGTAAATGTAAGAGGGGCAATTAAATACGGTCCCTCTTACATGTGTTGGGGAAGCTGGAGGGGGAAGATCAGAAGAAGGTGCATAGTAGAAATCAAGAAGCATAATTGGACCCTACTGAATTTGTTAGATCTTTCTGTGGCCTTTGATACAGTTGATAACGTGGTGGTGTTGGCATGGCTGAATGACCTGACAGGGGTTCACGGGACTGCTCTTGGGTGGTTCCGCTTATTCCACCAGAGGGTAGTGATGGGCAGTGGCTCGTCAAACCCTCAGGAGCTCCCTTTCTCCTTGTCCCCACTCCTGTTCAATATGTAGCTGAGGCTCCTGGGTGAGATTGTTTGAGATTTGGAGTGAAGTGCCATCAGTACGCTAATGACACTTAATTCTGTCTTTTTCATCAGGTCCTACAGTCTTGGTGCTTACCCAGCGCCTGGCTGCCATTGAGGACTGGATGCAGGCAAGTCAATTGAAGCTGAATCCAGACAAGACTGAGGTGATGGTGGTTGGCCGGCCTTGTGACCGGAGGGATGTAGGAACCCCTGTTATTGATGGGGTCTCTGGCCTCCTTTGGTCACTCAAGTTTGCAGCTTTGGGGTGCTCTTAGATACATTGCTGCACCTGGGTTGCCAAGTTGTGGCAGTGGCCAGGAGCACCTTTCACCAACTCTTTCTGGTGCAAAGGCTGTGACCTTTTCTTATCGGATTTGGATTTGGCTACTGTGGTGTAATGGGTCCGGTAGGGGGGGGGGTCCCTACTCCTAGCCCCCTCGCTCACTGTGTGCCCATCACCATAACACTTGGGTTTGGCTGCCACCACTAGAGCTACGAGCTTCTGGGGTTAAGGGCTGCTCTGGAAGCCCAAACCCTACTCCTTATTAGAGATTGCTTTCCCAGTGTAAGCTGAACTTGGGAAGCATTTTGGGTCACAGCACACACACCAGGCACTCTTGATTAGAGAAAACAAGATGTATAGTTTTTACTAGCTAAATTAACTGAATTACAAGGATACAAAAAGGTAGGGAAGAGGCATTGGACTCATGAGCAAACACAGGCAACTATGAGCAGGTATGGCAACCCATTGAGAGCGAGTCTAAGCCTAAAAGGGCCCTAACCCTGCTTCTCTGCATAGAAGGAATTACTCACAGTGTCTTTCTCTGCAGGGTAAGTGCAGATGTCTTAGCTCTGCAGGGTTTGGTTCTTTCCCAGCTGGATGGAGAAAGCTGGGTGTTGCAAGTTAGTCCAGCACAGCTACCGGCTGGCCAAGAGGTCTTCTGTCTGGAAATTTACTAGCCTTCTTTTAAAGGGCAACACTAGCCTCTCAGCTATTGGCTCCCAGCCACAGGTGACCCTGTTCAAGGTGGCCAATCCGTTAGGTTACCTGACCTAGGGTTCCTTCTTTGGTAAGGTATGTAAGGCGTGGTCAGTCAGATGGGCTGAGGTGAGCACATATCTTTATATGGTCTGGCAGAGTCCCTTGCCTTGGGTCAGGGAGGAACCTAAGGGGCGATCTAGCCAGGAGGGTTTCTCCACAGTCACCATCATCCATGCCTTAGTAACATAGAAGCTAGATTACTGCAATGCGTTCTGTGTGTGGCTTCCCTTGATGACTGTTCAAAAGCTGCAGCTGGTGTAAAACGTGGCTGCCTGCTTTCTACCTTCACTCCAACTGCCCCGATTTTCCCGGGAATGTAATAAAAATTCCTGGGTGAATCACTGCCTCAGAAAAATCCTGTTTTGCTGAGCCCCCAGCCTAGGGTGGCCATTTGTCAGTGCTGTAACTAAAAAAATCAATTGCCTCCCTGAGCCCCCACCCTCAGAAGCAGCCTGGGTAGGGGGTGGAGGGGGAAGAACTTCCTCCGCCCACCTGCCAGGGTGCCCTGGGCCCTGCTACCTCCTGGATTGCCACAACACTGCTCATGCAGCTGCCTAGATCAGAAGGTTGCTACCTTGTAAACAAGGTTGTTCGAGATGGCTATAACCATTCCCAAAACATCCAGTTGTGAAAATGTTCGGAGCCATCTCAAAGAACCTTGTTTACAAGGTAGCAACCCTCTGTTCTTCGAGATGACTTCGACCATTCTCACAGCTGGGTGTTGTGAGAGTGGTCAGAGCCACTCGAAGAACCTGTTGCTGCCGCCATGCAGAGACACACACTGGGACTTCCAACAGCCAGGAGTTCTGGAGGTGGCAGCAGCAGCAGGCGGACCGTACCATCCTGGTGAGTGAGTGAACATGTGTGTATGAGTGTAAATGAGACAGAGAGAGGTGAGAGCTTGAATGGGGGTGTGTCCCTGTGTGTCTGACTGACAGAGAGAGTCTGTGTGTAAGAATCTGAGAGAGAGAGAGAGAGTCTCTTCTGTGTGTGAGAATCTGTGTGTGTTTGTGTGTGAGAGAGAGTTTCTCTCTATGTGTGTGTGTGAGAGAGAGAGAGAGAATCTGTGTGTGTGTGTGTGTAGGCAGTAGGGATATACCCCAGAATCTACAGGTCTGTACAGATCTGTCTCTCTGTGGGACAGTGCCATGAGGATGGCTCATATACTTTGCCATAATCTACAGTGTACAGGGCTTTGCACTGGGGGGAATCTGTCTGTATGGGGCAATGAGGATAATGTGCTTAATAGGCTGCATTTTGAAGTGTCTTGTGTGTTTGATTATGACTTGGACATTTGGAATTTAGTGCTCTGCATGCTATATGACCTGCTTTCTGCTTGTGGAATGCTTGTAGTTGGAATTGTGGGAAACACCGAGTTGTAAGTCATCACTGAGGGTGCAGTGAGCAGCACAGACAACCTCCATTTTGAGGAAGGGCAAAAGCGCCTTTAAAGTTAATTCACATGCATGCGAGCCGGGCAGCACCCCCAAGCTGACCGAGCTGGGCCGCGCCCCTAGACCTGCCGGCAGCTTTGCCGCCAGTGGGACACAAAGGCAAATGTCCCTATTTTCATCTGTGAAATGTTGGAGGGTATGTTTCTATCGGGAATGGGTCACCAGGAGCACATTACACCAGTGCTCCAGAGTTTGCACTGGCTGCCAATAAAATTCTGTGCACGATTCAAGGGGCTGGTTTTAACCTATAAAGTCCTAGATGGCTTGGGCCCCAGGTATCTGAAAGGCCACCTCTTCCCTTATGTTCCATTGTGGTCTCTGAGGTCAGCTGGGAGTGTCCTCTTGTAGGTACCATCTGCCCGTGAAGTTTTCACAACAAGGGCACACAGAGAGGCATTATTGGTGGCTGCCCCACAATTATGGAACTCCCTCCCCTTGGAGATCTGCCTAAGTCCGAGCCTGCTCATCTTCTGGAAGAGATGTAAGACCTTTTCGTTTGGCCAGGCATTTGGCAGGCAGGAAAAGGGTCAGGTGGGGTTGAGTGGAAGGGTTAGGGGAAAGGTTGATGCGTGGGAGGGCTAGGGGATTGTAAAGCTGTTTTATGTTTTGGTATTTTGTAAGCTGCCTGGGAAGGGTGGGCGTGGCAGAGTGGTGCAACAGTAAGGTGGATATCCCTTTAAGAGATCCACAAGATGGGGCCTGCCCTAGGAGGACTATCTAAGATGGTTGCCAACAGGAAGAGAAAGTGGATGGGTGCACTGGGTTTGGCGGGGAAGGCAGAGGGGCTGGCTATTGGAGGTGGGTTTAGGGGGAAGGCTGGGAGCACTGAGTTTGGGGCTGGAATGGGGGTAAGGCTGGGGGCACTGGGATTTGGGGGGAACAAGCTGGGGGCACCGGGTTTTGGGGGGAGGGGCTGGTGGCTACTGGTACCGGGCGCTGGGCAGCCTACCTACTGGATTGGGCTGCTGCTGCTCCTCCTCCTTGGCTCCACTCCCCGCCCGAACCGCCTGCTGCCGCCTCAGGGCCAGGATGGCTCTACTCCAGCTGGCCTGGCCGCCTCCATTCTGCATGGGCGCCAGACACAGCTGGGCAGCCTGGGGGCTGCAAGTATTGGCCCGGGACCCACCGCGCCACCTCCTCTCTGGCCTGCGAGCGGGCAGGCAGCAAGTCCCCCTGCAGCCTCTGTTTCCCCCCACCCCACCCCACCCACGGTGCTGCAGTGTGCAGCCACTGGTGCCTACTTCTCACAGGGAAGCAGCAGCACCACACTGCAGCACCACTTGGGGGGGGGGGCAAACAGAGGCTGCAGGGGGGCTTTCCGCCTGCACGCAGGCCAGAGAGGAGGAGGTGCAGTGGGGCCCGGGCAGTACTTGAAGCCCCCAGGCTGCCCCTGCAGCCCCCCCCCATGCAGTGAGCAAGTCCTACAGCCCCACATGGCAGCAAGCCCCCTCCCCCCAATTTAGCTACCTGTAGCAGGCACAGAATGGAGCAGAAGCAGCATGGTCTTTAAGAATTTTATCAGCCCTCCCCACAACCATGAGATGGGGGGCTGGTCAAGGGTGATGTCAGCCACGGTTGACCAATGGGGGGGCTGAAGTCCCCTTAGTCCCTCCCGGTAAATCCACCCCTGGATGCCCAGGAGGCCGTGGACTGGAGCGACGTGTTAGTGTGGACCTAAGAAGTCCAGGATACTGAGAGGGAATTTTTGGTGTGGAACAGAGACTCCTGGACACCAGGGACTAAAGAGGTCATGAGTGGGAGCAGGAGCTCCCTGGACTCTAAGGACGGTTTTAGACGAGCCGCAAATGGCGGCTGAGTCCTTTATCAGTTGCCATTGTTGCGGCTCGTCTAAATGCCCGCCGTGCGCAAATGGCGGATCTGTGCTGCGTGAAGCCGGCCCGGCGATCCTGCCCCTGTCAGGGCGGATCGCCGCTGTGCTGGCTTCATGCCGCACTTCCTGGTTCTTTGGCTGAGTGCACACGCGCAGAAGGGCGCGCATGCGCACAACACTCCACGCCGTGTCTGATGCTATTCTGAACATCAGACACAGCTGTGAGAGGAAGGCGGGTGCCCGATTCTGGCACTGGATGATCCCGCTTGTGAGCGGGATCATCTAAAAGCGCCCTAAGTAGCCCAACAAGGGCATTTGTCTTTATCTCTGTGGGCTGTTAAGCCGGGACGGAATCAGAGACTCCTTGAGAAAGACACCAGCTAGTTCCAGTTGGAGCCCAGTTAGGGCCAGAGACTTATGGGACTCTATAGGGTATAAAACCCTGGACTCGAGATAGGGGAGACAGGGGTGTTAGTTGGGAGCTGATTTTAACTGGGGCAGCAAGCAGGCCACGCCCCCTTCACAGGTGCTGCAAGTCCCACTCCTGTAAGCCCTGGAGTGGGCAAAGACCTGAGGAAACAAAGGCCTACATGCCTGCCAAAGAGTGTTGTAGTGCTGGGTGCCTGTCAGTGGGGGAGGGGAGTAGGGACCAGGACACACACAACTCCACACACACCCTACATTCACGCGAGTGCTCTGCCCCAGGCGTGGAGGGAGATAATGCCCGTCAGGATAGTATTGTGGCCCGATATATCTCACAGAGACAGGGCCCCTATCATCAGAGGGCGCAGAGCACGAGACTAAGCCCAGGGCTGAACACCGCCCGCCACAGTTTCACACACAAACACACCAGGGAGGCACGGGGAATGGAACGTCTGTGTGGAAGGTTGTGGGGGCCCAGGGCAAGAGGGACGGAGAGGGGGACTACATACGCCAGGGGTTGGGGGAGGGGTTCTAGGAACGGGAAACGAGAAAGGGCTAGCACACACACACGTTCACATACAGATGCAGATTCCAAACACACCAAGGGAAGGCATACACAAGGAAGCAGACTTTCTAAACACAATCCCTAAGTAGTCACAAGCACCACCCAAACAATGCACATTCCACAATACCCCATAAACAGTCCAAATCACTTAGCTTTAGTGGCCAGTTTCTAGCTTTGATTACCGGTGCTGGGAAGCTCCCTCCACTGACTTATCAAGCATAGGGCATGCCCTCCTACGTGCCAGGAGTCGCGCGGAACGCCGCAATGACTCTNGATCTGCCTAAGTCCGAGCCTGCTCATCTTCTGGAAGAGATGTAAGACCTTTTCGTTTGGCCAGGCATTTGGCAGGCAGGAAAAGGGTCAGGTGGGGTTGAGTGGAAGGGTTAGGGGAAAGGTTGATGCGTGGGAGGGCTAGGGGATTGTAAAGCTGTTTTATGTTTTGGTATTTTGTAAGCTGCCTGGGAAGGGTGGGCGTGGCAGAGTGGTGCAACAGTAAGGTGGATATCCCTTTAAGAGATCCACAAGATGGGGCCTGCCCTAGGAGGACTATCTAAGATGGTTGCCAACAGGAAGAGAAAGTGGATGGGTGCACTGGGTTTGGCGGGGAAGGCAGAGGGGCTGGCTATTGGAGGTGGGTTTAGGGGGAAGGCTGGGAGCACTGAGTTTGGGGCTGGAATGGGGGTAAGGCTGGGGGCACTGGGATTTGGGGGGAACAAGCTGGGGGCACCGGGTTTTGGGGGGAGGGGCTGGTGGCTACTGGTACCGGGCGCTGGGCAGCCTACCTACTGGATTGGGCTGCTGCTGCTCCTCCTCCTTGGCTCCACTCCCCGCCCGAACCGCCTGCTGCCGCCTCAGGGCCAGGATGGCTCTACTCCAGCTGGCCTGGCCGCCTCCATTCTGCATGGGCGCCAGACACAGCTGGGCAGCCTGGGGGCTGCAAGTATTGGCCCGGGACCCACCGCGCCACCTCCTCTCTGGCCTGCGAGCGGGCAGGCAGCAAGTCCCCCTGCAGCCTCTGTTTCCCCCCACCCCACCCCACCCACGGTGCTGCAGTGTGCAGCCACTGGTGCCTACTTCTCACAGGGAAGCAGCAGCACCACACTGCAGCACCACTTGGGGGGGGGGGCAAACAGAGGCTGCAGGGGGGCTTTCCGCCTGCACGCAGGCCAGAGAGGAGGAGGTGCAGTGGGGCCCGGGCAGTACTTGAAGCCCCCAGGCTGCCCCTGCAGCCCCCCCCCATGCAGTGAGCAAGTCCTACAGCCCCACATGGCAGCAAGCCCCCTCCCCCCAATTTAGCTACCTGTAGCAGGCACAGAATGGAGCAGAAGCAGCATGGTCTTTAAGAATTTTATCAGCCCTCCCCACAACCATGAGATGGGGGGCTGGTCAAGGGTGATGTCAGCCACGGTTGACCAATGGGGGGGCTGAAGTCCCCTTAGTCCCTCCCGGTAAATCCACCCCTGGATGCCCAGGAGGCCGTGGACTGGAGCGACGTGTTAGTGTGGACCTAAGAAGTCCAGGATACTGAGAGGGAATTTTTGGTGTGGAACAGAGACTCCTGGACACCAGGGACTAAAGAGGTCATGAGTGGGAGCAGGAGCTCCCTGGACTCTAAGGACGGTTTTAGACGAGCCGCAAATGGCGGCTGAGTCCTTTATCAGTTGCCATTGTTGCGGCTCGTCTAAATGCCCGCCGTGCGCAAATGGCGGATCTGTGCCGCGTGAAGCCGGCCCGGCGATCCTGCCCCTGTCAGGGCGGATCGCCGCTGTGCTGGCTTCATGCCGCACTTCCTGGTTCTTTGGCTGAGTGCACACGCGCAGAAGGGCGCGCATGCGCACAACACTCCACGCCGTGTCTGATGCTATTCTGAACATCAGACACAGCTGTGAGAGGAAGGCGGGTGCCCGATTCTGGCACTGGATGATCCCGCTTGTGAGCGGGATCATCTAAAAGCGCCCTAAGTAGCCCAACAAGGGCATTTGTCTTTATCTCTGTGGGCTGTTAAGCCGGGACGGAATCAGAGACTCCTTGAGAAAGACACCAGCTAGTTCCAGTTGGAGCCCAGTTAGGGCCAGAGACTTATGGGACTCTATAGGGTATAAAACCCTGGACTCGAGATAGGGGAGACAGGGGTGTTAGTTGGGAGCTGATTTTAACTGGGGCAGCAAGCAGGCCACGCCCCCTTCACAGGTGCTGCAAGTCCCACTCCTGTAAGCCCTGGAGTGGGCAAAGACCTGAGGAAACAAAGGCCTACATGCCTGCCAAAGAGTGTTGTAGTGCTGGGTGCCTGTCAGTGGGGGAGGGGAGTAGGGACCAGGACACACACAACTCCACACACACCCTACATTCACGCGAGTGCTCTGCCCCAGGCGTGGAGGGAGATAATGCCCGTCAGGATAGTATTGTGGCCCGATATATCTCACAGAGACAGGGCCCCTATCATCAGAGGGCGCAGAGCACGAGACTAAGCCCAGGGCTGAACACCGCCCGCCACAGTTTCACACACAAACACACCAGGGAGGCACGGGGAATGGAACGTCTGTGTGGAAGGTTGTGGGGGCCCAGGGCAAGAGGGACGGAGAGGGGGACTACATACGCCAGGGGTTGGGGGAGGGGTTCTAGGAACGGGAAACGAGAAAGGGCTAGCACACACACACGTTCACATACAGATGCAGATTCCAAACACACCAAGGGAAGGCATACACAAGGAAGCAGACTTTCTAAACACAATCCCTAAGTAGTCACAAGCACCACCCAAACAATGCACATTCCACAATACCCCATAAACAGTCCAAATCACTTAGCTTTAGTGGCCAGTTTCTAGCTTTGATTACCGGTGCTGGGAAGCTCCCTCCACTGACTTATCAAGCATAGGGCATGCCCTCCTACGTGCCAGGAGTCGCGCGGAACGCCGCAATGACTCTGGTTGTGACCCCGCCTCCCATGGAGTCACAAGGGGCGGCACAATGCCGCCAGCATTGGAACCAGTTGCCTTAGCAACTGGATGTGGTGGATCTCACTTTTGCGCTTACCCCCGGCTACCTGTGACGTGGCTGACTGGCCAAGATCTGCTCCTCAAAGAGACCAGGACATTGAGGGGCTTTGCACTGCTTTGCCAGTGGAGGGGACTTGCAGCACCTGTGAAGGGGGCGTGGCCTGCTTGCTGCCTCAGTTAAAATCAGCTCCCAGCACCCAGCGGCGTTGATCTCACTTTTGCGCTTACCCCCGGCTACCTGTGACGCTGCTGACTGGCCAAGATCTGCTCCCCAAAGAGACCAGGACATTGAAGGGCTTTGCGCTGCTTTGCCAGTGGAGGTCCCCTGTCCCTTGCAGCACCTGTGAGGGGTGTGTGGCCTGCTTGCTGCCCCAGTTAAAATCAGCTCCCAGCACCCAGTGGCGCCAGAGGCGCGTGCCCAGGCTGCGCGCCTAAGGGCTGCACGTACAAGGACACGCCCTTGTGCGCGTGGCCTTAGGCGCAGGCCGGGCTAGGGCTCCCCCCCCCC
>QEPC01011926.1:1258709-1270661 GCA_003113815.1 Sphenodon punctatus | reverse complement strand
CTGCAGCCTCTGTTTCCCCCCACCCCACCCCACCCACGGTGCTGCAGTGTGCAGCCACTGGTGCCTACTTCTCACAGGGAAGCAGCAGCACCACACTGCAGCACCACTTGGGGGGGGGGGCAAACAGAGGCTGCAGGGGGGCTTTCCGCCTGCACGCAGGCCAGAGAGGAGGAGGTGCAGTGGGGCCCGGGCAGTACTTGAAGCCCCCAG
Source organism: Sphenodon punctatus (assembly GCA_003113815.1). NCBI lineage: Eukaryota > Metazoa > Chordata > Lepidosauria > Sphenodontia > Sphenodontidae > Sphenodon > Sphenodon punctatus. The sequence continues at coordinate 1,270,451 of QEPC01011926.1, read as the reverse complement.
GCTGCCCCTGCAGCCCCCCCCCATGCAGTGAGCAAGTCCTACAGCCCCACATGGCAGCAAGCCCCCTCCCCCCAATTTAGCTACCTGTAGCAGGCACAGAATGGAGCAGAAGCAGCATGGTCTTTAAGAATTTTATCAGCCCTCCCCACAACCATGAGATGGGGGGCTGGTCAAGGGTGATGTCAGCCACGGTTGACCAATGGGGGGGCTGAAGTCCCCTTAGTCCCTCCCGGTAAATCCACCCCTGGATGCCCAGGAGGCCGTGGACTGGAGCGACGTGTTAGTGTGGACCTAAGAAGTCCAGGATACTGAGAGGGAATTTTTGGTGTGGAACAGAGACTCCTGGACACCAGGGACTAAAGAGGTCATGAGTGGGAGCAGGAGCTCCCTGGACTCTAAGGACGGTTTTAGACGAGCCGCAAATGGCGGCTGAGTCCTTTATCAGTTGCCATTGTTGCGGCTCGTCTAAATGCCCGCCGTGCGCAAATGGCGGATCTGTGCTGCGTGAAGCCGGCCCGGCGATCCTGCCCCTGTCAGGGCGGATCGCCGCTGTGCTGGCTTCATGCCGCACTTCCTGGTTCTTTGGCTGAGTGCACACGCGCAGAAGGGCGCGCATGCGCACAACACTCCACGCCGTGTCTGATGCTATTCTGAACATCAGACACAGCTGTGAGAGGAAGGCGGGTGCCCGATTCTGGCACTGGATGATCCCGCTTGTAAGCGGGATCATCTAAAAGCGCCCTAAGTAGCCCAACAAGGGCATTTGTCTTTATCTCTGTGGGCTGTTAAGCCGGGACGGAATCAGAGACTCCTTGAGAAAGACACCAGCTAGTTCCAGTTGGAGCCCAGTTAGGGCCAGAGACTTATGGGACTCTATAGGGTATAAAACCCTGGACTCGAGATAGGGGAGACAGGGGTGTTAGTTGGGAGCTGATTTTAACTGGGGCAGCAAGCAGGCCACGCCCCCTTCACAGGTGCTGCAAGTCCCACTCCTGTAAGCCCTGGAGTGGGCAAAGACCTGAGGAAACAAAGGCCTACATGCCTGCCAAAGAGTGTTGTAGTGCTGGGTGCCTGTCAGTGGGGGAGGGGAGTAGGGACCAGGACACACACAACTCCACACACACCCTACATTCACGCGAGTGCTCTGCCCCAGGCGTGGAGGGAGATAATGCCCGTCAGGATAGTATTGTGGCCCGATATATCTCACAGAGACAGGGCCCCTATCATCAGAGGGCGCAGAGCACGAGACTAAGCCCAGGGCTGAACACCGCCCGCCACAGTTTCACACACAAACACACCAGGGAGGCACGGGGAATGGAACGTCTGTGTGGAAGGTTGTGGGGGCCCAGGGCAAGAGGGACGGAGAGGGGGACTACATACGCCAGGGGTTGGGGGAGGGGTTCTAGGAACGGGAAACGAGAAAGGGCTAGCACACACACACGTTCACATACAGATGCAGATTCCAAACACACCAAGGGAAGGCATACACAAGGAAGCAGACTTTCTAAACACAATCCCTAAGTAGTCACAAGCACCACCCAAACAATGCACATTCCACAATACCCCATAAACAGTCCAAATCACTTAGCTTTAGTGGCCAGTTTCTAGCTTTGATTACCGGTGCTGGGAAGCTCCCTCCACTGACTTATCAAGCATAGGGCATTCCCTCCTACGTGCCAGGAGTCGCGCGGAACGCCGCAATGACTCTGGTTGTGACCCCGCCTCCCATGGAGTCACAAGGGGCGGCACAATGCCGCCAGCATTGGAACCAGTTGCCTTAGCAACTGGATGTGGTGGATCTCACTTTTGCGCTTACCCCCGGCTACCTGTGACGTGGCTGACTGGCCAAGATCTGCTCCTCAAAGAGACCAGGACATTGAGGGGCTTTGCACTGCTTTGCCAGTGGAGGGGACTTGCAGCACCTGTGAAGGGGGCGTGGCCTGCTTGCTGCCTCAGTTAAAATCAGCTCCCAGCACCCAGCGGCGTTGATCTCACTTTTGCGCTTACCCCCGGCTACCTGTGACGCTGCTGACTGGCCAAGATCTGCTCCCCAAAGAGACCAGGACATTGAAGGGCTTTGCGCTGCTTTGCCAGTGGAGGTCCCCTGTCCCTTGCAGCACCTGTGAGGGGTGTGTGGCCTGCTTGCTGCCCCAGTTAAAATCAGCTCCCAGCACCCAGTGGCACCAGAGGCGCGTGCCCAGGCTGCGCGCCTAAGGGCTGCACGTACAAGGACACGCCCTTGTGCGCGTGGCCTTAGGCGCAGGCCGGGCTAGGGCTCCCCCCCCCCTTTTTCTATCCTTGTTTTGTATGGGACCTGGGTACTGTTCTAGTGCCAATTTTAGGTTGGAGATTTCTCCCCCTTAGGTAGTGATGGACAGGAAACGTGGAAGACCATCAAATTCTCCGGCGGTGGCTCAGGAGCAACCTCGCCTCAAACAACCCAAGATCGTGGATTTTGCGCAGGGCTGGGGGAGTCCGGCCCCCCCGCCAATTTTCGTTCATGAGAACAGATTTGCCAGTTTGGCAATGGACCCTGGTGGTGCAGGGGATTTATCAGCCCCAACTAAGGTGACTGCGGACGCTTCTTTGAGTGTCGGCCCTCTCAGGGAGAATCAGGTGCCTCATGGGAATGGATACTTTGGAGCTTCTGATATAAGAGAATGTGATGGTCAATTCGGAGAATTATCTGTTCAGATTTATGATGCTGTTACCGCTTTGCATACTGATGTTATCAAATGGGGGTCTATGCTGTCATCGGTTAAGGGTCAGTTGCTTCAGATGTTCCCTGGCCTTGATAACCACCCGCGCATTCGTAATGCGCATAGCAGGGGGACCCCTAGGACAGTAGATGGTAGTAATGAGAGCAGCGCCACTAACCTGGGCAGAGTTAGAACGCTCGCCTTGCAGGGTGCAGGGCCCTCGGGCTGGAGATTTAAGGAAGTAGCACCGACGGTAATATGGATAATGGCCAGGCCCTTAAGGAATGGAATTACTCCCAGCTGGGACACTAGGGAAATGGCGGCCCGTAATATTTCCTTCTTTAATGAGGTCACTTTGTCTCCGGATGAAATTAGCAAAATTGAGAAATTACGGAAACGGGCTGAAGGCCCCTGTTTTAGGATTCATTTCTATGATGAGGCATGGGTTCTGAGATTGTTTAAGGCTCGAGATTGGCTGCGACAGTGGGGCGTCTCAATTGATAGAGTTTTCATCAGAGTTCCAGCTGGTCCCTTGGCAGAGCCAGTGATCGGGTCATAGCAGGGCTCTTTTTTGGCAAGGAGGGAGGGTGGGGAAGGGGATAATAGGGCACCCATGGAGCCATCACGAGACCCCGGGAGTCAAACTAGTCGGCTATTGCTGGCCGTGGGGGATTTAAGGGATTTAGAAACTTCCTGGAATATGGGGGATATCTCTGATACTGCAGTGGGTGATGAAAGGAGGGGGCCAGTGGCCCCTCCTGCTTCTTCCACTGGACTGGCAGTGAGACTCTTTGATTTATGCTCAGCCGCTTCTTTTTCAGATGTTGATGAGGTGGCCCTGATGGGGTCCTTCGATTCTATGACCCCAATGGAGCAAGACTCCTTTTTGGGGAAACTCTTGGCCATCCAGGATAAGCTTGTGAGTAGGACCTTTGAGCAGAATAGCAACACCAATATACATCTCCACCAAGCCTCTAGTGTATCAGCCCAACAGGTAGAGACGGTGGATTCTCTACCGATGGAGACAAGATCAGAGGCTGATGTATTAGGCAATGTGGCCAGTGTGGGGCCAGAGATCGGTAGTCCAGGGGGGCCTGGGGGGGGCGATGGATGAGGAGGGTGGGTGCTTGGGTGGGAACCAACCGTTGGGACCCAAGAGATTAAGGCAGAGTGGTATCCAGGACAACGGTATTGGCAACATGAGAGGTTATGCCGAGGAGGGCAGTGTCCCTGGTGGGGGCAATTTATCTACCTCTATTGATCGGGGGGGGAGTTTTACGCAGTTAGCCAGACAGGCACCTGAGGAGGGAAGGTGCGAGGACTGGGGGGAGGTATGACTAAGAGAAGGCAGTATGGTGGGTGACCTAGGACCCCAGTTCAAGTTTAAGATCGTGTCCTGGAATATTGCGGGGTGGTCATGGCTGGGGAACCATGAAGTCTGGAATTTTTTAGGGGCCTTTGATGTTATTTGCATTCAGGAGTCTTGGCTCCTAGATGCCACAAATCTCTCCTTCCCTGGCTATCAAGTTTGGGATACTCCTGCAGTTAGGGCGTCGTCGTACGGTCGTCTGTCCGGAGGGCTCCTCACCCTGCTCAAAATTACTCCATCTGCCACTGGGGAACGGTTGTCGGATGCCCCCGTGAACACTCTTGTAATGTTGCTCTCGTTAGATGCAACTACTAGGGTTATTATATGTAATATTTATATTCCCCCACAAGCAGCATGCAAGTCTTGTTTCTGGGAGCAGCTGGGAGAATATGTAATTACATTAGAAAATGAGTTTACAGGGGTCCCTATTATATTAGCTGGAGATTTCAATGCCAGGATTGGCAATTCCGCTCAAAGACAAGCAGCACTACTGGGTATTGATGAGGAGGATGAGTTTTTCTGACCCCAGCAGAGGTCTCAGGATAAGGAACTCAACGCACAGGAAGCCCAGTTCCTTGAGTTCCTATTCCTTGGGCGTTGGAAGGTATTAAATGGGGGCTCTGCATTGGATCCATGGGGCCAGTATACCTTTTTGTCCCAGATAGGCTGCAGTGTTATTGATTTCTTTTGCGTCCAGGAGGCGTACTGGTATGACGTGGGAGAGTTTGAAGTTTTGATGGAAGGGTTTGGGGACCATTTACCTATTGCATTGGGTTTCTGCAGGGAGGAGCCAGATTCTGAGGGGATGCCCCCGGCCAGCCCCCTTGGCTTGGAGGGTGAAAATCTGCTCCATCCAGCTTGCAGGATACGATGGTCAGAAAAAACGGGGGTGGCTAGTGCGGCTTTGTACGGTAGAGAGGACTTCAGGGACATTAGGCGGAGTATTTTGGAGACCCAGTTAGACAATTCTGTTGAGATTGGCCATCAGTTTACCGCCCTACTGGAGAGTTTTAGGTGTGCCCTTACCACTGGAAGGTCCTCAAATGCAGCTGAGCGGCCTTTGATCCGCCTTCCTGGTTGGTATGATGCTGAATGTGCTGAGTATAAGGGACGCCTTAAGGCTCGGCGTAGGAAGGTTAAGGCAAATCTGACCCAGGAGTATATTGTGCAGCTGTTGTTAACTCAACAACAATATAAGAAACTGATAAAGAAAAAGAAGCGTACTCACCAGCAGAAAGCCTGGGAGGAGTTGACTGCCGCCTTTAATAATCATGACCAGGTTAAGTTTTGGGCATTGGTGAATCGGGGACTTCGTGCCTTCCCCCCCCCCCCAGGCTAGCGTTGCGGTTAATGCTTGGTTAGCCCATTTTGGGGGATTATTCACTCGTATCCCCGACCTGTACATTGTGCCACAGGAGACCCTGAGGGAGGTTCCCCTTTGGCCACCTGTCAAGTGTGAAGAAGTTAGAACTTTGCTTATAGCAGTGCGTAAAGGGAAGGCCCTGGGAATGGATGGTATTCCCGTTGAGTTATTCTTGACTAACCTCGAATGGTGGCTACCTATTTTGGCACATTTGTTTTCTTCGATTAACAACACTGGTTCCGTCCCAGCGGGCTGGAACGTTAGTATTGCAGTGCCCATATATAAAAAAGGGGATAGCTCGTTGGCCCAAAACTTTCGCCCAATATGCCTTATTAATATAGTTGCAAAACTTTATGCGAGATATCTACTGGGAAAATTGGAAGACTGGGTCTCAGTGGCTGACTTTTTTCCTGAGGAACAGGCTGGTTTCAGGGCAAAATATTCTACAATCGATCACTGCTTTACACTGAACCATTTAATGGAAAAATATGCAATCATCAGGAGGGGCAGTCTATATGTGGGCTTCTTAGACCTACGCTCAGCCTTCGATTTATTAGATCGGAATATCCTGTGGGAGAAATTGTACAAAACAAATATGGATCGGAGGTTGATTACTCTGGTGTATTTGTTGTATAATAATTCCATCTTGAGGGTACGTGTGGGAAAAAATGGGCAACTTACAAATCAGATCATGGTGTCTAATGGCGTGAAACAAGGCTGTGTGTTGGCGCCTTTCCTTTTCAATTTCTATGTAAATGGAATAGTTGCTGCGGTGACCCAGGACTACTGTTTGCCTGCATGTGTACAGGGGAGGGCACTTGCTATTTTGTTATACACCGACGACATGGCATTCTTCTCGCCCTCTAGGCTGGGCATGAGAAGAATGCTAAGGGTCGTTGGGGAATTCTGTGCAGAGATGCACCTCTCTATTAATCATCAGAAGACTAAGATTATGATCGTAAAAAGGTCCTCTCAGAGACGCAGGCATTTTAAGTGGTCACTGGATGGGCATGATTTGGAGCAGGTACCTGTTTATACCTATTTGGGCCTACGTTTTGCAAATAATTCTAACTGGCAAAAACATATCCAGCTATCTAAACTCAAATTACAGCGGGCGGTTCTGGGGCTGCTGAGGTTCTGGAGGTTCCATGGGGGCAGGTTAATTGCCCCTGCATTGAGCCTCTTCAACGTGAAGTCTAGACCAGGAGCATTGTATGGTGCCGAAATTTGGGGCGTGGCATCGATTGAGGGATTAGAACTGCCCCAGAATGTCTTTCTGAGAACTCTCCTTGCCGTGCCTAAGAGTACTCCATCCTGCTTGCTACGATTGGAGTCGGGCACTTTGCCTTTAAAAGTTAAAATCTTGGAGACAGTCCTAAAATATTGGATTAAGTTGGGGGATATGCCTGAAGGCAGGCTACCGCGGTGCTGTTGCATCGAGGCGCAGTCATGGCCAGTATCACTTACCTGGTCTCAAGGGGTGAAGAACCAGATTAGAAATCTTGGACTCTCCCCTGAGATGCTGAGCAAAGTTCATCCATGTGGTAGGAAACAAATTGTGCATAGGCAGCTGGTCGATCAAGCTGTCCAGTTGGACATGGGGAAAGTTGCAGTACTTAAGTGTGCACCCCTGTACACACCAAGCACTCAGCTGGGTGTGAATGGTATCTGGGTGAATTGGAGGATCCTGGGTTGCGCAGGGCTCTAACACTCATGAGGTTCGACTTGCTTCCCACCAGGGTTGTTATGGGGAAGCGTGTCGGAATCCCGTACGCTGAGAGGCTTTGTCCTTGCTCACTGGGCTGCGTGGGGGATTTGTTGCATACACTGTTTGTATGCCCCCTCACGCAATGCATAAGAGAACGGTATTTCCCGGCTGGGATTGTCCCAGGAGCGTGTCTAACCCCAGTTCAATCAATGATACATATAGCTTCCTTCAAGTCCCCTGATCTAATCACTACCTCAGCTCTTATGGCTCGTGATATTTATAGGCACCTATCCTGGCAAGGGGTAAGTGTCTTTGGCACTCGCCCTGTGAAGGGCAGGCATGAATGCCACTATGCTCGTTGCATATTGTGTTAGGCCATGGGAGTGTTGGTATCCTTGATTTTAGGAGTGTATTCTCTTCCCAGCCCTGCTATTTTGACTAAAGAACTAGGATAGGCCAACGGGGGTAAAGCGTTATTGCCGCTTAGTGTGTGAGAGATATAATTTGTCGTATGATTATGACTGTTAACTGGCTATTGTCATTTTACTTAAAGCGGTGGATCACAATGGCTCCCCTTTGTTGGAAGCTATGGGAGGATCCCCCTTTTGTGATCTTGTATATTATATACCTTGTTTTTTGTGTTTTATTTGTATTTTTATTTATTTGTGTTTTGTTTTAAATGGCTATGGCAAAAGCTAATTTGCCAAATAAATAAAACTGAACTGAACTGGATGTGGTGGCGGCACCTCTCCTGCTGCGAGCCCAGGTTGAGGCGGCGGGCTCGAGACAGTGGCATGGGAGGGGGGGGCACCTGAGCCCTCCTGGCTTGTGAGCACCCGCCCCGACCACTGAGGCTGACAGTGCCCTGGGTGCTACAGAAACCCTGTCTCAGGCATGGGTGTAAGGCTGTGTGTAATTAAAAGGTGTAAATAGAAACAGTCAGTGTCAGTGACTTTCCTGGGCATGCACATGCTCCCCACCAAGGTCAGAGCTCGGGTTAGAACCCATGAGGGACAGACCATGCCACACACTTCCCACGGTCATGTGGGACCCTGCCACAGCTGGGTAAAAATTGCAATAAATAAACAAACAAATAAATATAGTGTGCACTGGGACAGGACGTGGGATCACTGGGGCTTACCTGAGTGGGGTGCACCAGAGGGAGCTGGGGCCACGGTGGTGTGGTGTGCATTAGGTTGAGAAGGCAGGGTTATTTGGGTTTATCTGAGCAAGAAACTAAGGGGGATCTCAGCAGGCTGCCCTAAGTGGCTCTGTCAGTAGGATGGCCTGCATACCTGTGGAGCACTCCAATGGGCTTGTCTGACCGTTCTGTCCCTCAAACTAGTCCTTGCCTCTCCACGTTCCTGTCTCAGCTTGTTCCCCACCTCAGCAGCCCCAGACTTCCAGGCTGCCCCATCCCCACCTGTCCAGTCTTCCCACCACCGCTGCCTAGGGTGGCAAAACACCTGGAAGGTTCTGTTACTCCCAAGTCCCACTCTAGCAAAAGGTCTCTTTCTGTGGACTCCTCACAGAGGACTGATTTCTGGTGGTGGGGCAGACAGGCAGGCTGCAGGAGAATCTCCGTTTTATGAACCAACTGGGGACTGAGGAGTTTTACGAAATTAAATACTGAACATCTAAAAACTGCAGCATGTCCCATGTTTTCAGCCAGAAGAAACGGCAACTGAAATGCACAAAATTGTAAAATCAATCATGATTAAAATGCCTCTAGAAGAACCTTTGAAACACATGAGAACACTCTACACAAACTTTCCTAACTGGGGTACTCTGATACAGAGACCATTTCACTAGTGACTCAGATGGTTCATAGAACTAGTCATTCACAAATTCAAGTTTCCACTGTTGTTAGCTGGGAAGTTACTGTAGCCCAGCCTGCAAACCATATATAGTCTGGTAGGTGGGAGCTTGATCAGGTGCCGGAGGTGTCTGCCATCCAGTCAATGGTGTAGCAGGGCTCCCCCAAACATACCAGATCACTTCTCTCTCCACCACTGCTGCTAAGTCTTGAGACCTGCTGCTTCCCCTAGCCACAGCCAGAGGAGAAGCACCATTCTGCATTTGAATTTCCTGCCATCTATGGGAGGGAGGGGAGTCAGCTGGTGGGAAATTCAAATGCCTGGGGAAAGAGCAGGAAAGAGCAGGAGATGCACAGGGCAGCTGTCTCCCCACCTCAGCTCCCCACCCAATATGGCTGCTCGATGCACCCTTGATGAGGGCCCACTGGGAGAGAAGGAATGTAGCAACCAGGTGAGCAGCTGAGCGGCCCACATACTACAGAGCTGCCATCCACCCACTTGTGCTGCTCCTTCCATCCCTCGTCTCTAGCAGGTACTGAAGGGAATAGAAGGAGGATGGCAGCTGACTAAACAAGTAGGGTTCTTGCTCTGCACAGGACTGCCAGCTGCCCATTCACCTGGTTGCCTCGTTCCTGCCACCTCACTTCTGACTAGGGTGGCCCCATACCTCCCCTTTAAAAGAGGATGCTTATGAAAAACAGGGCTGCACTGGTTGCACCATGTATTTTTCATGTGTCCTCTTTTAAAGGGGAGGCATGGCCACCCTACCCCTGGCATGGCCAGGATAGCTAGTGACAGCATGGGGCCCTCAACCATTCCCTCCTCCCCAAGACAAATCCAGCAGGGAGGGGAGGGGGTGATAGGAGCACAGAGCAAGGTAGCCAAGTGGTCATTAAATGCCAGATATTGTACCTGTATCCTATCCCCCTCATTCACTGATTCTGCAATTGCATCCACATTATTTACTATTTGTTTGGCATATTCCACAATATTTATTCATCACTGTTGTCCTCAATCCTGGCTCCAGTGCTTTGGGATTGAAGTTAGATTTACCAGTTTAGGAAGGGTCCCTCTTCTGAAGAGGATCGCACCCACGTGAGAGACTATGGATAAAACCACAAGTGACGACAGGCTGCCGCATCCCAGGCTGACCCAGGACAGGTGGCCTGGGCAGACAGGGTGTGCACTGGGTTGAAGCACAAAACACACGTGCGCTCGGTCGGACCAACAGTCACACAGAATGTGTGGTTGGCAGTCCCCGCCCCCCCACCATGACAGGCAGCCATGGCAGCCAATGATGACCAGCCATGGCTGTCTGTTATGACGGAGCCAGCCCAGAAACAAACATGCAGCTCCAGGGCGGCCCACTTCGGCCCGATCGGGCAAACTCGAACCCGGGCTGTGATCCCAGAGTTCTCCAGGATCACAGCCCAGGATAGCCACCACCACCACCCAGGATATCCCAGATCAAACATCTGGCAACACCAACCCACACATTCAGGCAGGGTCTGTGCACAAGCGGGTCACAGTCTGCTGTCACGTTTGATTTTCCCTTATGCCTGCTCCAGAGAGCTTGCCGTCTAAGGGAAAGATTTTCAACAGTGCCTTCGAGCCTGAGGAGCACAGGTCCCATAGAGACTGTGCGCCTGAACCAATGATGCTTGTCATTTTACCACTCAAGATCTGGCCAAGAAGAGAAGCATCAATGTATTTGACTTGTGCACAATGAGTAGAGTGGATGAGTGGTTTACAATCTGGTTTCTCATCTGGCTTCCCCTTCTATATATACGCTAGGGGTGGGAAGTTCGGATCATCCGGTATCCGATACTGCCGGTATTTTGCTGGGGGTACCGGTACCAGATCCCTGTGCCGGATTTTTTTACATTGCGGCCATTGAAATGAATGGCCACAATGTAAAACAAAAAACAACCCCCCCCCCCAAACACTTTCCCTCCCCAGTCCAGGCTGCGCAGGTGGAAGGGGGGACACCACCCACACACCCTGCCCAGCCTGGATCTTTTTTTAAAAAAAATTTCCCCGAAGTCCCTGCTAGTGCGGGCTCCGGACCACCGCCGGCGACCCAGAGCCCACACCAGCAGGTAGGTACGGTGGTACTAGGTTGATCCCTGGGGTGGGGGGTGGTTTAACACCCCTCCACCCCAGGGGTCACCCTACCTCCCCACCCAGGGATCGCCTACCTGGATTTAAAAAAAAATAATTTCCCCCCGAAGTCCCTGCTAGTGCGGGCTCCGGGCCGCCGCTGGCGACCCAGAGCCCGCACCAGCAGGTAGGTACGGTGGTACTAGGGTGATCCCTGGGGTAGGGGGTGGTTTAACACCCCCCAACCCCAGGGATCACCCTACCTCCCCACCCAGGGATCGCTTACCTTTGGCGCTCTGGGCGGAGGTGGCGGCGGCAGCACGGCGGTCCGGGGGCTTCAGCGCTGGCTGGTGGCTTCAGCACTTACTAGGCCTTCCAGGGAACTTCTGGGTTTCCTTGGAAGGCCTAGAAAGCGCTGAAGCCACCAGCCAGCACTGAAGCCACCGGACCGCCGTGCTGCCGCCTCTGCCTCTGCCTCTGCCACCCGGAGCGCCAAAGGTAGGCGATCCCTGGGTGGGGAGGTAGGGTGATCCCTGGGGTGGGGGGATGTTATTCCACACCCCACCCCAGGGATCACCCTAGTACCTGCTGGTGCTGGCTCTGGGTCGCCGGTGGCGGCCCGGAGCCCGCACTAGTAGGGATTTAGGGTAAAAAAAATAAAAATTAAATCCAGGGTGGGTGGGGGG
>QEPC01011926.1:1239096-1255364 GCA_003113815.1 Sphenodon punctatus | reverse complement strand
GGGGGGTGTTAAACACCCCCCCAGGGATCGGGTCATACTTACCGGCGGCTGCGGGGACGCCGCGGCCGCTGGTGCTGGGGGGTGGGCTCGCCTCTGAGTCTTTTTTTAAACAAAAATCCAGGCTGGGCAGGGTGGGTGGGGGGTGTCCCCCCTTCCACCCGTGCAGCCTGGACTCGGGGAGGGTTTGTTTTTTTAAACTTTTTTGCTGGGGCTTTAAGTTTTTACATTGCAGCCATTTTTAAATGGCTGCAATGTAAAAAAATCCGGTATCCAGTACCCGGACCGGATTTACCGGGTCAAATCCGATAATGCCGGTACGCCCGGTACTGGCATTATCGGATACCGGATTTACCGGTTTTCCCACCCCTAGTGTGCATGTCGTTTTAGTTATTACAATAATGATACTGAAAACTGTCATTTTTGTAATTGCAATAATGAAAACAACCACCAAGGATAACGATAACAAAAATGACAAGCGAGAATAACGATACCAATAAGGGAAATGAAAACAAAATCGATAATGACGTTATCGTTGTCATTATTAGTGCTGTGGCAGTTCGGTTTTGGAGGGAAAATGTGGAGAGTGGAGGAGGGAGCAGACATATCGGAGTCCTAAACAGGGTTGAACTCTTGAACTGTGCCTCTGTTGGGAGGGGTGAGCAGCTCAGCAATATCTGATGGATGTATTGCTGGCCAATGAGCAGCGCAAGCAGGCCCCAGCAGTCTCATGACACTCTGTGATTGCTCAATGCCTGCTGCCTCCCACAACCATTCAAGGGGGCTCTGGGGGAGGGCACTGCAATCCTTTATAATGGGAAGGCCAGACTTTTTCTCTCCATTCTGTGACAGCTCTGCTTGTCAGGTTGCATTTACAGAATTGTGGTGCTTGCACATAAAAAATCCTCCCTAGCCCTCATTGTATTACCAATACCTTTCCTTCCTCATACCCTACATTTTACCTTCTCCCTTTCCCTGCCCTTCTCCCCCCTCTACATTATATATAGATAGGTAGTATAGATTAGATATAGATATATATTATAGACATATAGATTAGAATAGAATAGTTATATAGTTAATTGATTAGATAATAGTTTTCCTTTTCCCTTCCCGTGTCCCTTAGATTAAGATAGATATTAGTTACACACGGGAATCAATAATGATACCAATACCAAAAATAAAATCTTCATTTGAAACGGTACCGATACCAATACCAATAACGATAATAAAAACAACAACAATAACAAAAACAACATCGACAACAAAAACAACATTGTCGTTGAAAACAACATTCTTGAATAACGAAAATGGAAAATAACATGGGGGCCTGGTGCACACCCCTACGGCGCTTTTAAACGAGACAAGAAATGCAGCTGATCCTTTGATCAGCCGCATTTCTTTGCGCTCGTTTAAAAGTGTAACCTTCTTTGACGCCGGATCTTACCCCGCGTCAGACCGGGCCGGCGATCCTGCCCCCTCCGACGCGGATCCCCGAAGTGCCGGCTTTAAGCCGCACTTCCGGGTTCCCTTGTAAAGTGTGCACGCGATGAAGGATGCGCATGCGCACTGAATCTCTACGCCGGGTCTGATGCCCTTCTGATCATCAGACCCGGCGTATACAAGAAGGAGGGTGCCTGATCCCGCCACTGAACGATCCCGCTTGTGAGCGGGATCGTCTATAAACGCCCCTAGACTGCAAGGTTCAGCCAACTGCTGCTCTCAGGAGGCTGTCACACTCACAAGATCGGAACCCTGGGTTTTCACAGGATCGGATTGGGACCTGGCCAAAGGTGATTGTGGGTGGGGAGAGACTGGGGCTCGAGGTCAAAATTCAGCGGGAGAGGTTAAAACTGAGGAGTCAGTCCATAGGGGACAGGGCAAGGATTGAATGAGGAAGAACACTGACTGATAAATAGACTCAGAGCAGGATGGGCTGGAGGCTGTTCCAGGGACTCTGTCTACAATATCCCTCAAGACAAAGAAGACAGACAAGGGGGTGTGGCAGGAAAAGGAAATAAATCTAGGAGGCGGGCTAATGGGCAGTGGTCTCCAGCCCACCTCACCCACTCAGGTTTTAGGAGATTAAGACCAGGTAGTGTCCTATTAGAAGTAGTTGCCTGTCCTGTCCTTGTAGTGAAGACAGGGAGATAATGACTCAGTCTGCTTCTGCATGATCATAGATCCTGGGATTAGAGGGGTTTATCCCAGGATAAATTGTTTGTGTGGACAGATATCCTGGTTTGAATAATTCCTTTTTCCTGGTTTTATCCTGGAATTGTGAAACCTGATTTCCTAGGTTTTATTTATTCCAGAATAAAATAATTCCAGGATAGTGCTCATAAATACACTTATTCCGGGATGAAGCCCTCTTCCCACCCCCACCCCCTGCCATAGAGAATTGCAGGTAGAGTTTACCTTCCCTCTACCCAACATCTCTATGGTATTTTACAGTCTTGGGTGGCAAAATGTCATGGGTAGGGATTTACAACAGAGAAGGCTGTGACAAAATGCTACCCATGGCAAAGTCCTACCGGGTCCAGCATCTCCAAGGGCACTGGCATCCCCACCAATCTCTTGTATTCCCAGAAATCAGAGCAGAAGAAGGCACTGAAATTCAGCTGCGCTGCACCATGGGATTGATGCAGTCCTCCTTGTGACTCTAATACTGGGATAAGTGTCTACATTGCCATCCTGGGATTGTGCTTTATCCCTGAGCATTAATGATCATGTAGACACTTATCCCTGGCATGTGCTCCTGGAATCACAGCTAATCCTGGGATAATTGTGCTCATATAGAAACAGCCTATGTCTGGCCTGGGTTCTTGACCCTTGGCATCTGACAGACCTGCTGGGGCTAGGTGGAAGTGGCAAAGTGGCCTGGTGAGGGATAGGTTAGGGATGCCACCTATGTAAACTTTTAAGGAACACTTATGAAAATACATGTTGCAGGGCCTGCAGTGGCAGATTAGATTGTAAGTCATAGGCAGGGACCGCATCTATCTTATTGTTCTGTAAAGCGCCAGGTACACAGCTGGCGCTATACAAATGCTTATAATAAATAATAATAATAAATAATAATAATTAATTAATAATAATTAATAATACGTTTTCCTTACAAATTTGCATAGGTGCAACCCTAGGATAGGTGGGGATTTGGTCTGGGTCTAGGGAGCTGTTCCTGTTATTTAACAGTCACCACTGGAGTCCAGGCAGGGAGGCAATGCACCAGCTCCACAGGGGTCTGAGCTGCTACCTGGCAGGCATAGAGCAATCTGTTTGGCAGGAACCTCCAGCAGCCTCCACTTTACAAGGCCCACTGGGTGAAGGGCTTCCTCATTCAGCCACAGTTCCCCATCTCCTACTAGCCAGACTGAAAATCAGACACCCCCCCACCCCACCCCCGTAAGCTTTGCCATGTTGAAAGAGAGCCACTGAGGTTTCACAAGGATTTGTGGGTCTCACAGCAATGGATGGCTGCTCTGAGAGGTTACAAATAAGAGTCACTCAGAGTGCAGTGAGGGTGGGGAGAGCTAGAAAAGCGGGAATGAGAGAAGGGTGGGGAGGGGCACATGGGAAATGACATGCCATGTGGGATGGGAACCCGCTGCCGGTGGCAGTTTGGAATTGGCAGCCAGTACAGAGCGCATCAATTGTATGGGTAGCATAGAGCGTGTGAGAATGGCAGGATAAGTAGGAGGATGGGGCCCACATAGGAATCAGAGCAGCCTGGCATGTGGGTGAGGTGCAGCCGGCATGGCATGGCATGGCCTGGCCCCGGCAGTATCAACCAATGGGTGGTGTGACCTTTGGGGATGCGGATGAATGGGGTGATGGTGGGGGGTGGAGTTGTACTCTGAACGAGGAACACCGTGCAGCATGCATGAGCGGCCATGTGCCTGGGCGAGTGGTACAGCATGTGGCGAAAGTGGCACGTAAGCAGGGCATGGCATGGCATGGAATGGGAGTGATATGTGAAGTACAGCCCCAGTGGACCATGACAACAATGGCAGAGTGAGTTTAGAGCATGGGTTCCGTGGGCCAAATAGGCTGCTTCCGTGTAAAAGCCAAAACACCCCACACCCACGCAGAACGGACCGGCGGAGCCCCACAGCGCCGGCGCCACGGGG
The DNA here is from genome assembly GCA_003113815.1 of Sphenodon punctatus. NCBI lineage: Eukaryota > Metazoa > Chordata > Lepidosauria > Sphenodontia > Sphenodontidae > Sphenodon > Sphenodon punctatus. The sequence goes on along the minus strand of QEPC01011926.1, from coordinate 1,251,240 downwards.
CACGCACACGCCGCCATGCCCACAAGGCGGGGGGACGCCAGACATCCGGCCGAGAGCCTGTAAAGGAGGGAGGAACCACAGCACACGATGGCAACCAGGAAGGCACACGAGAAGGCCACGGGAGCCAACGCCGGCCCACACGGGGGTAGGGGCTGGGTGAGCACGTGGACCCTGGGGCGCATGGGGGGGAGGGGAGAAGCCCCGGCAAGGTGGTGTGTGGGGGGGAATGCACCCCAGGCGGAAGGCACAAGGGGGGGTAATGGACCGCCAGCGGGGGGGGCAGTGGGGGGAACGCGGGGAAAACGCGCCAGGAATTAACACGGCACACGTGTCCCGCCACAGGGCAGAGGGGCCGCACCGACGACGCCCCCCGGTGGACGACCCCCAGCCCAGCACCTCCCAAGGGCACGGACCAAGGAGCAGCAGCAAGAGCGAGGTGGGCACAAGGTAACCCACCCCCCGGGAGGGGAGGGCTGTGCCCCAGGCCCGGACCCCCAGGCCAGGGAACACAGGGCAGGGGGCAGCTGCATAACCCAGTCCCCCATCCCCGCAGGACAGCTCCCAGACAACGGAGCACTGCACCACCAGGATGACGGCCGAGGACGGCCTCCCAGACAGCCAGGTGAGCAAAAGGGAACCCCAGGGGGGAGGGGGGGCAGGCCCCACGGGTGGGCGGAGGGAGCCAGCAGGAGCCGTAGTAACCCCTATTTCACCACCCCCAACAGGACATGACCACCACCACAGCTACCACATACACAGGGTGGGTCCTATGCCGCCAAGCTGGTCAGCCCCCCACACGCAGGTCCCAAAAGGGGGAGCCCTGGTCCAGGCAGGAGGTCAGGGACTTTATACGCGTGTGGGGGTCCGAAAGGGTCCAGGACGACCTGGTGCGCAGCTACAAGACCAGACAGGTCTATGAAGCCATTGCCCAGGAGATGCAGCGGCAGGGGTACAATAGGGATGTCACCCAATGCATGCAGCAGGCAAAGGACTTGAGGTCCAGATATGAACATATCAGGGACAATAATCTCAAGTCCGGCCGGGCCATGTGCACAGCCAAGTTCCAGTAGAAGCTGGACAAGTTCCTCTGCATGGATGGGGATATCGTGGCCTCCCGCACGCACGGCAGCGCCTTCGCCAGGGGCAGGCTCAGGGCCACCACGCAGCCCCCTTGACAAACCCCACAGAGTGGGGGGGGCAGGTGCCCCTGGCGAGGCCAGCCAGGAAGAGGGAGGGCACAGCCCCGTCCCACAGGGGGAGGAGACGCCCCGGGGATCCGAGCAGCAACCCACCGCACACTGCGCACGCCCCCAAGACCCACAGGCCTACCGACCACAAGGGCAGGGGGCACGCACAGAGCCAGCTGAGACCCAGGATGGCCCCCAGGAAGCGGAGGAACTGGATCCTGGTATGCGCACCCCAGCGGGGCTGGGGGTGGGGGCGGGTCAGTTGGAGAACGGGCCGGACGGAGGTGCCGCAGCCTGGGCCAGGGGCCGGCAAACACTCACAGTAACCCATCCCATTGAAGCACAAGGCAGCCTGGAGGTGCACGAGGTGGAGGTCGCGGAGGAGGAGGACGATGAGGGGGGCCAGGCAGCTCCCCCACCACCAGGTGGGCGAACCTCCAGGGCAGGTCACATGGGCCATGGGGCCACGGGAGGGACGATGCGGTGGGGGACGGTGGTATGGGAGGGACGGACACCCGGGGGCCTGCAACCAGCAACCGGCAGGGCCCACCAGGGGCTGGGCGGAGGGAGGCAGGCGGGAGGGGCTGGAGGGCCCACAGTGGATCCTACAGCACACCCGACCATCAGGGGTCCCTCCTGTGGTGATTGGCAGCCGGGGGGGGCATGCCATGACAGGGCGAGGCAGGGGGACCCCACGGGGGGCAGAGGGGAGCAGTCGCACTATGGGGGCAACCCCACCAGGCACCCCGGGGTCCAGCGCTGGTGGACGATGTGTCCAAACTCCCGTTCACAGACCAGGTGCCCACTCGCGCGAGGGGAGCAGCTGCCGGCAGCGTGGAGTGGAACTGGGAGATGCGGGCCAGGAACCAGCACCAGAGGGAGTACCTCAGCAGGGAGCTGCTGGCAGAATCACAACAGTTAGCCGAGGTGCACTCCCGTGAGCTTGCGCTCACCAAGGAGCTCATCAGAGGGGAGGGGGAAAGAGACCGGGAGATCCTGGCTGCCATGATGGCCCGGTCCCGCACTGAACACCTCTGGGACAGGCGCCAGGCTGCCGCCCTCCAAGGCGAGCAGCGGCGCGCCTGTGACAGGCTGGAGGGTCAGGCTGCACGGCTCATGGACCTCATGGGGGAAGCCATGGAGGCCCTGCAAAATGACCTCCAGCACGACAGGCCACGCCATGCTGCGGAAGGAGGGCTGGCAGCCGACCAACACCATGGCAGCTTCCCACTGGTGCCGGTGCCCCCCCCTACACCTTGGCCATGCGTGGTTCCCCCAGCAGCAACACTATCCAGTCCTGGTCCACGGGGTCCCCCTCCCCCACATGGGGTGGCCGGACCCGCTTGCGGGGCTGCCCGTCCAGCCCACACACCCCGTGGTCTCGCCCCCCCACTGCCACCCTGACCCCTCCACCGGGTGACAACACCCCCACCTCAACACCGTCCACCCCAGGATGAGCAACCACCCATGGTGGCCGCTCCACCCCCACAGGTAAGGCCGCAGCACTCCGGGCCCCTGGGGGTTGTGGGGTGCAACACCGGGGGGGGGTGCTAATGGGAATCCAGGGAACCATGTGAGGCAGGACCCTGGTAGGGAACACATTGTGGACCCCACATTGAGCACATGTGGTACACAGGATGGGGAGCGGCAGCCATTGACAGAGCCATGTGTACCTGCATGGTGCCGCAGTACGAGACCGGGCAGGTGCCGTGATACCTTGGGTGGACCGTCCCGGGGGGGGCACCTTCAGGGAGTGCCCTACAACACATGCCATGCTCGTGGGGGGAGTAGGGGGCCCCTGGACAGCTATGGGGCACCCAAGTGCCAGTGCACCAACAAGGGACAGAGGTGAGTGCACACGGTGATCCCTTAACCCATTCTTACTCCTCCAAGCAGGGACCAACAGTGGAAGCTGGTGTGGAGTGGCCAGTGGAGGACAGGGAGGCCGGACCATCCACCTGAAGAGTCCTGTGGTCAGCTGTGGCCAGGGCACACTGATCAGCAAGCCCCGGTGGTGCGGCCAAGAGGGAGAGAGGCCACCCCAGACATTGACCCCTGCCCCCTTCCATTATACATGTTCCCGCCAATAAAGGTGTTGTCCCTATACCTTGCAGTCACTTCCTCTGTCCGGGGACATGGGGGGTGGGGATGGGGGGTTGTGCGGCGTACAGGGGGGCACCGGCAGTTTGGGGGCTCTGTGCACTCCCTGGCCAGCTGACAGGGCTGGAGGCTAGACCAGCGATGCCTCATGCAGTTGTGGTGGCAGGAACGGATGTGCACTGGACCTGCTCATGCGAACTGGCTTGTGTTGGCTGGTGGGCATGTGTGGGGCCAGTGCAACCTGTGGCTGACAACAAGGGGAGGGCGCTCACCACCGGGCAACCCACAGGACCCATTCCCTGGACCCAGCAGGCCACACATGGAATAGAGGGTTGGATGCAGGTAACGGGTAGGACCCAGCAGTTTGGAAGGGGGTCCCAGGCCTACAGACATGGTTGTGGGTGCAGCACTGGCCAGCGGTCGACTGCCCGGGCAGCAATGCAGTGGCAGATGCTGTCCCTGTTCCCCTCAGAGATGCGCGGGCCCACCCCTCCCTGGGCATTTTGGTACGGGGGCACTGGCCCGGTCCAGAGCACCGGTGTAGGGACACCGCGGAGCCCAGCAGGGTGCGGCGTCGGACAGATGCTTGCCTCACCCATCGTATGAGCACTGCCCTCCGGATGTTTGCTTCCCTCCGCCGCCGTGCCCCCAGGAGGACAGACCGCCGACTCTGCAGGCAGAGCAGGGTAATCTGCCGGAGCATCATGCGCAGCTGCAGGAGGCCCATGCCCAGGAGGTGCAGCAGCACGGCCCTGGGCAGTGGGTCCTCGTCCCCTGACAGTATGGTTCTGCTGATACCCACTCCCTGCCACAGTCCGCTGGCACGTGCCGTGAGCGCGGTGCGCTCCGCTGTCCAGCCTGTGCCCACGACCCACTCTCCCCTGGTATCGCGGGAGCACCTCCGTGTGCACCCAGCCCGGGATTGCCATTCTCTGTGTGCTGCACGGTCCCATGGTATAGTCCCTCTGCTCCACGTCCAACTGGCCGCAGCGTGTCCCTTATGTACTGTGTAGGCCGGTGGGGGCAGGGCGGTGGTTGGTGCTGCGCAGAGGGTGTGCTGGGGTGGCAGGCGGGTCCCAGGTCTGGCTGAGCATCCCCGCGAGCGGGCCGACCACATGCCCCCCAGGAGGGGGATGGGGCCATGTGCACCCCTGGGTACCACTGCCTTCGCAACCACACTTCCGTCCCCCCAGCCTGGGTCCACCTTTGAAGCTGCAGCAGTGCCTGCCATGGATGCAGTGCCTGGCTCAGCTCCACGCCCTGATGCAGTGCCTGGCTGTGGCCCCCTTTCTTATCTAGGCAGCTATGCAGCATCCCTGCTGTTTTGTGCGTGGGTTGCGGCACCCTGTCCACAGCGGACCTGCCTATCTCTGGCATGCAAGGCCATCTGTGAGCAAGGGTATTCACTCGGTGTGTGCTCGTCCCAATTGCGGCATCCCTCCATCTCCTGCCTGTTGCTTCCCCGGAGCGCGCCCCACTGCTGCCATGGCCGGTCATTCTGTGGGGCCCTCAGCCGGGGGAGTAGGGGAGAGGTGGACATGCTGTTGGGGGCCCTCTGGCTGAACCCCAACGTGCAGCTGTTGGTGGGTGGCCCCCTGTCATCAGGGGATGGCTTCCAGCTCCTGTTGCGGTACATGTGGATGATGGGTCACCAGGTCGGGGCCCTGGTGTGTTGGGCCCATTCCCTCAAGCTTGCCTTCACCCCCCTGTGCCAGCCTCCTTGGGGGCACCTGCGCATCTTTATTGTGCTGTGGACCGCTGCGGAGGTAATGGCGGCTCGCCTGCTAACGGAACTACCCAGGTACGGCCTCGCCTTGCTGTCCGGGGCCCCCCCTGTTGTTGCCCTGTACACCAGCAGCCTCCTGCATGCACGTGGCATCCCATGCACACCCTCGGACATGGGGGCCGTCCTGTGGGAGCTGGGCTTGCTGTCCCTATAGGTCGGTGGCCCACTCCGGACCGGGGACCCCACCGCTGCGGAGCTCGCCACCCTTCGCTTGGTGAGCAATCTTCCAGCTGTACGGGCTGCGGCCAGAGGTGCAGATCCGCTCCTTCCATGCTACCCGGTGGATGCTCATATGCGCACCCGAGGCTTCCGAAGGGGCCTGTTTGCCTGGGAGGGTCTGGTGCCGGAGCGCTCACCAGACCGTCCATGAGCAGCCCCCACTGCCACCCGCTCACTGCCACCTTGCTGCCTGGGATGGTTCATAGCCGCATCCCTCCCCCCACCCCGTGCCTCCGATCCGGCTGTGCGCGGCTAGCTGCATCACTGCTGGCTGCCGCCTGGAGTCCCTGGACCCCATTGCCCCTTCTGTGTGACCGCTGCCCCTTCCCGCTGGGGCTGCCCAGGTGCTCTCACCTGCAATGCGCAGGCGTTCCTGTGTCCTCCTGTTGCACCTCTCGTGCCCGGCCATGGGTGCCCCGGCGACCTCCTGCTCTGCCCCTCTGTGCTTGGGGGCCCACTTTCCCCCAGCTCCAATAAAATTCTGTTCTGTCCTGCAGTGCCTCTGCTGCTGCTGTGGTGTCTGGGTGCCTCTTCCCCTTTGGCAGCCCTCCTGCCCCCATCTGTGTGGTTGTGTGCGGGGTGTGTGCTTGGGGTATAGAGGTGGGCTCTGGGCCTGTGGGGTGGGTGCTGGCTTTGAGGTGTGTGTTCCCCTGGCTGCCTCCCTGCTGGGTGCTGCTGCCTGGGGTCACTCACGGGGTGATATTGGTGGTGGGTAGTCACCCAGACAACCCCTGGCCTCGCCTGTGCAGTGGTGTGGCTCTGCCCCTCCCCTCCCCTCAGCCATCACCCCCTGTTGGTGTGGGCCGTCTGTGGTGGTGGCGATGGATGGGCGGTGGCACCATGGGCGCTGGGCGGCTGAGCGTGAGTAGGGGTTGATGTGGACCCGGGCTGTGGCCTGACTGATCCCCCTTCGTGCAGGGGCTGGTGTGCTCCTCAGGGGGGTGGCTGTCAGCGTGTGGGGTGGGCCCCTGGTGGTGTCGCTGCCCCCAGCCCTCCCAGGGCCTGTTGGTGTGGGCGTTCCCCATAGCCCTGTCCCTTCTCTCCTGCAGCTACTGTTGTCTTGCACCTGGGCGCGATGGTGCAGCAGCTGGAGCTGGCGGCGTGGGACATGCGGGCGGCAGGGCGGCTGTTCAATGGCATCTGTGAGTGTGCTGCCTGTTTGCTGGGCCCTGTCCCTGTGCCCCTCCGTGGGAGGTTCTGTTCCTGGGTGCCCAGGGCCGCCTCTGATGGCTGTCTCCACTCCCTCTGTCCCATACAGTGCAGGCCATGATCGCTGAGAGGACCCGGGAGCAGGGGGAGTTGCTGGAGCTCCTCCTGCATGTCCTGGAGCGGCTGCACAGGCTGGACCGTGTGCAGGCTGAGCGCTGGCACCGGGCGCGGGGTCTCTGCTGGCGCTGTTCCTCCCCACTTCTGTTGCCCCATCCCCCTCCCTGCCCTGTGGTTGTTGCCCCCTGTTGCTGGTTCCCCATTCGATTAAAGGCATTTGTGTTCCTTCCCGGTGTGTCCGTGTTGTGCTTTGCTTCGACCTCTCCCCTTGTGCGGGTGCCTCTGAGGGGTGTGTGGGGGTGTTGCCTGTGTTGTGTGGGTGCCTTCCCCCCTCTTTGCCCCCCCCGGGCTGTGTTCCCATCCCTGTGTGCTTCTGTTGCCTGCAGTGTGTGTGTCGCTCTGCTGTGTTTGTGTGTAGGGGAGGGGGTGCCTGGTGCCAGGCTGTCTTGGCTCCGTGCCGGGGCTGTGTGGAGCTGGCTCCTTTGTAGCAGCTCTCATCCCATCTCCCGACCGCCCCGACCGCGTGGGTCCTGGTGGCTGGGGGGGGCAGGGCCGCGTTGCGCGTCTTCATTTGACCTCCGTCGGCCATGTTGTGCCGTCGCTGTGCCGGGCGGGGCTTCCCCGCCGTTCCCGTCCGTCCGTGTACTTGTACGGGTGTTTGCCGGGTGTTTCCCGGGATGGGTGTTTGGGCGCTGGGTGTTTGCAGGCCCCTCCCCTTTCCTTCCCGCCACCCCCCATGGCGCTGTCCATGTAAATGTCTCCCTGCTTGGTGCTGCCGGGTGTTCGCTGGGTGTGCTCACCCACCCATTCACACCCATTTCCACCCATCGGCGCTGCTGCGCCATCCGTGTAAAAAAGGCCTTAGAGAAGGAGACAATCTACCTGGCCTTCTTTCGATCACCAGACCGAAGCAGGAAAGTAGCACCAGGTCACTTTTCCTTTTGCGGGCTGCCTCTGAGGCACAGCTCCAAAGGCTGCCAGAACTCCTTCAGCTATTTATATCACTCATTCCCTTCACTTTCTTTTATGTGCAAATGCATCCGGTTATCTAGGACAACAATAAGGGCTGCTATTATTTATTAGTATTACTGGACGGTTGTGGTGGGTGGGAATTGTTGTGACCCTTACTGTGAGCTTGAAAGCTCATTTTGGCTTGCATGTGTCTGTGCAGTCTTTTCATTTTCACTTCCTGGGAACAGCTGAGTGCTTGAGGCTCACTAGCAGGAATGCTTGCAAAAATGAATGGTTTCTAGGGATCGGGATTTGGCTTAATTACGGATTTGTATCTCAGATTTTATGGATTTCTAGATTCTTATTTCTGGATTAGAATTTTCCCATTAACTTCAATGGGAAACCAATCCACCATTCATTTAAATGGGCCATTCATTCTAATAGCCATGTTATTATTAGAATGTACGTAAGTAATATTTATTATGGTGCGGGCTTTTGCCATGGCCAAAGGTTTACACCAATTAGGAAATAACAACATACGTTGTAATAATACAATACAAAAATATAAAAATCTATAATTCAAAATACCAAAATATATAAGAAATAAAATAATTATAATAATAAAATTATACCAATTGTATCTGGTCCACCTTCCTCCATCAAAACTGGCTATCGTCTGATATAAAGATATATTATTAGAATGAATGGGCCAGAGAGGGAGGTGAGGGGCTAGGTGTGGTGTGGTGGAGGGGGGTGGGCTAAGTGTGAGGAAGAGTTGGCAGTGGGGTGAGGGGCTGGGAGGCTGGAAGTGGGCTGGGGTAGGGGGTGGAGGGATAGTGTGACAAAGGAGTTTTATAAGATTAGGTTTGGTTTTGGTGTTGATTTAATTGTATTGTGGGGGCTGTGTCTGTCTGCTCCCAGTCCCCAAGTCCCTTTCTGGATTAGACAATCAGTGCCTCTCTGGAAGAGAGAAAGGAATGGGTTTGGAGGGGAGACTACGTGGGGAGAGTGGAGGAGACTGCAGGATGAGGGCGTTTATAGACGAGACAAAAAAGGCGGCTGATCCTTTGATCAGCCGCCTTTCTTGCCGCTTGTCTATATGCCTGGGCTGCTTTTTAATCCGCGTCGGAGGGGGCAGGCGATCCTGCCCCCTCCGACGCGGATTCCAGGAGTGCCGGCTTTACGCCGCACTTCCTGGTCCCGTGCGAGAGTGCGCATGCGCAGAAGGGCGCACATGCGCACTCGCACTCTGCGCCGTGTCTGAACATCAGACACGGCACGGAGAGACGCCGCGGCGGGGAAACACAGCGTTTAGCTTGTAAGCGGGATCGTCTATAAACGCCCTCAAGGTGCAGGGTGGAATGGGATGGGATGGGGTGTGGTGAGTTGGGGCTTTGATGTTTTATATGTGTGATTTATTTGTATTGTGTTTTTTTTTTTATTGCATTGAGCTGCCCTGGCTCTTGGAGTCATGAGTTGACAAATAACTGCCCCTCCAAACTTACATTGCGTTCTTTTAAAAAGAAAAAACCCCTCATGTTTTTTACACTACTCTCATGCTTTTTCACATAGGTATACAATTTGTTTACACTCACATTCATATCATTCACAATTCCATATTCATATAGTCCACAATACTAGTTATTCCCAATTTATTTTTTGGTGGTGGGCTCTTCCACGTACACCCTACCACCTATTCCCTTACACAGTTTAGAGGTTTCATGTTCCCAGCTGGCTCCATCATTTCCCATTCTGCCGGGCATTTTCAATAGAAATAGGGTACTGGCTTCATTGCCTCCGGTCCATAATCTCTCTATCTTTCTCGTTATCCCACTGGTGGTCGGTTCCATCACCTACCACCAAGGGACATCACCTATGTTCTCAATCTATCCCACTGGGGATTGGGTTATTGGCCCGGCATTCCTTTCCATGTATCCCCCTCCCCCCACCTGGGATCCTCTTGATCTCTTGTTCGGTCCTCCTAATCTCTTGTTCCCAATCACATCATCTTACCACTTGTCTCCCAGGGGTTCAAGCATACTCTAATGCTGCCCTTAACTTTTTCAGCTCTTGTTTGAGGAGGGCCTTTTATTTATTATTTATTTCAAGCATTTTTAACCCACCCATCCTGCCACAGGCAGCTCTGAGAGGCACACAATATGAAACATTAACATTAAAAACAACTTTTAAAATAGACAACAACAGGAGGTATAAAAAATCCCCAACCACCCACCACCCTAACTCATTCCCTCCCCCCTAAAGCCAGGCAAAACAGCCACATCTTGCAACAGCATTGAAACGAGGGGAGATCTGGAGCCAAACGGGTCTCCACCGGCAGGGAGTTCCACAGCCATGGGGTGACCACTGAGAAGGCCCTCTCCATCGTGGCCCCCTGGCAGACTCGGGGGACCTCCAGGAGAGCACCCCCCGATGACTGCAGGGGCTGATCCAGAACCTGGGGGGTGAGGCGGTCCCACAAATAGGTTGAGCCGAGGCCATTTAGGGCTTTGTAGGTAAGCACCAACACCTAGAATCGGGCCCGGGAGACTACAGGCAGCCAGTGCAGAGACCGAAGAACTGGTGTAATATGTTCCCAGCGGCCCAATCTCACCAGGAGACCGGCCGCCGCGTTCTGCACCAGTTGCAGTCTCTGTACCGTCACCAAAGGTAGCCCCATGTAGAGCGTGTTACAGTAGTCAAGCCTAGAGGTGATGAAGGCATGGATGACGGTGGCCAGGTCAGAGTCTGAAACATACGGCTGAAGCCAATGCACCAGATGTAATTGTTGGAAGGCACTCCTTTCCACAGCCTCCACCTGAGCATCCAAACGGAGTTGCGAATCAAGGAGCACCCCCAGACTCCGTACCTGGGGAACCAGCGGAGGGCAGACCCCAACAATGATGGGGGCTGTTACCCCTGCTGCCTTACCCACCAACATCACCTCTGTCTTGTCGGGATTCAGCTTCAGTCGGTTTGCCCTCATCCAGTCCCCCACAGCTTCAAGGCACCCGTTAAGCACCGAGAATGCTGGGCCTGGGTCTGATGAAAAAGAGAGGTAGAGCTGGGTGTCATCATCATATTGATGACACCGCACGCCAAACTTCCTGACAACCTCGCCAAGTGGCTCCACATACACATTGAACAGGAGAGGAAACAAAACTGAACCCTGCGGAACTCCACACAAGAGGTCTCGGTGTGATGCAAACTGAGTACCACTCGCTGAGTTCTTCCAGCCAGGAAGGAGTGGAAACAGTCAAGAACCATACCGCCCACCCCTGCATGGTCCCGCAGGCATGTCACCAACATCTCATGATCAACCGTATCAAACGCTGCCGACAGATCTAATAGAATCAGCAGGGCCGAATGGCCCTGGTCTAATTCTCGGCAAAGATCATCAACCAACGCCACAAGCACAGTCTTGGTGCCATATCCCGGACAAAACCCCGTCTGCAAGGGATCAAGAAAACCGACATGATCCAGATGCTCCTGCAACTGGCGGGCCACCACCCGCTCAATAACCTTCCCTAAAAAGGGAAGGTTAGAGACCGACTGATAACTGGCAAAGGAGTCAATGTCAAGTGATGGTTTCTTGAGCAGGGGTCACACCACCGCCTCTTCAAGGCAGCCTGGCACCCTGCCCTCCCTAAGGGAGGCATTGACCACCCCCGCCAGCAACGGCCCCATCGTCTCCCGACAGGCCTTAACCAGCCAGAAAAGGCAAGGGTCCAGTTCACAACAGGTGGCCCTGGCAGCCCCAAGAACATCCTCCGCATCGGCAGGGGTCATCAGCTGAAACTGATCCCACAAACAAGGACAAGGCAGGGCCTCCATAACCTCCAATTGCCCTACTGCAGAAAATGCAGCATCAAAACCATGGTGAATCCGAGCGATTTTATCCAAAAAATAATCCACAAACAAGTCACAGTGGGCACTAGATGACTCCACTCCAAGGTGGAGGGAAACTGGACTGACCAGCCCCCGCACCAACCGGAACAGCTCCGCTGGACGGGATTTAGCGGATGCTATAAGAGCAGCAAAGAACTCTTTCTTTGCTGTTTGCATAGCAACGGCATAGGCTCGTAAACTCGCTCTATGCCGCAACCTGTCGGCTTCAGCATGTGAACGACGCAATCGTTGCTCCAACCGCCTTCCCTCCTGCTTCAGCACCTGCAGCCCCTCCAAAAACCAGGGAGGCCTGCAGTGCTGCCGCCTGGGAAGCGGACGCCTTGGAGCTATCCGATCAATAGCCTCAGTCAGCAAGACGTTCCACAGCTCAACGAGGCCATCGATGGGACAGCCGTGCCAGCATCAGCTTGGCCGACATCTTAAGAGCCTCTCTGTCCTTCGGATAGGCCTCATCTGTTCGCCCCAAGTCCCTTTCTGGATTTTTATTTTTATTTTGTTTTAAAAACTTATTACCCCGCCCCTCCTACCAAAGGCAGTCCGGGGCAGCTTACAATATAAAATATATAATATATAAAATACATAATAGGAGGTGGGACCCCGGGGCAATTACCGGATACCGGATTTACCGGTTTTCCGGTTCTCAAAGAACTGGATTCTCGGATTAAATCCGGTATCCGGTACCGGTTTTATTTCATTGATTTCAATGGGGCACTGTGTCCCCATTGAAAT
>QEPC01011926.1:1220852-1232083 GCA_003113815.1 Sphenodon punctatus | reverse complement strand
AACAGACTGTGTTTTCTTCCATCTGTGGGAACTCCTTGCTGCTGGGTTGTGCCAGTGTTTCCCTGTGCTTGGGGTGTATATGTTATTCATTTTAAGCTTGAAGTGCATTTTAGACTGGGTTTTCTTTCATCTGATGTTAACCCTGGGAACTCCTGGCTGCTGGGTTGTGCCAGGGTTTTGCCACTGTTTCCCTGTGCTTGGGGTTTATACATTATTCATTTTAAGCTTGAAGTGCATTTTAGACTGGGTTTTCTTCCATCTGATGTTAACCCTGGGAACTCCTGGCTCCACCTACCGTTGCCCTGGCTCCGCCCACTGGCTCGCCGGCCCAGCGGCGGCAAAGCCGCCAGCAGGCCGGACGGCCTTACTTCCCCTCCAAACTAAAAAGCCACCAGCCGCCCCTGGCTGGAGTATGGATTATTATTATTATTATTATTATTATTAATTAATTAATTAATAACCCCTGCAGAGACCAGGCAGTAGCACAGGGGGAAAAGACAGCCCCATTCAAGCCCCAAAGCAAGGGGTTTAAGGCCCAGCCCTGACATCCTCATAGACTCTGCTAGGTTCCATTGATGCTACTTTGTCTTGGAGGGTGTCTCTCTTGCACCATCTGCTTTTTCATCCCAGGTCCTCATCATTGTCACTGAAAGCTCCCCAGCAATTCTCGGGTTCAGTTCTGTTGCTCCAGAAACGTCCCTGGCCTGTCCATCGCTCAGCTCCTCCTACAGTGGCCGTTGTGTCGGAATTGCCACAGCTCTGGCTCCATGTAGCACCACAAGTTGAGTGGTTGCTTCCAAGTCAGTACACTCCTTTAGCTACCATGCTTTTGTCCCAGTCCCCCATCACTGTCATTAAGGCGAGTCTCCTGGCTCAAACCTACGCCAATTCTCACTCACTGCTTCCAGGTGCAATCCTCTGAGTCTTTCTCTCTCTCTCTCATGCCACCCCTACACGGGCTCAAGCCCCTTTTCACGTGCACGGCATAATGGCTGACGTTAGGGGTGCCTGGATTCTCCACCAGATGTAACAGGGTGTAGTTTCTGTACTGTAAGTCCCCGCAGGATTGTGTCAACATTAGTCACTTACTCGGGGAATTAGGTTCAATAAAGTCCTTTTATTCAGTACACAGTATTTCAATAGTCTATAGCCTTTGTACTCACAGGCCCGTCCGAGCTCTCTTGATCTCTGGCTAACTACTCAGCTTGCAGAGCCCAGTAGAACCCATTGCAGATCAATACTCTCTGTTAGAGCCCTTGGGTTTCCTGCCAACTTGTTCCCACAGCAGCCTCCTTCAGTACCTTTGGGAGTGTCGAGTGTGAGGTCCCTCTAGCTACCCAGCCCAGGAGTCAGCACCACAGAGAGAGACGTGTTTCTCTACAACAAGGTTCTCAGGCAGAGAAGATTCCCAGGCAGGCATTGACTAAATCCTTCTGTCTTGGCCTCCTCTTAAATAGCTAAAGTGGGTGTGGATAACCCTTCAGTCTTCCTGCCCTTAAGGGGCCAGTGTCTTCCACACCCACCTTTATACCCAGCTCAGCGTTGATCCATTCTCAGAGGGCTTGCTCCATCAAGCCCGTTTGGCTGGTTAGTGTACATCATAGACGCAGCCCAGCCCACCCAATCTTCTGATTTTCCAGAGAACAGTAGAAGTACTAAGTTCAGTCATGGAATAAGAAGGTTAAATTCCATGGAGGCTGTAATTCAGTCACTTCCTCTATGGTAGTCCCATTCAAACCCTCCAGGCTGAGTATAATAACTCCACACTATTCAGCACTTGTCAGAGCTCACCTGTAGAAGTGTCCAGTTCTTTGGGCACCTTCAAAAAGGGCACTGACAAGTTGGGGCAGGTTCAAAAGGAGGGCAACAAAGATGATAAAGGTTCTGTAAAGCATGTCTTATGAGGAAAGCTTGAAGGAACTGGGTATGTTTAGCCTAGCAAAAAGAAAATTAAGGGGAGTCTTCAAATATCTAAAGAGCTGCCACGAAGAAGATGACAAGGAAATGTTCTTCATTGTTACAGAGGGCAGGACTAGAAATAATGGTCTCAAATTACAGGAACTTGGAAGGCAGATTTCGGTTAAATATAAGGGGAAAATTCCTAATAGTGAGTTATGCAGCAATGGAGCAAGTTGTCTAGGAAGGTCGTAGGTTGTCCGTCACTGGAAGTTTTCAGAAAGAGGCTTGGCAGCCACCTGTCAGGGATGCATCCATCCTGCTTCCAAGCAGCGGGTTGTACTAGATGCCCTTGAGCACCCGTCCAACTCTGACATTCTAGGATTCTATGAGTTTGACCCATTGCGTGTAATCCTTACCCATTAAAATCATGGGAGTTTTACCATTGACTTCATTGGGCTCAAGATTTCAGCCATTGTCTCCCTTCTCTGTCACACAATCAGATGCTGGATGCTATTTGCTCCCACCTTGCTGGGAAAGGTGACAGTGTTGCAGAGAAGCTTTGGTGAGCGTCTATTTCCCAGGGGATCTCTCCTCAAGAATCTCTCTTCCTTGTTCATTCCCAGTTAAGTCTCCATGACAATCACCTGCCCTCTCTGCACAGAAACAAACATGCCATTCCTTCTCCTCCTTTCATTTGCTACCTGGAGGAAAGTCCTTCTGAATGTCATGGAAAATACCAATCTATTCATAACCTAAATGAATGGGCTCTGCTGCTCCTGCATCCTCTGCCTGAACTCTTGAAGGTGGGAGGCCGCCACGCTTGCAGCTGCTCCTAGCTGGCTTCCAGGAAAGCGATGCACCGTATGCAAAATTAGAGCATTTCTATTATGGCCCGAGTTTGCTTCCTTCTAGGACTTAAAGAGAACGGGTTTTCTGATTAAAGCAGGCACTCCTCAGCTTAGTCCAAAGCCCCCTCAGACCGCTGAGAAGGTCAGCCCCATTTGTGTTCATCAACAATCACTATGCCTTATGCTTATAGAATGATTACATCACTCAAAGGACAGGTTTGTCCTTTCTTTAATTCTTTGATTATCATTTCAGAATCTTTGCAGGGATTTCATTTCATTTCCAAGCTCTTTATATAAAAAAGAAAAGACCACCCCACCCCCCTCCCCTTCCCCTAACCTGATTACTTTTGGCCAGTTTTCTACTGCAGGAAATGCCTGCCTGGGAATCCACAGGCAGCCCAGCATTTTATAATGAGACGCTTACCGTTCGTGGCATTACACTAAATTAATATTCGCAAGGCATTTTATCAAACTGTGCTGAGCCAATGCAGCGACTCATGGAGGGAGGAATTGCACCTTTATTCCTGTTAGGTACATCTGCCAAGATCAGTGTCATTAGGAAATGTTTCAGAGGGGGAGGGTGTTAAGGCCCCAGATGAAGCTGCCCAACAAGCACAAACAGGTTGAAAACCTTGTACCATTGTCATTACTGCGAACTATGGAGTATTTCAGGGCAGTTTTAGAAGGGGCTCCCATATCTAGGGACCATAATATGACCTGATCCATCTGTCACCTCCTCCAAGACTGGGAGCAGGGATCGGAGTCCAGTACTCTACACCTGCTGCTGGAGGCTCCTCTTTGATCCAGTCACAAGTAGCAGGTGGCTAGGGGTCTCAGTTCCCACTCCTGATCTTGAAGGAGGTGGCTGAGGGATCTGGTCATCACAATCCAGCCCCAAGATGTTCCCATCTGGAGAACAAACTGCTGGAGAAGAGAGGAGCTGCCTGCTGNCAATCTCATTCACATCCCTTGCCTTCCCCCAGATCAACTGCCCTTCTCCTGCTCCCTCTGGAACTGCCACTCTTCCGTGACTAAGGCCCCCTTCATTCATGACCTCTTCCTTTCTCGCCCCTTTCAATTCCTTGCTCTTACAGAAACCTGGATCTCTCCCTCCGACTCTGTCACCCCTGCCACCCTCTGCTCTGGAGGCCTTTCATTCTCTCATCGGTCTCGTCCTGAGGGCTGGGGTGGTGGCGTGGGCCTTCTTCTTGCCAACCCGTCAATTCCAGCCCCTTTCCCCTCCTCCCTCCCTCTCCTTCCCTTCCTTTGAGACTCATTCTGTGCGCTTATACTCCCCCCTTCACCTTCATGTTGCTGTCATCTACCACCCCCCTGGCCCCCTCTCATCTTTTCTCCCAGACTTTGAATCCTGGCTAACCTTCCTCCTCTCTGATGATACCCCCACTCTTATTCTTGGCGACTTTAACATCCACGTTGACACACCTTCCAAGTCTCCCATCTCCCACTTTCTCTCCCTAACCTCCTCCTTTGATCTCCGCCTCTGGACCGATTCCCCCCCCACACACACTGATGGCCACTCCCTCGACCTCATCTTTTCCAGAAACTGCTCTGTTGCTGATCTCTCCTTCGATCCTTGTCATAAATCTGATCACCTCCTCGCCTCCTTCAACATCTCCCACCAACCTCCCTCGTCTTCCCCCGCTCTGTGCCCTTTCTGTAATTTGCAGGCTGTTACCTCTCTTGACTTCACCTCCTCCCTCTCCCCCCTCCTTCCTTCAGTCTTCTCCTCCTCTTCCCCAGACTCTGCCATCTCTTCTCTTAACACGTCTCTCATTTCAACCCTTGACTCTCTTGCCTGCCTCTCCTCCCACCCCGTCCAACCCTAAAAACCCCATCCTTGGCTCACCCCTAACATCCACTACCTCCGCTCTTGCGCCCGGGCTGCCGAATGCCTCTGGTGCAAATCCCGCTCCCACCCTGACTTCCTTCACTATAGATTCTTCCTCTCCTCCCTCTCTTCTGCTATCTCCATGGCTAGGCAACACTACTATGCCGCCAGGATCGAATCCTACTCTCGTGATCCTCGCCGCCTTTTCTCTACCTTCGACCCCCTACTCAAGCCCCCTTGCCCCCCCCCTCCAACCTCTACCCTGTCTGCTCAGGATCTTGCATCATTCTTCACCTCGAAGATCGACAAGATCCGCCAGAACGTTGCCTCCCTCCCATCTCCTCTTCCTACTCCCTTACCACCCCTCCCCCCTCTCTCCTCACCTCCTTCCCCCTGGCCTCCCTTGAGGAAGTCTCCACTCTACTCTCTTCCTCAAACCCCTCCACCTGCCCTCTTNAGCAGCATAATTGAATTTGCCACCATGCCCGCCACCACCGGAAGTTGCTATGGGCCAGGGAGTGAGGGAGAGACGGGGTCTTTGCCTCTCCCTCACTGCTGCCACCACCACCACCACCACTGGCCTGGGCCCCACACTGGGCCCGCTCGCCGGCTCCCGGGTTGCGCCGGGTGCTGCAGCAGCATAATTGAATTTGCCACCATGCCCGCCACCACCGGAAGTTGCTATGGGCCAGGGAGTGAGGGAGAGGCGGGGCCTCTGCCTCTCCCTCGTTCCCTGTCAGACAGACAATGGACAGGAGCTGGGGGCTCTGAGCACGGGGGTCCCCCAGAAGCGGGGCCCAGAACGACCACCCTGAACTGCCCTGCAGTAAGGCCAGCCCTCTGTGTGTGTGTGTGTGTGTGTGTGTGTGAGAGAGAGAGAGAGAATCATTTACCCCCCAACCTTTAGAAGTCTTTAAAGAGCCCAATGCTTCATTGTTAATTGAAAGCTGCCAATTTAACTACTAAGTATGAATTAACATACATGTATTTCACTGAGTCTTAATTATAAAGTCATTGGGCCAAAGTAAGGCTTTGTATTTACTATGTTTTTGCCATAGTGCCAAGGCGCCCCAGTTGGGCACTAGAGCTCAGCTGGGACAGGCCCTCTACCAAAGCCGGGCTATAGGTAAATAGATGCAAGGAGGCCATCGCGTCAAATTCTGGTTTTAGTTTTCACTAGTGTAAATATGGACTAACTCCATTAAAATCAATAGAATTTCTTGAGATTTACTCGGCTTTGTCATAATAATAGTAATGGCAGCAAAACCCTGTTGTAAAAACAGCTCTGCACATTCACACGCATCCATCTCCTCAGGGGGAGAAAGAGTCAAGATTTATTTTGTACAAGGGAGTTTGTTGCACCCCCCTTTCTTTTATCTCCCATCACTACCAACATTGGGCCAGAGTTTGCACTGGGATCTAGGTGGGCAGGTACTAACATTCATGGGCAGGTAGATCCTTTACTGGTCTGTGCAAGGCTGAATTAAGATGATCTTATATTTTCCATCCCAAGACTTTGTTCTCATTTGCTTATAATTTTCTCCAGACAACTCTTTGGGATGAAATTTTCCAAGCCAAGTGTCTACCCCAGGACCAGTTTTTAAAAAAAAGTCTCTGCAGAAATGGTTCTGTCATTTCCTGGGTGATAAAGGATTCTGGGTGATAAAGGATTTATTACCCCCCTCTCAGTGCTAGCAGATTCTGCCAGGCCCATGAACAGTTAGTTTGTAGTAACTAATAGTTTGTGTGACTTTCTAGCCACTAACATTGACCATTTTTACACACACACACACACACACCACTCAGTGTTTGGGCGGGTGTTACGTTATAGGGGGTGGGGCATCCGTGTATACGGCTGGTAGTGGGTGGGGGGATCAGTGTGCCCTCGGTGTTCACCTGTATGAACACTGAGCAGGATGGGTGGGGGTGCATGCACACTCCCGCGCAACACCCACCTCCACCTATCACACACCCATCTCCACCCACGGAGCCCTCCAGAAAACCGGAGGAGGCTCCATGGGTGGAGGTGGGTGGGTGTCCGTGTAAATAGACACACACACACCTCCACCCACCGCGGCCAAACACCCATCTCTCCACCCATCTCCGTCCATGTAAAAACAGTCATTAAGCTGGGGGTAATTAATCCTGAGGTCAAACTAGTCATCTGAACAGCTGTATGACCGGGTGGATTAACCCAGGGATATCCCCAACCCAGCAAGGTCACTTACCCCAGGTTGAGGCTCAGTTTCATGTGAACCCTCAGGGCAGAATTGGGGTCAGGTCAAGGTTCATGTGTCCCTAAAGCAGGGAGTGACCTGTTCCTTAAAGATGATGTATTGGATATTTGGAATTTATGGGGCACATGTTTATTCCCTTCAAGCCAGACTTCTCCTGCCCCACCTCCCATATGTGAGGGGAAGCCACAGTCCCAGTTCTGACATGTCAGGCGATCTGGGGGTTGTTCTTGACTGCTGTACCTCACAGATGGAAGGGGAAGGGTTGGAGAACAGAAAAGGATACGGCTGCTTCACCATATAACTAACTGCCAGGCTTGGGACTAAGGTGGCCATACCTCCCCTTTAAGAGAGGATGCTTATGAAAAATACATGTTGCAGGGCTGCATTGGTTCCAGTGCAGCCCTGAACCGTGTATTTTTCATACGCATTCTCTTTTAAAGGGGAGGTATGGTCACCCTACTTGGGATGGGGAGCAGAGGCAGGGGTAGAGTTGGCAGAGGAAACACTCCGGAGCTAAGGGATACTGAAATAAGGGATGTAGATTAGTCACAGGGACCCCTGTTCACTGCGTTTCCCCCATTGCCACTGTAACAAGGCAGAGTCCCTGAGGGCTGCTACACCTTTAAGAAGCAGGGGCTAGCTGGGCTGTAGGCACTACCTTAAAAACAGGACAGTGCCTGACCTGAAGCAGCTGTGGGCTGGGCGTGGCCAAGCCAGCCCCGAGAGTAAACGCTGAGCTGAGAACTCCGTCAGAGAAGCTGCTGAAGAGGCAAGAGCTCGGATAAAGGCTGGAACAAGCAAGAGTTGAGTGGCAGCTCTGCAATAGGCTCAGAGGACTGTGCCTGAGCCAGAGCCAGTGGAATACCTGGGGCCAGAGTGGGTGAGAGTCTGCCCCAGAGACTGGACTAAGCTGAGCTAGCAAGAGGGTGGTTTCTGGGCTGAAGGCTATAGTAGAGGCTTGATACTGTGAGCAGACAGGCAGAGGAGTTGCCTGGCTGAAGAGACCGAACATAGAGACTGTATCAGAGCCAGAGGATTAATGCCTGGCCTGAGGATATATAGAAAGTGAAGAAAGACTGTATAAAAGCTAATTCCCATAGTGGCCCCTGATCCTGATAAGACTCACCCAGGCAAGCCTGCCCTTGCTACAGCCGCCAATAGGGGAAATGTAGTGAACGTGGGTCCCTGATTGCTCCATGGACCTGGGGGGTTCAGAATAAGGACTGTCTGTTCATAAATAAGGGATTGTTGGGCTCCAAGAAGAGTCTGGGCAGAATAGTGACAGGATCAGGTCCAGGGGTGAGTCACTTCAGAATCAGGGCCAGGAAAGTTGGGTCCAAGCTGCATTGTCCCAAGTACAAACAAGAGTTGGAACTGGAGATGAGCTGAACCAGGTAACAAGCCTTAGTCAAAGGGTGATCCAGACAGAAGGATCCAAGAACAAGCAAGAGGTCTAAGCCAAGGAGTCAGTCTGATATAGGCAGGAGAGCTAGAGAGAAACACAACTGGGGTAGAGGGAACTAGACAGGTTAGCAGGAGCCAAGCGGCAGCACACAAACACCAGCAAGACAGATTACTCTGCCTGGCTTCCTCTTAGATGACTTTTATCCAGTCAGGAACCAATCAGGCCTGGTGGGCAGGGAGCCCCATTTGACTGTCATTGTGTTGGAACAGGGCCTAGTAACCTGGAGCAAGGGCCCAAATCAGATGGGGTTGTGGAGCTGTCTGCCTCCTCCCGGGTCCCAAGGATACCAGTTCTCATCCCAGATGCTGGGATGTATGGAATGTCCATTATGTTCTATAGAATGGGAGGGCGCTGCTGCTGCTTCCTTAAATGAGGCACATTTGCCCCCCCAAATATGGGACAGGCTAAAAGCACACTCTCTCTACAGCAGCGAGATCTTAGGGTAGGATGCAAAAGCGTGCTGGCTCTCTACCATGTCTTTGCCCATTTGATTCCTATTCAATCATTTCAGTAGTTGTGGCCTCCACTGTACAATATTTGAGCACCTGGTGAATCAATAAAAAAGCTGCAGCTCACAGAAACATTATAACTCACTGTCCAGAGTTTAGCAAGGCTCCTCACAGGGGACAGGCCTGAGGGTGGGGGTGCCATATAGGTACGTTCCTGTGCTCTGCAGGTGGGCTAGGCCCAATGTTTCTGGAATAGCAAGGATCTGGCGCTCCATTGGCCATTCCTCTCCAGGAGGAGACAGCCTTTATGATGGCTTAGCCTTCTTCAAAGCTTGCTTTTCATGCACCTAGCAGGGGCCAGGGCTGCTTCTGCTTCTGAAAGGACAGCAGGAAGTGGCTGCCTCCTTGTTTTTACTGGTGGGCGAGTTTCGGTGAAGACTCAAAACCCTAGAAGTGGAGAGATGATCTACAGCCCTGTGATGCCTCCAATCCATCTCCTTTGTAGCTGTCAGCATGGGCTGGGCGGGCTCCTGTCGGGAGCGGAGCCATGCACACGGAAGCCTCGGCCTCACGTGGAATACTAACTGAGGATTCAAATTAAATAAAGCTAATTAACAATTAGGGAAAAGCTAAGCAGACAAGTAATTAGATATTCCCCAACTAGTGTTTACTGTAATTTAGTGACCCATTCATAATTAACCTCAGATCGCAAAAGTACATTGATGAAAAGGAGAAGTATAAACTTATTAACAGTGACAGAGTATGATGCCAATTAGCTGCTTTCCAGTCAGGCACAGAAAGCAAAGCTATTATGGGTTTTATTATCTTCCAGTGCTTCCCCATGCCTGGCACGTGCCAGAGGCGAGATTAGGAGTTGATGAAAGAGGATAAAAAAGATGCTTGATGTCTATAGCAAAAAAATGTAATATTAAGGAGTGGGGTTTTTTTTTTTTAACAATAAAAATGTTAAGCAGCCTTCTCTGCTGTAGCACACTGCACACACATAACGAACCAACAGGACCAGCAAGTGTCTGCTGGAGTTAACTCTTTCAGATACTCTGGCATAGCTCGATCCTCCTACGCATTCACTTGGCAGCGACCACAAAATGGCCAGGACCCAGAGGGTTAATTATCTCTTGCTGGATTTCATGCACTGCATGTTATGACCAATTTTTTTATACATTAAAATGCAATATTTCCATATATTATCCAGAGACACTTTGTTCTTTTCTCCATTAATTTTTGTTTGCTCTTCCCTATAGGATAGCGTGCTGTCTATTGCAGGAGGCAGACAGGCTGTGCCAGATTGGGGTTATCAGGAGATGGGGCACTCTGACAAGCAGGACAGCCCCCTGCTCTGAGAGAGAACAGGGACATACCAGGCAGGCACTAGCCTTTCCTGTAGCATCCTGTAGCTGCTCCATGACACATCCAGCCCTGAACCCCACCCCGCCCCATTCCATGTTATACCCCCTCTCTGACACACTCAGCCCCATCCTCCTATATATTGTCCTGTTCCCCCTCTGGTCATTTTTATATGGGAGAGCTTTCTCCTGCTGCTTTAAAATGTGACTTGGGGAAATGGAAACCCCTGCCGGGAGTGGGGAGGGGGAGAGCACAGAATCAGATGCTGCTTGCTGGACAGGAAGTCACCCAGGTGCTGTTGGAAACAGTGGTACCAGGTGACTCCCAGATGTTCTGAGATGCAGACTAGGTAAGTCCCTGATAATCGAGGTCTTACCTAGTCTGCGTCTCAAAACTTCTGGGAGTCACCAAACGCTGCTGTTTCCAAAGGCACCTGGGTGACTTCTGGTCCAGCGAGCAGCGTTGGATTCCCCCCTGTACACATTTCCATTGACCTATTCACTGGTCACCCATGCTGTGCTCTATACAGCCTCCATCCTAATTATCTTCCAAAACAATCTTGGACTTTCACCCCAACGCCCTTTTTACCCCCATCCTCAATTAACTCACTATGTTGATGGAGTATTCATCCAGGTGGTTTTATTAATAATTAATCCTTATATAGCAGCCCTCCCTCATCAAAGGACACACTTCACAAAATCCATACAATAAAACAATGTAAAACAATGTAAAATCAATTTAAAATCCATTTTTAAAAGATTGTAATAGAGAAATTAAAGTGGGAGGATGGGATACATTAAGGGGAACCAGAAGAGAAGCCTCTAAAAGTGCCTGGAAAATAAATGTTTTCAGGTGAATTTAAAAGTGAGGACGGAGGAACTGAAAAAAACACCTGCAGGGAGAAAGTTCCACACTGAAGGGCCCACCACAGCAAAGGCCTAAGGATCCACTGCTGGTTCCCCACAGTGTAACTTTATTTTCAACTTTTAAATGGATTTTAATGGGTTTTCGGTTATTTTATTGTATCTTATATTGTATTTTGTGAGGTGCCATGAGTGTCATTTGGTGGAAGAGGGTGGGGGCATTATATAAATAAAATTATTATTATTATTATTAATA
>QEPC01011926.1:1188104-1216439 GCA_003113815.1 Sphenodon punctatus | reverse complement strand
CAGGGTTCTAGTCTGTCTCCCATCCTGTTCAACGTGTATATGCAGCCTTTGGGCGAGGTCGTGAGAGGGTTTGGGGTGCGTTGTCTTCAGTATGCCGATGACACACAACTCTACCTCTCTTTTTCTGCAGACCCAGACCCAGCAGTCTCAGTGCTCAACCGGTGCTTGGTGGCTGTGGGGGACTGGATGAGGGCGAGTCGTCTGAAGTTGAATCCCGACAAGACGGAGGTGATGTTGGTGGGTAGGGTCGGGTGGTGGTGGCTCCCATCATTGATGGGGTTTGCCCCCCTTTGGCCACACAGGTCTGTAGTGTGGGGGTGCTCCTCAAGCCACAGCTCTGCCTGGATCTCCAGGTGGAGGCTGTGGTGAGGGGAGCATTTCGCCAGTTACATCTGGTACGATGGCTGCAGCCATATGTTTCGGACACGTATCTGGCCACCATCATCCATGCCTTTATTACCTCTTGATTAGACTACTGTAACGCACTCTACGTGGGGCTCCCCTGGGGATGGTCCAGAGGTTGCAGCTGGTGAAGAATGCGGCGGCCCATCTCTTAACGGGGATGTGTCACCGTGAGCACATTACACTGGTGCTCCATTCTCTGCATTGGCTGCCTATTATCTTCCGGGCCGAATTCAAGGTGTTGGTAATGACCTACAAAACCCTAAACGGCCTGGGCCCGGCTTACCTGAGGGATCTCCTCAGGCCCCAGATTGTATTGCAGCCCCTGCGGTCATCCGGGGATGCCCAATTCGAAGTCCCTCGGGTTTCCCGGGTGGCGACAATGGGGAGGGCATTCTTGGTGGCTGCTCCTAGGCTGTGGAATTCCCTCCCAACGGAGGCCCACTTGGCCCTGGACCTCCCCTCTTTCTGAAGAGAGTGTAAGACCTGGCTGTTCCACCAGGCCTTTGGAGAGGGAGACAAGTAGGGTGGGTTGGGGTGGTGGTTTCTGTCCTTTGTATATTTTTAGTATTTTAATGAATTTTAAATTGTATATTGTGTGTTTCTTTTATTGTTATTATTATTGTTATTAGTGTTATTACTGTTGTAAGCTGCCCTGAGCTGCTCTGTGAGCGGAGGTGCAGGGGGGTTGCGGGGTAAAAGAGTAGCTAAATAAATAAATAAATAAATAAACAAACAAAATAAAATTAAAAAGGAGTGTTCCTATGGGCCATGTCATCTACAAATAAAAAAGGACAGCCCTGGGGGATGGGGGAGGAAAAGGTCCCACAGAAGAGAGCTTGGTGGGAGGTGGATCCCCTGGGCCAAGAGTAGTAATGAGAGCCCTAGAAAAAAAATGTTGGGCACTCAGTAAAGTTGGGCATTTGAAAAGAACATGCCCTAATGGAACACCCCAGCAGACTTTAAAAACAGGAAAAGGGTGCTGCAACTGGGGTGTGTCAGAGCATCTACACAGGAAGTGTCTGGAAAGAAAGGGCCAAAGAGAAGGAAAACTCCAGAAGAAAACAGAGACAAGGAGTGCAGGGTCAAATGAGCCAACAGCCAGAGCGAGGCCTGTGGTGAGCAAGGGAGCTACATAGACACACCTCAATTTGGAGAGGCTAAAAAAATCTTTCAAAACATGGACTATCTGGTTAAAGCACAACAAAAATGAAAGAAAAAAGTTAAAGAAAATGTTTTGTAAAAAGGCAAGAGAGGGTCTTCAAACAAAGAGGTAAGACAAGGGAAATGTTAATAAAAACATTAAAAACAATGAGTAGGTTAAAGAAGGCAAAGAATCTGGATCCCAAGGAGGACAACTGCATGCCAACCCTCACATCAGAAGATGAGGGGGGTAGCATGCTTTGCAACGGCAAAAAAGCCCCAAAAGAATTTAGAAAAAGTAACCAGGGAACAAAAAAATTATCAGAGCAGCTAGCTAAAAAAGCACAGAAGTGACAGTGCTCCAAGTAACCCAGCGAAAAAATATGAATGAAGTTACAAAGAAGGTAACTGAGAAAGCAAAGAGTCTATTGGCACAGCTAGCTAAGAAAAAGCAGGAATAAAGATGTAGAATGGGCTGTCAAGAAGAACAGCCCCAGTAAAAAAAATAATAATAATAATTAAATGAGGAGCTTTGGAGGTTATAAATCTTGAGTCTGTAGGAGGTTAGCGGGCACAATAAAGCAAGAAACCCTTAGGAGGAAAAAATAAAAAGGTAAAAGCTTAAGCAATATATATATATATATATATATGTCAGGAGTAGAGGTCCATAGGGCCCTGGGGGGTGGGGGGATATGCAGAAGGAACGAGTGAGCTGGTATCCCAACCCTAGAGGGGTAAATCAAACAAGTAAAACTCTCTTGGTGGCAGGGCGAAGGTTAAGATGCCGGCCACCAGTGGGAGGATTAGAAACTACAAAGAGTATGAACTGAAGGGGATAAAGATGGTACTCTAAGCTTATTGTATGCACCCCGGCAGGGTGAAAGGCAATAGAGCCAGCCACCTGTGAGTTAACAAAAAAGACATAAAGGGTATGGACTAGAGGCAATGAAGCCGGTACTCTACTCCTATTAAGTGCACCCAGCAGGGTGAGAGGTAATGAAGCCAGTCAAGAACATGAGATGCTGGATTATGTACATACTGGCAGGGGAGGCAATGGAGCTACCTGGAAAAGTATAAAATATGTAATGAAAAATGTAACCAGGTAAAACCTTAACTGTGACTCGTGTAAGTTTCTGAAACCTGTAACCAGTGGACTGGACTGGCTGTATAGGGAGGAGGAGGCCAGAATTGGTGGCAGGGAGGCGATAAAGTCAGCTACCCAAAATGAGGGGTTAAATCCCTGAATACAGGTATTGGCTGCAGGGTAAAAGGCAATATAGCCGGCAGCCTAAGTAAATGTATATAGTTAAATATAAATGAATTGTTAAAAAAAAAAGGTGGTGTAAACAAAATATAAATAGTATCATGTAAAGGCTGCACCCTGCTTGCTAGTGGCTTCTAGAAGTCGGGTAAGTCCCATCTCCTCAAAAGGGGAGGAGAGTGACAGGGTGCAGCCAGAGAGGACTGTGGGCCTTTTAAGAGGGCTGGGCAGGCTGGGTGATGCTTGTGAAATAAACAACTGGGTATGGGCATGGCTGAGCCAGCCCAGTAGGAAGGTGAAAACCCCACGGTAAGAGTAAAGAGAGGTGTGGAAGAGAACTGGCCCTTTAGGAGCTGGAAGGCTGAAGAACTAGCCATGCCCACTTTGGGAATATCAAAGGAGGCCAAGCCAGAAGGGTTCAGTCTGTGCCTGACTGGAGAAGAAGAAGGATCTCTGGCTAGGTCCTGGGCTGCAGAGAAGCCTTCTCCAAGCTACTGACCCTCAGGCTGGGCAGCTTGGAAAAGCGGGGTATCTATGCTGACTGGACCTGAACCAGGAAAAGCAGTCTACACTCGATGCTCTCCAAGGTTCTGAGGCCAGATCATGAATGTAGTGAAGACTTGCTGAAGGACTGAGGTTACCAGAGAGCTGTTTCCTGGCATTTATAAAGAATTTTATATATTGCCTGTGTAAAAACAGATAGGGTAAAGATCTGTAAAGGAACGTTGTAATAAAGGACTGTAAAAAAGCTAATTCCCAAGCAGCCAGTGACTGTGGGCATAATCCTATGGGGACTTACCCCAGGTAACCGCACCCTGTTTTAATTCCTCTTTGTTGGATTTAAAGGTGTATGTTGTGTGGCAGCGTTAGCTAACGTGCTCTAAATATCATGTTCTATACTATGACTCTCTAGACCAGGAGTGGGGAGCCTTTTTCTTCCTGGGGACCATTTTGAAAATTAGTTTAAGCTCCGAGGGCCACACAGAAATTGGGGTGGGGGTGGTTAAGAGGTGTGCTCAAGAAAAAGTGGGTTCAGATCACGGATCTATGCCAGGAAAAGTGCTGGAGCTCTGTTCCCCCGCGTTCCTGCTCCACTACACCACTGCATGGATCTGTCCCCTGCCTTGTGTTCATGACCTCATCTCTGCTTCCTTGTCCAGACTGTTTTTCTTCGGGTAGGGACTAGATCCAGGGGCCAGATCCAGGAACTCATAAGGAGCCACATAAAAACTTGCCACGGACTGCATTTGGCCCCCAGTCCTGAGGTTCCCCACCCCTGCTCTAGACTAAACTACTAGTGCAGACAAAGGTGGTGTAGGCCTTTATCATGTGCTGTGCCAGTAGGCAGCCTGAGGATGATGATGATTATAATAAACATTTATATAGCACCAGCCATGTGCCTGGCGCTGTACAGAACATAGAAACAGATGCGGTCCCTGCCTGTGGCTTACAATCTAAAAGACAAGGAGGGGGAGACAGGGAGAGGGGACAGTGGGAGAGACAGGGGAGAAGACAAACAAACATTCAGGCAGATGCGAAGTCTCAGGTGCGTGTGCTTGGCTTGGTTACAATCAGGGTCTAATCAAATGTATCATCAGGCACTAGGACTGTGATCAGTCTGCCTACCCATGCACCTGATCCAGGCAGAAGGGGGTGCAGCAAGAAGAGGACACAGAACCATGGGGAGCAAAGTACTTACCTGGATGGAGAAAACACTCTGGGCACTGGGCAGGGGCATGGCTAGGTGGGAATGGGCCCTGTTGCAGAAGATGGAATGGGCTCCCTGCTGGGGCACTCCACCCCAGTGTGCCTATGTATTCTGCATGAGCGTGGGCCCCCAGACATGCGGCCCCTGGTGCAGCTGCATCTGCTGCATCTATTATAGCTATGCCCCTGATTCGGGGACTGTCTCGTAACAGTACTGCTCATGCCAAATTGGGTGCTTTTAGACGGACAGCAGCTCCACTGCTGCCCACTTCACCCCCAGGTTAGCCTGTCTGTGTAGAGAGCAGATGCCAGATGTGCAAACCAGAACAGGCTCAGGGGCAGCCCCGCTGGCGTTGCTCCGGAACATCTGGGAGCACGCCGTGTGGAGCAGAGCAGCCAACCCCGGAGCAATGACCGAAAGTGGAGCTGCTGTCTGTCTGTTGGGCAGACCCATGGTGCAGCACCACACCCGTCTGTTCCCCGAGTCAGCACCACGGAGTTGCGTCTGCCAGCCTAGAGCATCAGGTGAGCAGCTACAACTCTATGGTGTGAGGGGGGGGGTGCTGCAGAAGGGGGGTGCCACATGGGCAGAGCACAGCCCAAGGAAACCACCTGTCTGTCTAAAGCGGACCCAGGTGGGACTGGAAGCAGACAGACATGGGGATGCACCCCTGGAGCAGCTCTGGGGGTGGGCAGCCTCCATGTCCATCTCCTTACACCCACTGTGGTACAGCTGAATGCAAGAGGCCAGAGTGTAAATACTATGAGTACCAAACCCTTTACCCTATGCCAGATCCTTAGACGTTGGGGCCAGCTAAGGTATAGTGGGCTCCCTGCTAATGTAAGAAGGCTTGACAGACATACTGACTACCCACCAGAAAAAGGAAAATGGTACCCTAATTGATGTTTGATGTACAGTTAAACAGAACATCCCCTTTAGGGGCTGGGGTTCCCTGCACTGCAGGCCCCAAGGGCCCGTATGTATTGCCCACATTGTTATTTCTGGGAGCCAACCCTACGATTCTGTGAGCCAGATCCTTGCACCGTACAACTCACCAGTGAAAATGCTGCAGAGAGAGTTTCCACGGGCAGGCTGAGGAAAGTCACAAGCTGCTGCTCTCTCACACCATTTGCGAGCAGAAAACAAGGTGAAATTCAAGGAATCAGTCACCAGCTTTCAAATCATCACCTAGCTGTGTATTCAAGGGCAAGGCCAGATCCAGGCAAATTGTGCAACTGCATAGGGCCCCTCCATGTACAGGGTCCCTACCCTTGAAATGATAACATGAGTGTGAGAAGCACTGGTGTAAAATACAGGCCCATAGAGCCTAAAACACGGAGAGCCTGTCTTATGGAGGGCCCATGGCAAGTCAGGAGGGCCCCCAACTTGGAAGGGACCTCGAGGACACACAAGACATACAAGTTGTGATGGTCAGTTTTAACAGTATACGGTATACCCGGTGGTTGCGTGTAGCTCTTAGAATTGCAGACATTCTTGTCTTAAACATTAACTTTTGCTTTCTGCAGATATTTGCTCAAAGGCCACTGTTTCCACAAACAGTTCCTCCAGCAAACACCTTCCCTGCACTCTCCCCAGAGAGTGAATACAAGCAGGAGCAGGGGACAGGAGTAATCTCGATTAGGGTGCAGGCTAAAACCTCCTTCGAAAATCATAAGAGAGCTTGTGGCCACACTTTTAATAAAGTGGGCATCTAAATGGCAGATTAAATTGAATACTGACAAGTGCAAAGTGATGGACATAGGGAAAAACAATCCACACTCTATGTACACAATGCTGGGTTCTAAATTAGGTGTTACCACTCAGGAAAAGGACCTTGGAATCATCATGGGTAATACATTGAAATCCCTCAGCAAAATGTGTGGTGACTGCAAACAGGATGTTAGGAATTATTCGGAAAGGGATAGAAAATAAAACTGAAAACATCATAATGCCTCTATATAAATCTATGGTGCAACTGCACTCGAATACTGTGTGTCGTTCTGGTTGCCCCATCTCAAAAAGTTATAGAGCTAGACAACAA
This sequence comes from Sphenodon punctatus, assembly GCA_003113815.1. NCBI lineage: Eukaryota > Metazoa > Chordata > Lepidosauria > Sphenodontia > Sphenodontidae > Sphenodon > Sphenodon punctatus. The sequence continues at coordinate 1,209,884 of QEPC01011926.1, read as the reverse complement.
AAACGATAAAGGGTATGGAATGGCACTTCTTACGTTCTTATGTTAGTAATTTGTTTAGGAATAGCCAGGTATTGGATGGTCGTTACAGCAGCTTTCCTTCTGACTGCCACATCCAGTGGATAGCTTTTCTCTCTGCATTTGTACAGTCATGTGTCCCTGTGCAGAGCGAATGCAGATGGTGCCATTCAGATCTGGGGCCTTTCACACCTGACAGTTTCTAGTGGCAAAGCCTATAGAAAAAGCCATGGGACGCACTGGCTGGTAATTCAGCATGGATTTATCTCTTTCATGTGAACATTTCTAACGTGGTAAATCTAGTGATCCAAGAGAGAGGTTTTCAAGATGTCAGCAAATAACAGCTGTAAAGCACCAGATACATTGCTATCACTATATAAATACTTAACAATAATAATAATAATAAATAATAATAATTAATAACTAGGGAATCTCTCCAGGAGTTACCCATTATTGATCACATTACCAGTGTTCACACATGAATTGCTATGTGGTGCGTTCCGCAGCTTTACCACTTGAAATTGTCATATGTGAAAGCACTCTTAGGCCACATCCCGATGAACAAATACTTGGAGGTAGTTAAGCTTTACTTCACTTTAACGTCTGGTTGTTCACATGTACAGAGTCCTAAACGAAAGTTATTCAGGAGTAGGAAGAAAAGTATGTACTCCTGAAAAATCAGGAATAATTACTCCCCTTCACTTTGTACTTTGAAATAACTGCAGTGTGAACACTATACTTCTAAGTAAAACTATTGTTTACCATGACTGAAAGAATCTACTTCTATTTGCAACTGCAGTGTGAACAGTACCAAAGTAGAACGGTTACTTTGATTTAATTAAAATGAAGTAGTTCCTTCCGTTTAGCACTGTTTCTCAGAGAGTGCCCTTGGTCTTGTTTGGCACCCACTTTGCCTGGGTGTAAATAATGGTACAGGGCAAGCAGGAATCATTCCTTCCAAATGTACGATTATATCAGAGCAAACGAGCAACCCTTCCCCTCGCTTCCTACTAGAAACACAGGCTGCACAGAGCCCTTTGGAATATCAGATGCCTCATTATGTGGCTTGCATGTGCTCCCCCTGCGCGGTGACTCCTGGATGCCCCCACATTACCCAGGCTCGTTTGCCTGTGGGTCACTGCTGTTATTTCCATCCCAAGTTACAAGAGTCATAAAATTAGCCTCCAAAGGGAGACAATGGAGCAGATGCCGCCTCCCCAATTCCCTCAAGTCCCAGACAGGGCCATGATCAATAGCATAAACAAACAAACGTGGCAGCACTCCATCCAGCCTCCGCTGTGGAGACAAGTAATCTCAATTAGGGTCTGGGCTAAAACCTCCTTCAAAAATCATAAGAGAGCTTGTGGCCACACTTTTAATAAAATCCCACAAACAAGAAGCTCATTTAGATTTAACAAGAAGACAGTTATTGGATGTTAATCAAGTGGCGATTGATTATTTAAAAACTAGTTATTGGGGGGACTAAGTGCATAATGGATTGTGGTTCTATTGTGTAACTGTAAAACTGGGATAAATAAAATCTACCTGGTACATATTAGGCATTAAGCGTAGGCGAGTGTCGACTCGTCACCACAGAAGGAGGTGGATCATGGAAATTGGCAAGAGCACTCATAAAGCACATAGAAAGGGCTCAGGAATGAGGTGGAAGGTCTCTTCTGGGCCTCAGCTTCAAAAGTAAATTTAATGGAAACTACTGGGGAGGAGGTTTGAGCTGATTGACAGGACATTCCCAAGAGCAGGACCAGTTAGCTACTGTCAGTTTATGTGAGATTCATTTGCAAGGTTTGCTCAACTTCGATGTGTCCTGCTTACTTTCTCACAAAGCACTTTCTGGAAGCTGGTTCCACACTTGACTTTCCCGCTGCTTGGCCTGGGTGCTGGGGTCACATGCAGTGAGCTGGCTGTCTCTTCCTTTTTAGGGACCTAATTGAAGACAAATATCCAAACAGAGAAGCTGTTTTACAACAAACAGAGCCAGGAAGGGAAGCATCTCTGGCTGAGTATGAGGATGCAGTGGGAGCTTTCTGCCCCCCTGGTTTATAAATCCAGCTGCCCCAGCTATGAATTGCTTATCTTTGGACAATAGGGCACAGACACAATAATTTGGTGTGTGATCATTGACACGCCCCCTCCTTTGTCTGCCTTTCAAAGCTAATATTCCAGACCCAGATGGGTTAATACATAATGCAGACGTGCAAGTAATTGGCTGCCTTTGTATAGCAGTCAGTCATGGCTCCCTGTCCCTCTGATCCCCTATTAGTGGCCATGCAAACACTCCTTTCCCCTAATTAAGCACAGCTTTGAAACCTCCCTTCCCAATGATGTTCCAGCCCCAAACTAGCAATTCACACATGAGCCACTACCTGTTAAACCCACAGCCCCTCTCTCTTCTGGGACAAACATCCCTAGCCTCCCCCGGGTGACCCAGCTGCTTGAGATGTTTGGGCCCTGAAGGGAGGACGAATTGATAAATGGTCTTTGGAAACTCTGTATTAAAGAGCTGAAAATGGGATGTTAATAAACCCCAAGCCGCTAATTTAGAGAACACATGGGTTCCTGGTTTTGTCAGTGCCCTTGAAACAATGGCAATAAGCTAAGCCTTCGCCAACTAATTTTCAAAAGGCCTCTCCATGTGGACAGTGTTGGCCTGGGCAGCCATCACTTCCAGGATGTAGAGAACCTTGTCATACTCTTGCTGTGTACCTGCCACTCTCCCAGCACCTCACCCACAGAGCCACCTCCTGTCCCTCGCTGGCTGGCTGATCTGGGAACTGCCATGCAGCTGGTCTCTGGCTTTTGTAGCTTATCCTTCCCCTTTGAAACTAGAACCTCCGAATTAGCCTTAGCTTCTGGGTACATGACAAGGCCCGGCGTTCTGTTGAATAACTAGAGAGACAGGACCACCATTTTGTCTCTTGTCTCTCTTTCATACCTGGGGTCAATATAGCAATCACAGTCTAAACCAGTGGCTCCCAAACTGGGGACCAGGAGGCCATAGCAAGGGGTTCACCACCCATAAAGGAATTTCACCTTTTCCTTCCATATTGAAAATAATAATATGAATCAATGAAGCATTCTTCCAAGGTGATTTTAAAAGTTAATCAGGGAAGCTAACCAGCCCTCATAATTCCTCTCACACACAAGAATATTACAGAGCCCTGGGACATTGGCTCCATGAGATCCACTTCCTAGCTGGAGAACTTCTGGTTTTCAGCCCTATTTTTTACACCAAGGTTTGGTTTGAATTTTAGGCCAAAGTTCCCTGAGATGGTAATGATATAGCCCAGTCCAGCTCAGCTTTGGTTTTCTCCTATTCCACCTGCTTGTCTCTATATCTGAGAGCCCCAGCATACTATAACCAAGCCAAGGGATGTGTGTGTCTGTGTCTGTGCCCCCAATTCAAGGCCAGTGCCCTCTCATTCATTTTTCTCCTCCTTTTGTCGGCTATTGCCCTCTTTCTACTTGTGGCCCCCAAACAAAGGAAAGTGTCCCCCATTTGAGAGACCTTGGTTACATCTTCAATATTCACACCGATGCTGATCTTGGAGGAATAGACTGTGAGTTCATGGCCTCTATGACAACCATGGGCCTGTCCTAGGTCATCAGTGGTCCCATGCACAAGGGGGAGGGGGGGCGGCATACTCTGGATTTGGTGTTCCGTACTGGCCTTGAGGTGGGTGGTCCGATGGGAGGAGGAGGAGGAGGGGTGATACCTTTGTCATGGTCGGACCATTACCTGCTGAACGTCCATATCCTGGCACATGTCAGCCCCCCGGCAGGGTGCAGGATCTATTCGGATGATCTGCCCTCAGAGACTTATGGAACCAGAACGGTTCCGGAATGCTCTGGGGGATCCTCCCCCTGACCTCACCGACCGCTCAGTCGATGACCTTGTGGCCTTGTGGAATAGGCTTTTGGCCAAGGTAATTGACTCAGTGGCTCCTAGGCGTCCACTTCCATCCTTTTGGCACCACAGGTCCCCATGATTTACAGAGGACCTGTGGAGGCTGAAGCAGGAGGGAAGGCAGTTGAAACGATGGTGGCACTGTACTTGCAATGAGCACGATCGATTGCTACACAGGAGCAGTTTGAGAACCTATGCTGTGGCTGTTTGGGCAGCAAAGAAGGGGTTCTTTGCTTCTCTTATAGTGTCTGCCAAGTCTCGTCCAGTGGAACTTTTCCAGGTGGCGAGAGGTCTGGTTAGTCCAGCCTGTCTCCACCTGGACCTGGAGTATTCCAGTGTCTGCTGTGACAAGTTTATACAGTACTTTGTGGACAAGATCACTCGCATTCACCACGATTTCAGCACAACAGTTGATGCAGGGGGAGAGCCAGAGGCAGTGGCTGCCCCGTCTGGTCCAGTTTTGTGGGATCAGCTTTGGATGGTGGAACCCACTGATGCTGGGGATGTGCTGGGGGCTGTTAGGGCCACCACATGTGAATTAGACCCATGCCCCAGTCAGGAGACACTGTGGCTGTTGCTGGCTGGACTTGTCAGCGCCTCCCTTAGGGAGGGCAGGGTGACAGAATGTTTAAAGGAGGCGGTGGTCCGGCCCCTGCTGTAGAAGCCATTGTTGGATGCTGACGCTAGCTAGCTATTGACCAGTCTCTAACCTTCCCTTTTTAGGGAAGGTTATTGAGCAGGCAGTGGCTAGGCAGCTTCAGGCACATCTAGACAGTATTGGGTTTCTGGATCCCTTGCAGTATGACTTTCGTCCGGGGTATGGCACTGAGACCGTGCTTGTAGCCTTGGTCAATTACCTTCGCTGGGCTATAGACCAGGGTCAGTAGATTCTATTGATCTTCTTAGATCGTTCTGCTGCCTTTGATACGGTTGAGCACAAGGTGTTGGTGAGTCACCTGCGGGACCATGCTGGGGTGGGAGGAACCATTTTAGATTGGTTCCATTTCTACCTGGCCAGAAGAACCCACCTGGTGGTCCTGGGGGATTGTACATCTTCCCCCAGAGACCTCGCGTGTGGAGTCACACAGGGTTCCATCTTGTTCCCACTCCTGTTCAACATATATATGCAGCTCCTGGGTGGAGGTCGTGAGAGGGTTTGAGGGACGGCAGTGTCATCAATATTCTGATGACACCCAACTCTACCTCTCATTTTCATCTGACCCAGGTCCAGTGGTCTCGGTGCTTACCCAGTGTCTCGCAGCTGTGGGGGACTGGATGATGGTAAGCCATCTGAAGTTGAATCTTGACAAGATGGAGGTGATGCTGGTGGGTAGGGGTCTGGGTGACCTGGATGTGATGGAATCCCCAGTCATTCACAGGGTCCATCTGCCATTGGTTTCTTAGGTCCATAGCCTGAGTGTGCTCCTCGATCTACAGTTTCATCTGGATCTCCAGGTGGCGGCTGTGGCGAGTAGTGCTGTCCAGCAATTACATCTTGTCCGGTGGCTGCGGCCTTATGTGTCAAGTTCTGACCTTGTCACCCTCATCCATGCTTTCATTACCTCTAGGCTAGATTATTGCAACGTGTTCTTCGTGGGGCTGCCCAGGATGACGGTCTGGAGACTACAGCTGGTGAAGAATATGGCAGCCTGCTTGCTTAGGGGAGTGGGCTGACGTGAGCACATTACACTAGTGCTCCGGGCACTGCACTGGCTGCCTATAGTCTACCGGGCCAGATTCAAGGTGGCCCGGTATTGGTATTGACCTATTGGCCTTATACGGCCTGGCTGGGCCCCACTTATCTACGAGACCGCCTCACCCCCTGGTTCTTGGATCGACCCCTATGGTCAGCCGGGGTGTGTGTGTTGGAGGTACCCCAGATGCATTGGGTGACCACCGATGATCGAGCTTTTTCGGTGGTCGCCCCTAGACTGTGGAATGCCCTCCCAGTGGGGATCTGAGTGTCATCTTCCTTAGCCTCCTTCCCCCGGGGTTCTAAACCCTGGCTGTTCCATCAGGCATTTGGTGAGGGAGAGGGGTAGGATGGATTTGGAGGGAGGTAGGGGGGGTTGTGTTTTTGTTCTGTTAGGGTTTTTAATGTTTTATGGTTTTAACTGTTTTATTAATGTTTTTATGATGTGAGCCGCCCCGAGATGCATGAGCAGGAGGGAGCGGCATGGAAATGTGATAAAATAAGTAAATAAATAAATAAATAAATATTCCTGAAGAGTAGCCATGTTAGTCTATAGCTCTAAAACAGCAGCAACAACAACAAAAGAATCTTGTGGTAACCTAAAGGCTAACAAGAAAATACCTTTATTTTGGCATGAGCTTTTGTCAGCAAGAGCTGACTTCCTCAGATACAAGAGGAAGTCTTGCTTACATCACTGATTAGTCAAAATTCAGTCAGTGGCCAAAAACATCCAAGGCACAGTCACCTGAAACAATGCTGAGACAGAAACATTTCTTTGGGACACGTTCACAATAAAAACAGTTTACCCAGGGATACTCCGAGCTGTTCTCAGGAGGGGCAGGATATAAATTGGCAAAATAAATAAATAACATAAATAAATAACCCCCAGGTAAACCTACTCCCAGATAGAATGACAGAATCACAGAACTGGAAGAAGGAACATCAAAGGTCATCTAGTCCTGTGGTTCTCAAACTTTTTTGGACCAGGTCCTCCTTCCCCCACGTCTGTGGTAGCCAAGGCCCCTCCCCCCACCATTAGGGTGCCCACTGACCAAATATGCAAATTGTAGAGGACACTTATAAGAAATACAGGTTGCAGGGATGCACTGGCTCCAATGCAGCCCTGCAACCTGTATTTCTCATAAGTGTCCTCTACAATTTCCATATCTGGCCCCTCTACCCACCATACACATCTTGCTCTCTCTCTTCCTGTCCCCCTTCCCACTTCCCTGTTGCTTCCTCTTTCTTTCATCTTGTTCTTAGACTCTTTTTACCCCTTGCCGCCCCATTCTTTTAGAGACTCCCCCTAGCTAAGTGAGAGTGTGGAGCTCACTGTTTGCCATCTGGGATCCTTCCCATGCCCCTAGGGTTGCCAGATAGGAATATTTTTCCAGACCACTTATGAAAAATACATGTTGCAGGCCCTGAAACATGTCTTTTTTATAAGTGGCCTGAGAAAATATACCTATGGTATCTGGCAACCCTGCGTGCCCCTCCAATTCCTCCCCATGCCGCACAGTTTGAGAACCTAGGATCTAATCTAAACTGCTCCAAGACAGGACATCCTCTACCTACACCATCTCAGACAAATGCTTTGCCCAAGGATTAACTGTTTTATGTAACCACTTCTATCTGGAGGTTAACTAACCCCCATTAAATATAAAGAGGGGCTGAGCTGTTGGAAAGGAAAGCCAGAAACACTCTGGATAGTTTATTTGGCTTTTATCAATGCGTTTCCTAGCCCGCTCCCCTGGTCGTCAAATAAATTAAATTACCAGAACTCCTGTTTTATATTCCTCGAGAGAGAGGCAGGTTAGTCCAGTGGTTGGATTGCAAGCTAGTTAGAGACTATGCCTCATTTCTGTGCTCTGAGAAGCTCTGGGGTGATAGGTGTGGCTTCTGGGTTTGGGGTGTGGTCTCTGAGGCAGGATTGGGACCCCTGTTCTCTGTTCAGAGTCACCACATGAGAGGTTAGTGTGTGGTAGCTTTTGCCAGGGGTAAATTACCCACCACATTACCCCAAATAAAGGTCTGGGATCATGTTTGGCAATCTACCCCCTGCTCCTGGTAAAAGTTACTATATGCTAATGTTTCCTGTGGCAACTCCTGTTTGAAAACAGGTATCAGATCCGGTGTCCAATGATGTGATCCAGTGTCCAATGAAGTCAGTGGAAGTCTGTCATTTTCTCAAATGGTTCAGTACCTTCCTGTGGTACATTCTAATTAAACCAATCCCATTACAGGCTTGGGAAGGTCCCCAGGGCAGGTGTGGGTTTCATATAAACACTGCTTCAAACCAGAAGATCATTACTAACTTCATTGGAGTTGTGCCAGTTTGAACGTGTGTCATGGAGACCACCAGACTGACTGCGATGGCCCTCCTGTGAACAACTTCCCCATCACAGAATGTTAACGAGTTCCCAGCTTGAGATCGAATGAGCTTTCGCACCATCTGAGCATACAAAGCAGACGGCAGACAAAAGTAAGCAAAAGCTTAGACGTACTGTTCCCGATACTGTGAGCACACAGGCTGTGTGCATCATGTACAGACATGGGTTTTCTGCCTACAACAAGTGTGTGGTGGTTGCCAGTACAACCAGTGGTTCCGGTGTGGGCATGAAGTGTGTCCTGGGGGTCGGAGGGCCTCTATCTCCACCCTGGCTGAGCAGGAGGAATTTCCAACATGGTGGCAGTCCTGCACCCTTCTTTAATGCGATTCTGATGGGTGTTACAGCCACCAATCAAAATTCATGTTCCTAAAGTGGGCAAACAGGTGCCATTTTGGAAATTTCTCCTAGTACAATCTATCATTCTTGAGTTAGGAGAGTGAGAACAGCACCAGCAGCCATACCTCTCAAATTTCCCGGATTTCCCAAGACATCCCAGCTTAAAAAGCCCTGGTTTGTCCCACTGATGCCTTGCAAATTGCTGTCTTTCACACCTCCCTTCCTAGAGACTCTTCAGCAGTTTTTCATGACTGCCAGATAACAAAAGAGATGTTAACTCAGGGATGTCTTGGACGGTCACTCTGTCAATGAGCTGGTCCAGCGTTGGAACAGCTTGCTGGAGGAGGCCATCGACAGGGTGGCTTCGAGACGCCCTCTGCCTCTGTCTCATCACCACAGAGCCCCTTGGTTTACTGAGGGGCGGCGGTGTATGAAACGAGTAGGCAGGAGGCTGGAGCGACGCTGGCGGCATACTCGATCTGACTCCGACCGACTTCTCCATAGGACCCATTTGCGGTCCTATGTTGAGGCTGTGAGGACGGCAAGGAAGGAGTTCCTTGCTGTTCTCATAGCATCTAAGAAGTCACGCCCGGCGGAGCTGTTTCGGGTGGTGCAGGGGCTGGTCAGTCCGGTCTCCATCTGCCTGGACGGGGACTTGTCCCAGACCTGCTGTGAGGAGTTTGTCATCTACTTCACAGATCGCTCGGATTCAGAGCAACTTTGACGCTGGATTAGGGGTAATAGGGGGAGAGTGCAAGGTGATGGAGGCCCCGTCCGGTCCAGCTTTGTGTGGGGAGTTTCAAGAAGTGACGCCGGCCAATGCAGCGGATGTCTTGGGGTCTGTGAGGGCCACCTGTTGTGAACTCGATCCATGCCCGTCCTGGCTGGTGAAAGCCTCCAGGGAGATGTTAGGGACGGTGCTGGCGAGGGTGGTGAATGCATCCTTGCAGCAGGGGAGGTTGTCGCCCAGCCTCAAGGAGGCTGTGGTGCGCCCCCTGCTGAAGAAACCATCCTTGGATGTGGATGCGCTCACCAGTTACCGACCTGTCTCTAACCTTCCCTTTTTAGGGAAGGTTATTGAGCGAGCGGTGGTGCTCCAGCTCCAGGTGCATCTAGACAGCATCGGTTTCCTGGACCCTTTTCAATCTGGGTTCCATCCCAGCTATGGCACTGAGACAGTGTTGGTGGCCTTGGTCGACGACCTCCGCCGGGAGATGGATGCAGGATGTTCAACATTTCTCATTCTGCTAGATCTCTCGTCCGCTTTTGATACTGTGGACCATGGGCTGCTGTTGAGATGGCTGCGTGACCTGGGGGGTCTGGATGGGACTGTTCTTGAATGGTTCCGTTCATTCCTCTCGGGGAGAAGCCAGCGGGTGGTGCTGGGGGATGAGACATCGTGCCCCCGCGCCTTATCATGCGGCGTTCCGCAGGGTTCTATTCTGTCTCCATTATTATTTAACGTATATATGCAGCCCTTGGGGGAGGTCGTGAGAGGGTTCGGGGTGCGGTGTCACCAATATGCTGATGATACTCAGCTGTACCTCTCCTTTTCAACTGACCCAGACCCTGCTGTCTCGTTGCTATCCCAGTGTTTGGAGGCCGTGGCGGAATGGATGCGGCAGAGCAGACTGAAGCTCAACCCCGATAAGACGGAGGTGATGTTGGTGGGGAGAGCGAGGGAGGTAGTGGCCCCCCTGATTGGGGGGGTTCGCCCTCCTATAGCTCAGCAGGTCCGGAGTCTGGGGGTGATATTGGACGCGGATCTCCGCCTGGAGCGGCAGGTGGAGGCAGTCGCAAAGGCTGCCTTTCGCCAGTTGCATCTGGTACGGAGGCTGCGTCCGTTCGTCTCCGGCCCGGACCTGGCCTCCCTCATCCATGCCTTCGTCACCTCGAGGCTGGACTACTGCAATGCACTCTACGTGAGGCTTCCCTTGTGCCTGGTTCGGAGGCTGCAGCTACTGCAGAATGCGGCGGTCCACCTCCTTACGGGGACGGGTCGCCGGGAGCACATTACACCTGTGTTCCGGACTCTGCACTGGTTGCCGATAGCGTGCCGAGCTAGGTTCAAGGTTTTGGGCCCTTCACGGTCTGAGCCCCTCATACCTCAGGGACCATCTCGCCTTCCGCGCCCCAGAGCGGCTCCTTCAGTCTGCCAGGGGTGCCTTCTTGGAGGTCCCCCGTGTTAAGCAGGGGGCCACAATGGAGAGGGCATTCTCGGTGGCCGGGCCGCACCTTTGGAACTCCCTTCCGGAGGAAGCCCGCCTGGCCCCAAGCCTGTTCACATTTCGGCAAAGTTGTAAAACCTGGCTGTTCGCCCAGGCCTTTGGGGAGGGGGGAAGGTGGGGGAGGGTTTTACCTCCCCTACCTTATTTATTGTTTTAAGTGAGGTCCCAGGCCCTGTTTTAATATGTTGGATGATATTGTTGATTTGTTTTAAATGGTTTTATATATATTGTATATGTTTTTATTGTTGGAAGCCGCCCCAAGCTGTTTGTAGGAGGGGCGGGGTAAAAATCTATTAAATGAATATAAATAAATAAATAAAAATCCAGGACACTTCAGAGGTATGTGAGAAGCAGAGGGACACCAATGGGGAAGGAAAAGCAGAAAGGGAGAGATGAGGGCTTTAAGGCAGTGGCTAGCTCCACAGGGCCACTGTCATGCCTTGGCTTTGGCTTGGCGCTTGCCTAGTTGGCCCTTTGCTCCAGCATAGGCCATATTGACAAGCTGGGTCTCTTCAGCTTAGAGAAGAGAAGACTGAGAGAGGACATGATAGAGATTTATAAAATCTTGAGTGGTGTGGAATGAGTACATGGTGAATGGTTATTTACCCTCTCAAATAGTACTAGAACTAGGGGACGCTCCATGAAACTAGCTACCGGCAGATTTAAAACAAATAAAAGGAAGTACTTTTTCACTCAGCGCATAATTAACTTATGGAATTTGTTGCCAGAGGACGTTGTCAAGGCCAGTAGAATAGCTGGGTATAAAAAAGGACTTGATAAGTTCTTGGAGAGTAGGTCCATTAATGGCTATCAACCAAGTAGCTTACGGGATGAACTTCTTACTGTTGGGAGCTGGGAGTGAACAATGGGGAATGGATTGCCCATTGTGACTGTTGGCTCTTCTCCCATGTGATCAATATTGGCCACTGTCGGAGGACAGGATGCTGGGCTTGATGGACCATTGGTCTGACTCAGTATGGCACTACTTATGTTCTTATGTTCCCTGCCTCCTGATTGGCTCCTGCCTGAATATATGCTGCCTAGTGGAACACAGGAAACTGGGTGGAACAGTCTTACTTCCTGTGCTATCTGACTGTATGACTGCCCTGTCTGATCCTATCTGCCTGAGTCTGAACCTGAACCTGAATTGTGCTTCAGATCTTGTTCCTGTGCCTGCATCCAAGCCTGTTCTTGTTTGCTCTTGCTTCCCAGACCCAATCCTGACTCCGCTCCTGGACCTGAGCTTGTTAGTCTGCCCCTTGGACCCAGTCTTGAAATCCATCCACATTGCAGTTGGTCCTGCCCTTAATTACCTCTCAACATTTCAAGAGGCCAATGAGAGACAAGCTCTGCCACCTTGGCCAATAAGCCCCACCTCTTCACGCTTACACGCATGCACACACCTCTCAGCAGGGACAGCAGCTCTCCTGCTTCTCATTTCACTTAGTGTCTTGTCATTCCATCATCTCCCCATTGTCCTCCCAAGTGCTTTTCCTGGGGAGGCAACCAGGAAAGAGGTGCCTGAGGTCTGAATACTGGTCTTTTAACGAGGGACTTTGACCTCCTGAAAGAGGGACAGTGGGATTTAGCACCCAACAATGCAATGTCCCTCCTAAACAGGGGCCTTGGGAGGTATGCCCTTACATTATGGGTGTGAGATGATGAGAGGCATTGCATGCCACAGGCAAGAGAAAGAGAGGGAACTCTACAATAAGTGACAAGGTTTGGAAAGGTAGCCAGGATTTCAGGGGCAGGCTCACTTTTCTGCAGGTGTAGCCTGTGCCCTTTAACATTACCCCAGTGCACATTCAGGCAGCAATTCCTAAGAGACACCAATCCAATCCCCTCCCCATGACATCGAGGTAGCTTGTCTGTGTCCATTTAAATGGCAGAATTTGCAGCTGCCACGAAGTGCAGAGGCAGGAGGCTGTGCCAAGACCCTTTGAAAAAGCTGATCCTAAGTGTTTATGTTTCCATTCGACAGCCTGGCCTGACCTGGAGTACCTTGGAGTGGGTGGGGGATTTGCGGCTCATTTCCTACTGTCTGATTCATCAGCAAGCCCCATCCTAAGGTCTTCATCACATGGGCAGCAGCAGGAGGAAGCCAGTGTCATTGTTCTGCATTAATAGGAAGCCCAAGCTCCTGCCGTGGCATTTTCTTCTGTTGCCAATTCACAGTGACTCTTTCAATCTTCCCTGTCTGGCTCCCTTTCACACAGACCTCTCCACTCACTTCACTTTTGTTCAGCATTCCTTGATCTACCCTTAAAATCTTATTTGCAAACAGTGACTTTCACCCAGAGAATGGCATACATGATTTATACTGGGTGGTTGCACCACATACCAGGATGTATAAATATTCAGTCCAATGAATTTTCAGACAGCTGAGCAGATAGTCAACAGAGACAGACTCCAGAGTCTCTCTGGGGATATGGTAATAGACAGATCTGATAGGGATTTACATTCCCAGCATAGGCATTGAGAAGCACAAGGGTTTGTATTTCATTCATTTGTCCGTACAAATGTCTTGTCACTTGCCATTATCCTTCTATTCACCAGGCTCAAGCTAGTTAGCACTTTCCCCTGGTTCTTGCTGGTGGTGTATGGGTAGAGATTCCTTTCTGCACTGAGAGGTGGGGGAGCATCTGTCATTCAGTAGATGCATTAGCTTAGCAAGTCAGCACCAAGCCTCTGACCAAAAGATACCATAGCCAGCAAGCAAGATGGTGCCCAGCTTCAGGGTTCTTAGTCCTCACAATATTTAACTTGTGTCTCATTTTCCCCCCTTAAAGATTAATATGCTGAAATTGTGATGATTGCAGCTTTCATTAAAAGAGAAGTCAGATTCCAGCCTTCCTTTTTGTAAAGAATGGCTTAAAATATTATTGCAGTGCCCCCAGAGAACTCTGAAATGAGAAGCAAACACAGAATCTCTATATTTTGTATTTTAACATTAAAATAATCTTATAAATTTAAAGCCCTTCTCATAATTTTGGGGGAACAGAGTGGCTGACTCATGAATATTCAGGGTTTGCAAATATGCAAAAGGACAGAAATCAATTGCTAGATACCAAGAGAAGGACAAGGAGGCAATGGGTGTGAGTTGCAGAAAGGCAGAGGTAGGGTAAATAATATTAGGGGAAAGTTTTTAATTTGTAGAAGAGTCGAACATAAGTTTCCTAAGGCGACACTCACAGAAACAGCTACTTCAGTTTAATAAGTCTTTAATTCACTTGTATCTCCGTATCATCTACACATTGAACAATGGTATTAAAGAGTAGGAGGCAAAGTATGTACTCCAGAATAATCAGGAGCAGATAATCCCTTTGCTTTCTAAACTGAAATACCTTATAATATGAACTGTTTCCACATTTGGTTGGTGAATATGGTATCCCAGGCTGTAGCACAAATCATGTCTCCTGCTGAGAACCCTATGGGATTCATCCCAGAAGTCTTTGCATGAAAGGCATGAAGGGATAGGTGTCATTGTGTGCACTTTCATGACATGGCCACTGGGGGCAGATGGCAGCAGTATATAGCAGTTTAGGAGCGTAGTATGAACAATACTTAAGTGAGTTACTAAAACTTGAGTAATTGCTTCAACTTTTATTAATTTAATTTTGTACATATGAATGTTGCCTAAGAGATGCTGTTGGAAGAGCTGCATTGGGCCCCCACTGTGTCCCCTCCTGCTACGTGTTCTGGTGCCTGTGCCGCTGTGGGAGAGATAGGGAGAGGCGTGACTTTCTGCAGCTTCCCCACTTCTCTGGATCCTGCCTCCTGCTGCTTCCGCTCTCATCATAACATGCCAGGACACCACTGCTGGGATCGGAGTGCCCCCTGTTACTGCCACCCAGCCACTCCTGGTCCTTGCTTTTTTGTAAAAAAAAGTTTTGTGTTTCACCTACAAAAAAGCTGAGAACCACTGGGCTAGATGAGTTCTTGAGGGGTCTTCCAGAGTTACAATTTTATGAGTCCCTGAGATTCCCAAAGAAACAAAGAGAGACACACACCCCATGTGAAATGCCACTTTCTTTTCTTTGAGGGAATGCAGGACTTGGGTAAGACTAATCTTTAGGGGAGGGAACCTCTGACCTGTGGGTCAAATCTGGCTCATCCCCCCCCCCCTTTTTAAAAATTGTCCCATTTCTAATTACTAGATGTGGCCTGTGGATCCCGACCCTCAAACACTGAAAGCATGAGCTCAGGGGAAGGAAGCAGAGATGAAGCTCTGTGCTCAAGGACAGGGGATGGATGGATGGCTTTAGATCCATGATATGGGCGCTCTCCTTCCTTCCCCCATGCTGAGCAAATCCCTTAAAGTAATCCTGCCCCCTGACTCTTATCCAGCCCATGGAGTTTGTACTAATTTTCAAAGTGGCCCAAAGGAGGGAAACGATTCTCTACCTACGCTCGACAGATCTGCCATTTCCTGGGGAAGCTTCTTACAGCCTCAGTTCCTCTGCTGCTCTCCCCATCCCATGGAGGCCATAGGGCAAGAGCGCTCAGAAAAGTGCAAAAACTGCTGATGGGGCTGACATCTGCCTAGCTCAGAGATGGGGGTGGGGGGTATAAACCTACTTGTGCCTCCACTTTCCCTTGCTCTGAAAACCAAGCCAGAACTGGTCACCATCTGTCTGCCTCAAGATATACACCTGGGCCTATTATGCGGACACAAACTGTGCATGGTAGGAATTCTGAACTTAATCCCATCTAAAGCACGTACAGATAGATCTCCCAGAGAGAGGCCACTTCACAGGCCGCTGTAGTGGGCTGCTTTCACTGGCAATTCCAGCACACCCCAGCGTGGCTTCAGGACCCCCACAAGCTCTCTTTCTGTGAGGAAAGGGCTCTGGTCCTCGGATTCTGTCCCGTTCTCTGGGCTGCCTTTGCAATGGGATGGGTGGATTACAGAAACATCCCCTCCTCCTCCTTCAGTCACTGCAGAGGGATGCAGTGTGAGGGGGATGGGAATGCTATTGTTGCAGCGCCACCTAGGGGCAGACCCCCTCTGCCTAACCGTCTTTCAGTGGCTTCAGTGCTGCGCGGGATCTTTCAGCTACACAGCACCCAAGAAGGACCACACCTGCGTTTAATATGTACGCAACATTTATTGATAGGATAGCAAGCAGTATTGATGGTACAATAGGCAAGCAAAGCGCCCTAACAATGAGTGTCTCGCCGATCCAGTTCACCATCAGAGTCCCTTGATGCTGGTGCACGTGGCTAGCGGGCGGTGGAGCTGAGAGTAGTCAGCTACCCCACCTTTTATGTCTTGTTTTTAAATACACTTTGGTTGTTTCAGCCTACCTGACCGTTACTGACCAATCTAGTCCAGGTCCTCCCTTTTTGGCATCCCAAAGTGTGATTTTTTGGCCGGATCACCTGGCTAGAATTGACCCATCCAGACTTGGTCCATCCTTTTTGGCAACCCAAGGCGGGATTCTAAAGTCAGTCCACCTATGGCACCTCCTTAATCGTCTTAGCCCTTCTTATCTTTGACAGGGTAAAGCCCCTGGCCTGAATCCATAGCTGCTCCCTGGTACCCAATACACTCTCGCTTTGGTTGCCAAGTCAATATGGATGCTTGCTAGCTTCTTTATTTTGCTTGACCAAAGTTTCTCATAAGCTGCTTAAAAGCAAAATATCTTTATGAATGTGTCTGTTTGCTGCGTGAATGTGCAGGTGTTCATTGCTGTTTCTATGTGTATTCATATACAAGTGTTCTGGATCAACACAAGTGTTTTAGATCAACTAAAATCAGATGATATATGTATTTTGATCTGGTCTTCTACTAAGTAAAATACTACAGGGGTGTGTGTGTTCCCCTGTCTATCTTTTTCGTAGCTGGGTGTTCTAGTAAAGGAGTTTGGAGCATGGTTCATGGTAATCTGACCTCACTTGTTTGAGCACCCCAATATTTGAATGTGAATGAGTGTAATTTAAAGGTGTGTCTAGAACGCAGCTGTACTGTTGCCAAAAATCTTTAGGAGGCGCTCGTGAATTAGCAACGCCGTTGGGCGAGATGCCCAGAAATATTTGTTTTCTGTTGTGGTACTGGTTGGGGAGATATACCTGTTTTGTCTCTGTGTGTTTTCAGAGCAAGCTGACCTGTCAGGTTCTGATAGCTTGTTACCGTGTTATTTCGTACCAACTAAGAACCACCCTGCCCTTTGCGTCATGGATTTGCAAAATTTGCTAAATTTTGTCTTCAACTACAAGTTTTAAGCCTTATATAATATTTTCATGGATCTGCTTTTAGCATCTGTTTTTCTGGCTCACCTCAACTGCTGCCGTCACCTCAGCAGACAGTGGTCATGGCTGTCATCCCTATATCACATTATCTGTGAGCTGAACTACACTCCAAAACTCCAGGCATACACATGGGCATGGTGCAGGATTAAATTCAGGAATGTGCGGGGTTTGGGAGAATCCCTTTGCCCTGCCCTTTTCTGACATGACTGTTTCATGCACAAGGTGCTGTACAATAGGAGAAGGACTCCATGCTACCACAAACAGGCTCTTTATTAAGAGAACTAATTATGTGCTACAGCTTTCAGCCAGAGCAGTCTCTCACGTTCACAAGCTTCTGGTGCTCCCTTCAAACAATTCCTCCCATGCAACTTCAGACCTAAACTACAGGGTTCCTGCATGCTGTTACAATGACCACACCCCTTTCCAAGCACTGCGACATAACAACACTCAGAAAAGGGGCATGTTCATGTCACAAATTGTCAGGGTGTAGTTCTTGAGCGTGGCTCAGGGATACTAACCCATTGCAGCCATGTTGAGGGTCAGAGGACCACACACCAATCAAAGAGACAGACACGATTTCCTCTCTGGAACAATCCTTAGTTTATTGCCTTTAGGATCAAAGCCAAGACAGTGGATCCTTGCTTTCTTGTCCTGGGAGAAACACAGATACGTTCCCTAGTTTTAGCTTCCATTGTGATTTTGATGTTATGGGGAATTCATGAGTGTTTAATCTATTTTACAGACTGTCCAGATACAGATACATCAAGGTTGCGTAGTAATAAGGAAGGCCGCTCAGTTGAGTGGTTACAGTGTCTAGGTCCTACGTAATGTTTAAGGCGGGAAATCCACTGTTAGACACACACACGTACAGTTGATTTTAAGTGCAGGAGGATCAGTGCAGGGGATTTATCACATGCACAAAGATATTCTTTTTGACTTTCACAGCTACTAAGGCCGCATTCACACCTGGCAGCAGCAACTCCCGCAAGGCAAAGATGTGGTGGGGGGAGGAGCCAGATACTGGAAGTACTGCCAGTGCGAACAAGGTTCTGCTGTGACTTCACTCACGAATGACAGGGCTGGATGTTGAGCACTGTCATTTGTGAGTGAAGTCGTGGCAGAACCCCATACACACCAGCAGTACTTCCGTCATCCGGCTCCTCCCCCCACCACATCTTTGCCTCGCGGGAGTCACAGCTGCCATGTGTGAATGTGGTCTAAGATTTGAACCTGAGCTTCGTCAGTAGTATGTGGCATGTCCTTGCTACACCCAAATGTTAAGCTTTAGAGGGGAGACTGTTACCTTTTCCCTACCTCCCTAGGGTTATACGCCACCCCTTTGTACACTCCTCCCAGAACTCATGCATATACATGCAAATGTTGCTTGCATCAGCAGATCTTCCTGGTTGCATTATTTCTCTCAGAGCCCTTCTGCAAGAGACACCAACTAGAACCCAGACAGGTTTTGCCAGTATCATGAATCCTATGCAGTGCACCCTGCCCCATAGCTGTGACCTGGAGGCAATTTCCTCTTCCTCTTGAGGGAGGAACTCAAAGACTACATTTCCCAGCAACCCCCTGCCTCCTAATGGTGTCCCTGAGAGAGTTTCAGAAGGACAAAGCTGTGGTTGAAGTGAGAGCAGACTGAGGCTGCTTTTAAACGAGGGCGCGCTGAAGCGCCTCCCAAACGCCACATTAAAGGAAAGCCGCCGGAAGTGACGTTCTCCCCGTTGCCGGCGATGGCGGCGGCTGGAGACACGGGGCTTTGGAGCGGCGCGTTCTTAAGCCAGATAACTGAACTCTTAAGAACGCGCCGCTGCAAAGCCCCGTGTCTCCAGCCGCCGAAGACGACGGCAACGGGGAGAAAGTCACTTCCGGCGGCTTTCCTTTAATGCGGCGTTTGGGAGGCGCTTCAGTGTACCCTCGTTTAAAAGCAGTGTTAGAGGCCTGTAGAGAAAGAGGTCTCAGGAGGAGATCGAGTTGACTGAGTCTGCAGCTGGAGAGCTGGTACCGTACCACCCTGGAAGAGGTTCTAGAGCAAATTGACTAACTAAATAGTAACAAATCACCGGGCCTGGTTGGCATATACACCCCAGAGTTCTGAAGGAACTCAAATATGAAATTGCAGACCTACAACTGGTCATTTGTAACCTATTTAACTGAAATCTACCTTCCTGTAACTTGAGTCCATTATTTCTACTCTTGCTCTCTCTAGCAATGCAGAACAATTCCTTGCCCACTTCTTAGTAACAGTCCTTTAGATGTTCAAAGACTGCTCTCATGTCTCCCCTTATTCTTCTCTTGGCTAGGCTAATCATACCCAGTTCCTCAACCTAGCCTCATCATGCCTTCCAGACCCTTTATCATTTGTGTTGCCCTCCTCTGAAGTTGCTCCAGTTTGTCAATGTGTGCCTTTAGATGGACACCTGCTCTGCCCCACTCCTGAGTACCCATCCGTGTAGAGGCAAGCCACCCTGGGGAGAGGCGGAGCAGGAGTGGAGCAGGTGCCACCTCTGCTCAAGGTGCTCTGGAAAATCCTGGAGCACCACGAGTGGAGCAGGCCACCCAAACTCAGAGCACTGACCGGGGGCGGAGCCTCAGTCCATCTAGAGCAGTCCACAGCTCTATGACAAAGGCAAGGGAGGAGTGCGCAGGCAGAGTGTGGGCGGCGGTGGGCTCCGTTTTCGGTGAGGCTCACTGGCCAAGATTAAATTGTCAGTGTGATCCCTAGACCAAAAAATGGTTCCCGGCTCTAGGCTAAGTGTCATGAGTAAGGACGCATGCAACCATCCACCATTAAGGTCAAAAGGAGCTCAGCCATTGGCTTCAGTGGATGGAGGCATGTGCCCCAAGTGGGGCCAATAGTGAAGTACCAGGAAGCAAAGACATGCGTATAGGGTATCATCCTCACCCACTACAGTCAATGAGAGTTTTGCCATTGACTTCAATTGATTCAAGATCATGCTGATAGTTTGACTTTTACATGTGGGAGGACTGAGGTGAAAGAATCCTGCTGAGGCTAAAGTATTTGGGGTAAGAGGAATGCTGTCCTAAGGGCCAGAGCTCTGGCACTGCCATTCACCTCTTCCACACCCCCACACCCAAAGAGGCAGGCAGATGTTGGCTATGAGTGGGCCTATAGGCTTGCATGAGCATGGGCCAATCTACAGTTAGTGTGTGCTTCTCTAAGTCAACATTCATGGTGGCTAATACAGATAGTAAAACTCTGTCAACACAAGGCAAATTTGGGGGCTAAGTCCTCATTCCCAAATCATTGTGAAGCTCTGCCTATGGGCACACATCACTCTGCTGGGTAGTTGTGACAGATGCTGCCCACCCTGTCTGACAGGGACTTCCCCAGCTGTATAAATATTGATGGCGTTAATAATTTGTGTTCTGTCTGTGCTCTCCTTAAAGCTACAGACTAGAGTAATCCTCTTGCTAAGGCTGCATGGCATGGAAAGAGCCTGCCTCCATTTGCATGGTAATGAAGCGTTACGGAAGACGCCCTTGGAATTGCTAGCCATACAGCAGAGTGGCTAATGGACATAGATGCAAGACTTAGGGGGAAATTAATATATCCAGACAATCTAATCAACTCGTATGGCCATGCAGCTTGGCAGGAGGAAGAGAGAGGGTTTGACAGAAACTAATGTCAGAAAATGAATCTGATCCTCAGCTCTGGGAACAAGCAGACATCACAACAAGGAAAGAGCCATCTTTGACCAAGGCACAGCAAGGAAGGATGGGGGTTGACTCTGTGGAATGAGAAGCAGGAGAGCTTCTGTCCCTATTTATGCACTTGAGATGCTGGGAGGTGTAAGTGTGTGAGGAGCAGGGCTGATTGACAGAGAGGGTGGGACTTGTCCCTTTTTGGCTGTTTGAAGTGTTGGGAGGTATGAACTCACAGTGCTTTGCTGTACTGTGCTTCTAGCTGTGTGCTTGGTGCGGGGGAGAGAGGAAACACAGAGGTCATGGTGGATGAAACTTCAAACTCAGTTCACTTCAAATCCCATGCGCTTCAAAGTCAGGGTGGGACATGTCTTCTCTATGCACACCCCTCCATGGTTTACAACACATGTGATAGGCTGGGTGTGGAGCTCTCCCACATCGCTCTGGACTTTTGTTATTCTAAGAACATAAGAAGTGCCATACTGGGTCAAACCAATGGTCCATCTAGCCCAGCATCCTGTCTCCGACAGTGGCCAATCATGGTGGCTTGGGAGAAGCACCCAACAAGTCACAATGGGTGATCCATTCCCTGTTGTTTCCCCCAGCTCCCGTCACGTTCCCTGATCCTGTCTGGCTAATAGCTGCTAATGGACCTATCTTCCAGAAACTTGTCCAAACCGCTTTTAAACTCAGCTATAGTACTGGCCCTTACCACAGCCTCTGGCAGTAGATTCCACAACCCAATTATACATTGAGTGAAAAAAAATATTCTTTTATTTATTTTAAACTTGCCACTCATGAGTTTTATGGAGTGTCCCCTACTTCCAGTACTAGCTGAGAGGGTAAATAACTGCTCCTTGTTTATTAGTTCCACACCACTCATCATTTTATAGACCTCTATCATATCACCTCTCAGTCATCTCTTCTCTAAACTGAACAGTCCCAACCTACCAAGCCTCTCCTCATATGGGAGCCCTTCCATGCCCTTGATCATTTTTGTTGCCCTTCTCTGTACCTTTTCTAGTTCAGCTGTCTTTTTTGAGATGGGGCGACCAGAACTGCACACAGTATTCGAGGTGCAGTTGCACCCTTGATTTGTATAGAGGCATTATGACATCCTCAATTTTATTCTCTATCCCCTTCTGAATAATTCCTAACATTCTGTTTGCTTTTTTGACTGCTGCTGTACACTGCGCTGTGAATTTCATTGTATTGTCCACAACCACCCCCAGATCCTTTTCCTGAGTGGTAACTCCTAGCTTAGTA
>QEPC01011926.1:1170709-1180937 GCA_003113815.1 Sphenodon punctatus | reverse complement strand
TTCCCGGCACGTCTGTTTGGGTCGTTTTCCAACCCCCGGGCGTGGTTGCGCTGTTCGCCCCCCCTGGTGGTTCGCTGTGGTGAACCGGCCGCCCGTAACGTCTGAAAGTACCCTAAGTCAATGGTAGTTGGAGGATTGTGCCCTACCTAATTGCAGTCATTTGGCCTGATGGCCGTAAATAAGTGATTGATTGAATTGGAGTCATGTGTATGAATAATGAAAGCACCAGGAAGCACAAACATGGGTGTGGATTTCCATCTTTGCCCCCTGAAGTCAATGGGATTTTTGCCATTGACTTCAGTTGGTTCAGGATAGGGCTGAAACGAGCAGGATGGGCAGTCTTTCAGATATGTGGGGCCCAGACTGTTTAGGGCTTTAAAGGTAAAGCCAGCACCTTGAATTGTGCCTGGAAAGCTATGGGGAGCCAGTGCAGACTTCGGAGCACCGGTGTAATGTGCTCCCAGTGACTCGTCCCTGAAAGGAGGCGAGCCGTCGCATTCTGCACCAGCTGCAGCTTCCAAACAGTCATCAAGGGCACTCCCATGTAGAACGCATTGCAGTAATCCAGCCTCAAGGTGGCCAGATCCGAATAAGAAAAGAAAGGCCTCAGCCTTCTCAACAGATGGAGTTGGTGAAAAACACTCCTGGCCACCACCGCAACCTGACAATCCAGGCACAGCAAGGGATGCACGCCAAGGCTGAGACTCTGATTGGCCAGAGGGGACCGGACTCCATCAATATCAGGAGACCTAATCCCCTGCCCCCCAGATTACAAGGCCAGCCAACCATCATCACCTCAGTCTTGTCTGGATTCAGCTTCAATTGGCTCATCCTCATCCAGTCCCCGACAGCAGCCAGGCATCAGGTGAGCACTGAGACTGCAGGACCTGGGCTGTATGAAAAAGAGAGGTAAAGCTGGGTTTCATCAGCATATTGATGGCACTTCACCCCAAACCTCCAAATGATTTCACCCAGTGGCATCATATACACGTTAAAAAAAGGGGAGACAGAATCGAACTTAGTGGGATCCCACAGGGTAGGTCTCAAGAGTACAACAAGCAATTGTCCATCACCACTCTCTGAGACCTCCCAAACAGGAAGGAGCAGAATCACTCAAGAGCAGTTCCATGCAACCCCACCAGGTCCCACAGTTGTGTCAACAGTACCTCATGATCAATGGTATCAAAGGCCACTGAAAGATCTAACAAGTTCAACAGGGTAGCATTTCCATTGTAAATCTCCAGGCACAGGTCATTGACCAAGGCCACAAGCACAGTATCTGTGACATACCCAGGGCAAAAGCCTGACTGAAATGGATCCAGGAATCTGACAGCATCAAGATGGGCCTGGAGCTGTTGGCAACCACCCATTTAATAAGGGTGAAACATAAGGGTGACTCTTATGAAAAATACATGTTGCAGGGCTGCACTGGAACCAGTGCAGCCCTGCACCATCTATTTCTCATAAGCATCCTCTTATAAAGAGGAGGTATGGCAACCTTAACCCCCCCCTTGCTCTGTGGTAGCTAATGGTCCTGGGTCACAGATCAGCTGATGAATATTACAGCAAGAAGGAACTAAGAGTTACAAGTACATGGTCACAAGGACAGTGCGACCAGAAAAAAAAAAGAGATTAGGGAAAGGATGATTTAGGAGAGGCTGATGGAACAAGCCATCAGCTAGTGTTGGTCTTGTCAGTTGCTGTTGTGCCCCACTGAGTTTGCAATAGGAGAGGAAGGGAAGTACCCCCATTGCTAAGGCTCCTGAAACCAGATTCAACCAGACAGTGGAGATGCTATTCATGGAGAGAATAGACAGTGTGATGGGGATGCATCAGGCAGACTGTATTTCTGTAACCCCTTCAAACTGTGGCTGACTTTATTTTCTCTGCTCTTTGCTGAAATCACTGTGTGGAGCATTGTCTGTCCAGGGCCACATAGTTCTAATTGGACTTATATCCATGTGGCCAAACGCTTCTAAAACCACCAGGTGCTTTTCCTAGAAAACAACTGAGGGCATAGATTGACCCTTAGCAACACCCTTCCTATTTGGAAAAGGGCTAAGGTCTGATACAGCAAGCTCAGCAGGGCAACCAGTGCCATAGGGCAGTTTGTGAGAAAGGGGTTTGGGAGCTTGGTTTGTCTGTTGGGGAATAGAAGGGCATTCCTGAAAGATCTCCATTGCAAGCCAACTAACTGCTTACTTACATCTCTAATGAAGCAGCACCAGACCCACCATGTACCACGGAGAGAAAGACCAGAAACGTCCCTAGCAGCTGACATGGTTGGGTGAAGTGCCAGATGAGAACTCGGGGCTCCCACTCTCTCTGTAGAACTGGGGTGAGAAACCTCAGGGCCAGAAGCCAAATGGAGCCCATGGCTAGTTTTTATTTGGCCCCTTTCCAGCTTCTGGATCTGGCCCAGGGACTTATATTCACTGTGTTTCCCCCATTGGTGGCAAAGAAAAGGGGCAATGATTCCCAGGAGCCAGTTCCTACCCCCAAGCATTGAAAGACTGAGCTCAGGGTAAGTGAGCAGAGACAGGGCATATGAACAGAACAGGAGACAGATACATGGCACAGATCCATGATCTGGACCCTTCTCTTCCTGAGTGCACCTCCTAAGCACTCCCACTAATTTTCAAGGTGATCCCTGGGAGGGAAAAGGTTCCCCACCCCTGCCCTAGAGTAATGTCTGTAACAAGAATGAGTAGAAACCCTGGGCCCATTACCCTGAGAACCTCTGACTGCTACATGCTTCCCCACTGAAACAAAACAGACATGCAGCCCCCTCCCCCAGCCCATGAGGTGCCTGAGTGGCTACAGACTTGGACCTGGGAGACCAGGTGTCAACTCCTGTCTTAGCTTTGAACTCACTAGATGGCCTTGGGCAAGACACTATCTCTTAGCCCAAGTTCCCCATCTGTAAAATGGGAATAATAATGACCTGTCTGACAGGGTTGTCACGAGGGTGAACTAGATAATGCTTGTAAAGCACTTAGAACATGGAAAACGCTACAGAAATGATAAATAACAATATGAACTAAGTATCGACTAACAGATCCTCGGGGGTTTGCTTCATTCTTTGAGGCTCTTACTTAGATCGTGTCTGTGGCAAAATGCCACAGGCACTGGTATGGACGCTTGCCTGAAACTGCAAGGCAGGATGTAATCTCTGCTAGACCTCTAAAGGACAACACCCCCCCCCCCCCAATTCCAGGAATTCCCCTGGGATCTTCTTCAGCCAGCAGGAAACAGGACTCTGATTGGCTTGAAATGGTCAGCTGGAACTTGCACCTAGTCCAGGTGGTTTTACCTGGACAAAACACATGGGAAGGGGAGGGGGGCTTTAAAAACCTCAGACCCTCTCCATTTTGTCTCTCTCTGGACTCACTGACTGAGATCTCTAGCAGACACTGCTAGTCTGGTGACCTCCCTGCCTGGAGGCACACATGGACTGCCGGGTGTGGCAGCGACTTTGTAACTCTGGCCTTTGCCAGAAGAAGAACTTGGACTCCATAGGAAAACCATCACCTATGGAGACCGGATCAGAACCAGTGTGAGTACCTGGCTTGCTACCTCAGCTACAGTTATAGGAAGACGCTTTCCAAACGGACTACTATGTCCACAAGATTAACTCTAATTGCTCAAGGACTATCACCTCTGGTTCTCGGGGTAAACTTTGCTTTTATTCCTTTTCATACGTACTAGTAAAGTCTCAGTTTTCTTTTTACCCTACTGGGTGTGTGTGTGTGTGTTATTGGCCATTACACGGCTCCCTAGGCCAAGCTACTGAAGAGGGGGGAAATCTACCTATTTGGCTAGAAGCCAACAGCTTTGGAACCAGGGGAAGCCTCCTGTGGGTAGCTCTGGGGATCTGCCTCCAACGCAGAGGAGGAAATCCCAGGAACAGAGTGCCAGGAAAGGGGAGTGCTTTTGGGAAGCTGTAAGGCTTATGCCTTTTGGGGGTTCACATTTCTTGAGTGGTGTGAATGCCCGCTGGGAAACATTCAGGTGGTGGCAGCGGAATATCAAGTGTTTTGGGGGGTTTGCCAGCTGTGGGAACTCCTAGCCAGAGATTTGGAGAAACACAGTAAGATGGGTGGCTCAGCTGTATAGCGCCCCCTACTGGCGTTTTGCCACAGTGTCTTGCCTCATTCTTGCAGCAGCACAGCAAGCACCCAGGGGCTAGTTTTCTGCCTTGTACCATCCCTTACACCAGTGCACAGTGAGTTCTCTTTTGAACAGGCGTGTAAATAAATGGCTTTATGAGGACAGGGTGCATCAAGGCCATCGTACTGAACATTTGCATTGCATCGAGCTAACCCATTGTGTGACTCAGTAAATCTCACATCGTGGATGATTTCAGGGGAATTAACCAAATCACAGTGTTAATTATTATCTGTAAAGCACATGGGTGTGCTGGGAAAGATGGAGAAGCTGGCCATGTCACATACCTAAATTGCCTGGACCCTCCATATCTAAAGAAATACCTCCTCCCTTATGTCCCAGCGTGGCCTTTAAGGTTGTCCTCTTGTAAGTTCCATCATTGCATTCCTGTGCCTACATCAAGGGTTGACAGAGAGGTAGTCTCGGTGGCTGCTCCACAGCTCTGGAACACCTTTCCCCTGGAGGTTTCCAAAGCCCAAGCCTGAGTATCTTCCAATCCAGTGGCAATGTAAGACGTATCTATTTGGCCAGGCATTTAGTAGGTAGAGTAAGATTTTGGGGTGCAATTTTACCGGTATTTTATCTTAATTTTTTTATATGGTTTTATCCTTGTATTTTTTATGTACATTTTTCATGACGTTAGCCTTCAGGGAAGGACAGGGTAAAAATCAAAATAAATTATCTAAATAACTGGCTAGGGCATGAAAGCAGGGCCCAGTTTTACTACCCTCTGTCAGAGCTTGAGGGTTCTATATTGAAATGTAGCAAATTGCATGTTCCTTTAAAAGCAGACAGACTTGAACTAGGATGAAGCATTGCATGCTGGGATTTAGGCCTACGTATTAAAGGTAAGGGTGGCCGGGGGCTGCACTCGAGAGTTCTGTGGGACATATATAGGCCTGGAGGGCACTTCTGCTGCTCCTGCTAGCATGCATTTGCCCTTAGGCGTGAGCCACATCCTCAACCTTTCTTCAGTACAGTTTGTGCATGGGAATACTATCAATTCCAGGGAATTTCTTACGCCTCTCTCAGAAGCTGCTTCCTTCCCAAGAGTTAGCACTATTTAATCAGCTTAATTACAGTGCCACATTACAGAAGCAGGACACTCAAAGGGGGAGGCTGGTAGCCGCAGGCATTATTTCCCCGTAATTTTACTTTTCTTTCATTGCTGATAAGGAGATAAAATTCTTGCTCACGTTTAGAGAATTTCAAGTGGAAGTTAACATGAAAGGTACAAACTCATTAATACTTAAGTACACTGAGAAGCCAGATCCTGAACTTAACTTTGCTCCAGGATCAGCAATATATTTGCAAACTCCCCCCTGCTCCCCCACCAAGTTTGACAGATTGAACTGTGATCATGATCTTGGTTTCATTCTAAACTAGCAACCTCCCCAAGAATAACTGCTCCGAGCCCTCCCTCTGGCTGAGAGAGATAAGGCCTGTAAAAAACTCATGCTATTGATAAATGGGAATAAATTGGGCTTTGCTGCTATTCTTCCTGCTTTGCAGCCTTCCCTTCCTTTGCTTAAGACTTTTCTCTAACAACTTTTTTCTAATAAATATTCAGCACAGCTAACTGTCTCTTTAAGACTAATGCTGGTGGAGAGGCTTGGGGTTCCATGACAATGACCGTTAATGCACGGACAGGGGTCGGTGGGTGTGGGTGTTTTGGCATGGTGGGTGGAGTAAATGGACACCCACCCATCTCCACGCACAGAGCCTCCTCAGTTTTGTCGGAGGGCTCCGTGAGTGGAGGTGGGTGTGCGCCGGGATCACGCACGCATGCACAAACACCCACCACCCGTGGTATGTACACCCGGCGCACACCCATTCCCCCCCCCGCTAGCCATGCACACAGACAGGACCCCCCCCACCGCACACCCGCCCAAGCATCGGGGGGTGGGGGGGCGGTCCGTGTAAAAATGGCCAATCCTGAGGTGGCTTTTTTTAGTTTCATGTTAACTGTTTAATTAGAAACTGCTTTGGAAAAACTGATATTGAATTTGCATCTCATCCCAAAAGCAAGTCAATCCCCAAGACCTGTCTTGTTAACTTTCCCAACACCTCTTACTCGCAATAGGTTAATCCAGATGTTGAGGGTCTGTGTAGTTTAGTGTGTAAGGCACTGGAAGGGGACCTGAAAGACCAGAGTTTAGATCCCATTTTAGCCATGAACATGCTCTGTGGCCTTGGGAAAATCCCTATGAGTGCTTGCCCACATTACGGGGGTGGGGGGAACTTGTGTGAGGCACAATCATGGTGGGGAAACTCATGTGAAGCTCCGCCCATGGTCTCAGGGGTTAAAAATGTCATCAGGTGATTCTTGTGGCGATTTTCACTCACAGATGACAGGGCTAGATTTTGAGCCCTGTCATCCGTGAGTGAAATCACCATGAGACTCGCCTGATGACGTTTTTACCCCCCACACCCACGAGTGGAGCTTCACGTGAGTTTCCACGCTATGATTTTGCCTCCCGTAAGTTTCCCCCACTCCCGTAACATGGGCCAGCACTCTGTCTCTCAGCCTCAGCTCACCATCTGTAAAATGTGAATAATAATAATAAATAATTAATAAAGCAACAGTCAGTTGTGCTGAATATTTATTAGAAAAAAGTTGTTAGAGAAAAGCCTTAATCAAAGGAAGGGAAGGCTGCAAAGCAGGAGGAATAGCAGCAATGCCCAATTCATTCCCATTTATTAGTAACATGAGTTTGAACACAGACAGTGTTATAGACATTTTATTTATTATGATTACTTTATTGTTATTAATAATAATACATTTTCATATTTCCACATTATAATTTATTAATACATTATTGTTATTGTCAATAATAATATTTAATAATGAATAAATAGTGTGCCCTGTTCATAGATCCTTTTACCACACTGAGTACCTCCTCTCCTTTCCTACTACTTATGCTTTATGGTTCTCTTTTATCCCATTTCCTAGCAGGAGTAAAGATTCAGTTGAGACCAGGGGGCCTTGTCTATCTACAAACATGACAGGTTGAGTTAAATCCGCTTAGTTCAAGCAGTGCCAGACCCATGTGGACATGCATCCTCCGGTTTCAGAGTGGCTTATCATGACATGAGTTAGTTTCCAGTAAAATTAGGATAAGCCAAAACAAGCCAGTTACCAAAGTAAGGGTTCACTCAGCTCTTGTTGTTAATGCTGGAACGACTGCAAAACTGTAGGGGAAAGCATTTGATCCCGCCTCCTGCCGCCCTACAAAGCCAGAAGCCCTGACCTTTAACCCCTGGAAGTCCAGCCCCCCTTCTCCCCAATGCTGTTAACAATGGGTGCCTTTAGATGGACACCTGCTCTGCTTGTGCTCTGCCCCACACCCGGGTGGCCTGGCCGTGTAGAGGTGGGCCACCCTGGGGTGAGATGGAGCAGGAGCAGAGCAGAGTGCTCCAGGCCAGCTTCGCTCGTGGGACTCCAGAATATCCTGTAGTACCTCGAGTAGAGCAGGCCACCCCCAACCGGTGCTCCGGGTTTGGGTGGAGCAGCGGTCCGTCTAAAGGACCTGTTGTGCTCCCAATGGCAGGCTGCCCTGGTATTGGCTATAGAGCTGCAGGTGGTAGCCTAGAGTGGCTGCCGATCTTCCTGCAGCTCTATGGCAAGGGGGAGGGGGGGGCACACAGGTGGACTGTGGGAGGCAGCGGCAGCAGGCTCCCTTTAAACCCCCCACCACTGAAGCAGACCTGGGGGCAGCCCCCTTGGGGCAGACCTGGGGGTGGCTACCCCCGGGTCTGTCTAAAAGCACCCACTGCCCAGGGGTTCCCAACCTTTTTCCAGTCACAAGCACCAGTGACATAAGTGACTACTTGGGAGCTCTGCATAATTTGTATGAACGATTTGCATAAATATGCATAGATTAAGTCTCTTCTCTGCAATTCAATTTAATTCAATCCAAAGGAGGCCAGTTTCAAAGTGCTCCCGAGCACTAGTGACAGCTGGCTTGGGGAGCACATTCACTCATTGCCCCAAGCACTCTGATGCTCCCACTGCTGTCCAGTGCATGGAGGCGTGGCTCTCTATTCTCCTTGAACTAGGACTGTAGTGGCTTGCCTGAACATTGCAGGGGACGAGTAGAGAGTAATGGAGGCATGGCGGGGACGCACCCTCCAGCATTTCCAGTCTTCTACTGTGGGCGCAGCCTAAGAATAGGATTACAATGAGCTTGAGTTCCATGGATCCATTCTAAATTTGTGCGGAGCATTTCTTTCCCTTCCTGGGTGGCCCCATTTCCTACTGCAGGGAACCCGCATGGCCCACCCCACGCATTGGCCGGTCACAACGGCAATCTGCATCTGGATGTAATGTGTGATAATTATTCCGCACATCTGATCAACTGGCCTAACAAATCTCAGAAACGGCAAGAAATGATAAAAGTCAACAGTTGATCTTTAAAATTTTAATGAAGTGGAAATAATGTCTGAGAGAGCATGTGAGGAGGAAAGAGATGGGGAGCGGCTCTCTTCAGTTTAAACAGATTAAAAAACTCATGGGGATCATGTTGGATTAACAAGTCCAATGCTAACACAAGCGCTCGCCCAGTGATGTTTGGGAAGGGGCTGTGCAAACCATCTGACAAGAGAAACTAACCTCCTCTTTGAAAGCCCTGGGCAAACAAATCCTAATTGCAGAATAAAGGCACAATTAGCTGCGATGTCTTCAGTAATAAATCTACTAACAAGAATACAACCTCCTGGCCACTAGCACTCAGCTCCCAGGCACTGGTTGTTTGCAGAGCTGATTAATGGGGACAAATCGGGGAGATTATTGCTGAGGACAAGCACATTTCTTTGTCTGGTCTGTCCCCTTTGCTTGACATGAGGCAGTCAAATTCGCTCCGGAATTGCGCTTCCCACTCGATCAGCGGTGGCTCTTGATGAGTGAATCCCATTTCAGATGCCCTGGGCTGACGCTTGGTGTCACATCAAACAGGCCTTGGTTACCTTGATTGAAAGTGAATGACCAAGCTCAAAGGGCAGAACTGCTCCTGTAATATGGGGCTGGGCTGCCCAACTGGCAGTGACCTGTGGGCTCAATCTGGCCCCACGGTAAGGTTCCTTCTGACCTGCAGCCTTAAAATCCAATTTTGTTAAATAGTAGTATTTTCTAAATAAGATATAAACTTCCAGAATGGCATGCAGTAGCAGCTCCAAACTCTGCGTGTTTAATTCACACCATTCGTGCTGGTAACTTTGAACAGGGTTAGATTATAGATATAATGCATACTGGCTGCATGAGTGATTTTGGGTGTGTGTGTGTGTGCAATCCAGCCCACTAGTAAATTGCCATAAAGTAATACAGCCTGCACAGAGGAGGGGGGTGAGACGTTTTATAGCCCTACTGCTATCCATTCATTCAACTTCACCTCAATTTTTCTGTGTGAAATAGCCACATCCATAGTCTGATCTCAGTTATTGGTGTAAATTCATTGGTGTCACTCCTCGTTCTCAGCTGGGAAAGCAAAGAAAACCAGCCCCCCTCCCGAATTGCTTGTCCTTGACTAAACTAAGGGATCCCCTTTCACTCAAATTGAACCTTCCCTCTCCTGCTCAGACATCGGCATGCGAGTTGTTTGCATTGCTACCCTCTGTGTTGGGAGCGGCAAACAGGAACTTAATAAGCTGTTGGGAGCAAGGGTGGGACTCTCCACCCCCTTAGGGGCCATTTTGAAAATCAGTACAAACTCCATGGGCCAGGTAGCAGGGGCAGCTCATGAGTTTTGCTGTTGGAGGGGCACTGGGGCAGTAAGGCCGGCGAGCCTAGAGGTGGAGCCAGGGGGACGGTAGGCGGAGCAAGGGGGACGGTAGGCCAGTGGCATGGCATAACCCAGCAGCAAGGAGTTCCCAGGGTTAATATCGGATGGAAGAAAACACAGTCTACATGCACATCAAGTTTAAAATAAATAATTTATAAACCCAAAACACAGGGACCCATCCTTGTAAAGCACCCCAGTCACAGCCTGAGTCCAATTTTACCACGCACATCCCATTTCCAGCATTTTGAACACAACTGAAATCGCATGACTTGCAGTGACATCTC
>QEPC01011926.1:1125936-1162115 GCA_003113815.1 Sphenodon punctatus | reverse complement strand
GATCAACCTCTGCCCTCTTCCTGCACCTGGGACCATTCCTGGCAAACTTCAGTGCTCCGGCCCCAGCCATGCTTCTCCAATGGGGCGCCCCATTGGAGCTGCATCCCAGACACCCCATGTTTTTGGAGGAGGAAGGGCTGTCACTGAAATCTATGCACTCTGTGGTTCTGGGTGGGTTTAGGGGGCAAGATCAGCCATCCAAAACATCACTGCAGGATTAGTTAGCTCTGTTGTTTAGCCATCTCGGTGTCCTTGGGCCTCAAGTCGAGGCTCCTGCTGTGTGGGATCAGATTAGAATGACATTCAGCTCTTTTCCTTCCACAAGTCTTGCTTTCCTCCTCGCCCCACTAGATCAGCTCTAAACATGGCTGACCAGTCACACTGCCCCCTGGGAGGGGCAATTCCCTCTCTTTCCCCAGCACTGATAGGCTTTGGCAGCAGTGCCTGCTGGGAGTTGTAGTCGCCAGTATTCAAGACTGTTTGCTTTGAAATAGTCTCTGCATTATACATAGAATGTTTGCAAGCACTCCACACTCAGAATGGTCTCCATAGGCTAACATTGAATTTTCAAGATGTCATAACTTAAAAACTACTAATTGGATTTACAAAAAGTAAACCAAAGACACACCCCACCAACCTCCTTGAATTTTCTAAAAAGCTTACACCTCCCCCCAAGCAACACAAAACCCCTTTACCCAGCCAAGATCAAGGCGGTCTAATTTCTGAAAAAACAGGCTTTCAACATGCGGTTTTCAAACTGTGAGATCTCGGCTGTTATCAAACCGATTTGTATGAAACTTGGGCAGCATGAACTGCTTACTCCAGTGATCCTTCACTCCAAACATCATGATCCTAACTTTAATTTAGCATATTGTACAGCAAATAGAATGTTGAGACTTTATAATGAGACACACCTTAACTATTAGAGTGCTCCCACCTTCTAATAATAATTGTGTAAATACTGTTGGGAATTATACTAACAATAAAGACTGTGATCTAATTCCCTGCTAGAGAATGACATTAAGCTGATTTCCCAAAATGTAGGCCCAAGGGGGGGGGTCTGATCCTGCGGGGACTTACCCCTTGGGAACACAACCTGGTACAGTGGGTTATACTGGATTAACAGTAATGCGAATAAACTCCTGACATGGGGGAACTCTCTTATCAGGTGCTATACTATGCTGTGGCTTCTGCTATCATAGCATGAAATCGGACACCAAGGGTGAGAGGCTGCCTATGAACTGACAATCTAATGGCGCAGGAGTCCACAACAATGGGACATGTTTGAACAGCATTAACCAGAATGCAACTGGAGTTGCTACATGTAATCTGGATAAACAGTGATAAGACAGGGGAAAACCAGCTCCATTTAAACTAGGTAACAGAGAGAGTGATTGAAGCAAATGTAATAAACCGCAAACCCATCTGCACTAGAAACCACAATCAGAGTGTGCTGGAGGAGTGTGATGGAAGGCAGGGAGATAAACCACAATGAAAGGGAGCAGCGTAAAGTGAGGGGGGAATTGAAGCGAGAAGACAGAACACATCTCGAAATAAAGCTAATTCAGCCAGAGCTCATTAAATCTCATGCACAGTAAGTGTGATGCTGCCTGCAACCCCGGGGGTGGGTGAGGGTCAGGGGGGCTCACAACTAGCAATGGTGATTGAACTCAAACAAACAATCAGAGCCCTGCTGATTACATGGAGACTGAAAAGCAGATGAGAAGCCCCAACCAACTCAGAGGATGTTAGCTGCAATTGAGTTTTATTAGTCCCATACTGATGGGCAGTGGAGAACCAGCAGCTAAAAGGGAAGGGGGCAGCACTGCCTCCTGATTCTCCAAAGCACAGTTCACCTGCAGCCATGGGAGCAAAATTAGCAGGGACGCTGTCCCTAGCAGTCCAAACTCAGAGGGACACATCCCCTTCATCCATTCAAGTGCCTGCTTGTGTGACCAGCGCCTTGACCTGCCTCAGCCGTGATGGGAGCTCCAACAACTGCCCAGCTGCCCTGCGGGGGATTGGGGAGGGGCGACTCCCTGTGCTGCCCCCACAGTGTGGTGGCAGTGTTTGCCCACCACTGGGCTACATGGGGATTGTGCCCACTGCAGCTCATCTGGCTGCACCCAGGGAGCAGTCAGTCCAAAGACACAGCTCCATCATCTTACAAAAACTAGGGCTTCATTTGTGGGGCAGGGGGATTGCCAGGGCTCAGCCTCCACAATTAAATTCAAGGGAGGGCTGAGCCCTTTAAAATGTTCCCGCTAGGAGTGGGCACCCTGAAATGTGAAACACCAGAAAAAGGTAAATATTGGCCATTGTAGGGTTGGAAATAAAAGCCAGAAAAAACCTGGATGGTTTAATTCAGCACTGTTCTGCGGCTGCCCCATCCCCTGCTCTGGCAGATTAAATCACAAGAACTCCTGTTCTATATTCTGCTATAGAGAAGCAGGTTAGTCCACTGGCTGGGTTGTTATCTAGACAATGGAGTTGAGTTCTCTGTCCGATGAGCTGTGGGACGGGAGGCATGGCTTATGGCGCAGGCTTGGGCCTCGGCAATTCATTTTAAAATTAAGTACTTGTGGAAAATGGATATACCATTGCTGCCTATGGGGAAAACTCAGTGAACATAGGCCCCTAAACCCCTTTATCTAATCTACCTGTCTGTCTCCACCAGCTAAACAGCTGCCCAAATATATAGGTCTTACATTGCCTCTGGAAGATGCCCAGGCTCAGACTTTGGTAACCTCCAGGAGAATGGAGGTCCAGAGCTTTGGAGCAGCCACTGAGACTGCCTCTCAACAGATTCTCTTTAGTTCAACACACACTCTCTTTAGTTGCCTGCTAAAGAATCCAGAGTCTTCTCTTTAATAATGACACAGCCACCCCTTAGATCACACTACAGTAGTTGTATGGAAACTTTCCCCTCCCACAGGCTACTTTGAAAATTAACACAAGATCTACAGGCTGGACAGGAATTGTGGCCAGGGATGCATAAGGGGTATATAGCTATAAAGGGTTATAAAGCCATAAAGAGCTTTATAGTGTTTATTTGTGTTTTATCAAAACCTCTCTGATTTTGATAAAACAAAAGTAAACACTATGAAGCCCTTTATGGTTTTTGTATTCAAAACACAAATACTGGGGCTGTGTATTCAGGTTCTGAGTGATAAATGCCCCCCCCCCCCCATTTCTCCAAACCCATGATACCTGAGAAATTGCAGTACATATAATCAGCTCAGAGCCAAGTTACTCTTGGGGGATGCTGCAGTGAGCCCTCCTCACCTGCAGGGGCCACCACTGTCTCAAAACTGCAGTCTCCAATATTGCAGCCAGGCCCAGCCAAGGCAGGGAGAAATGGTGAGTCTTCGTCAGCCTCATTCCCCCCTCCCCAAGCCACTGATCCCACCCCTAAGCCAGTGACTTTCCTGAGCTAGCCCCATACTCCATTCCCCCATCTGCAAGCAGCAATACCCCATGAGCCAGCCCAATGTTCCATTCTTTCCAGCTCCAAGCCAGCACCACCCTCAG
The DNA here is from genome assembly GCA_003113815.1 of Sphenodon punctatus. Taxonomy (NCBI): domain Eukaryota; kingdom Metazoa; phylum Chordata; class Lepidosauria; order Sphenodontia; family Sphenodontidae; genus Sphenodon; species Sphenodon punctatus. The sequence goes on along the minus strand of QEPC01011926.1, from coordinate 1,158,584 downwards.
CCAATCTCCCTCTTCCTCAAGCCAGCAACCCTCCTGAGCCTAGATCCATGTCCCATTTCCCCCTCCTGAAGCCAGCAATCCCCTCCAAACCAGACCCATGCCCCATTCCTCCTTTCCCAAACTAACCTCCCCACCAAGCCAGCCATATTTTCACCCTCCTCCAAACCAGTGCCCTTATTTTTAAATTGGTAGCAGACTTAGCACCAGTTTTGACAGCATTTTTCTATCCTTATAGGCGTGTCAAAATGGCAGATTCTCACTGTACTTGTGTACCAAAATAATCCATTTGCAGAAACCCATGCTCACTGCATTTTCCATATTGATGGCAATGGGGGAAATGCAGTGAGCTCACACAAGGATACAAACACACACAAATGCTTGAACGTGTGCACAGTCCTAGTCCGGATCATGGATCAATGCCATGGATTCATCCCCTATATTGGAGTGTATGCCTTCATCTCCACCCCCTTTCCCTGAGCTCTCTCTTTCAGTGCTTGATGGTAGGGACTGGATCTTTTGGACCAGATCCAGGGTGTAGCAGGGAGCACGTGTAACCTCTAGGTTCAATCTGAGACTTGCATCAAAGACATTCAGAGACAGTCTCACAGACGTATCACATGCATATAAGTACAGTTAAATCCACAATATATTTATAATTGGGTTACATTATATTAACAATATCATACAGTTTAGTACATTCACCAGCAGTTGGCCCTAGAATCAATGCAAAGTCTTTAAACCGTAAGGAGAGTCCAATGTTCATACAGTCACTGCAGATCCACAGGACAGGCAGACTTTCCGGTGATCCACCAATTAAGGTTGATTGAAGCTCTTGGCAGCTGCTCACTCTTCTCCTTTTCACTCCTAGAGCAGAAGTCCACAAGAAAAACCCTGAATGAAATTGTTCAGGGCCTAGCAGAAAGACCAATAAAGCAGCAGTCTGCTTCTCTTCACAGCAACTCTTTTGCTCCCACAAGATCTGCTTGATATATATGCCTAATGGCAGCATTAAGATGGCTGCCTGTAACCCTTTACATATCATTCAGGAAAGCACTAGAACATTCCCACAGCTGCCACTCACTGAGCATGTGCAACATCCTGGACTAAATCATAACTGCTCCACCCTTGCCTGACATTAGCTTGTTCTCTTAAAGGGACACTCTCAGAGCACATGGGTTACAAATGCTATGTGGGTGATGAGTCCTTTAAGAAGGTAGCACCAACAGAGGGATGAAGGTGCTACCTGGAGAGGAGCTCAAGCATGGCAATAGAGAAAGGACAGCACCTTATTTCCTAATGCCTGGGTGTGGCTGAGCCTGCACCAGCAGCTAAAAGCCTGAGCAAGGTTCAGTGGATGTTTTCAGACAGATGCGGGTGCGGTGTGGATCANCTGGGAGGAGACTGTCCCCCCCCCCCCCGAGTTGTGAGCTAGAGCCTCCAGGGAAACGGCTGGCTGGACATGAAGCAACACCATGGGTCTGTGCATTAGACAGACTGGTGCTCCACTTCGGACCGATGCCCTGGGTCTGGTCAGCCTGCTCTACTAGCGGCACTCTGGGATATTCTGGAGCACTGCTTATGGGGCTGCCCCAAGGCAGGCACGTGCCATAGCCTGCTCCACGTCTGCTCTACCTGCACATCTGGTGGGGCACCATTAGGTGGATGGGCTGCCCGGGGGTGAAGCGGCCAGCACCAGGGCAGTCCATCAGTCTAAAAACACCCAGTGTTGGAAGAGACTGAGTTGGGAGAGGTAGGAGCCGGGAAAGAGCTCTGCCTCAGACACACAAAGGGCTAGAGGAAAGCTGCTTGGGAGCAGCCAGGAAGAGTGCTGGGGGAGACAGGAGGGTAAGCTGTGATTCTGTCGCCATATAAACCTTGCTCTGAAGGTTGTTTCCTAAGCTGGAGACTTTGGCAGGCTACAGGGTGGATTTGTGCCTGGCCTTCAGAGCCTAGGGAAAGGCTCTCATCTGGAAAGGTGTGACAGAAAGAACTTTGTCTAGAGAAACAATGTAAATAGAGAACTGTATGTGGTGGAGGACTATATGGTATTTTGTGAGATAAAGGCACTTGAGCTGGAAATTCCCTAAATCCCTTTGTATCCTGCAAAGACTCACCCCAGGTACCTTCTATGCTGTTACACAGGGACTGGAAAGGGACCAAGTAAAAGCAGCTGCAAGCCAGATTTGGCCAGCAGGCTGGATTCCCCACTGCTGCCCTACAGTATGCTACACATCTGTTCGATTGGAGTCATTCCTAGGTCCTACCGGCTCAGCCCCTAGGGAATCGATATTCTGAACAGTGCCAACAATGGGGTAGGTTTGACAGCAAAGAGGACATCAAGCCCCTGGGAATTGTGCTGAGAGACCATCATGATGACACTGGCCTCCAAAACAACTGTCACACAGTTTGACCATGACCAATGTGAGCTGACTTTGACCTGATGAAAAATTGTGTGATTCCAAGCAGCGATTCAGGAGTACTGTATAATGCAGGCAAGTTTGCAGAAGTCCCCTGATTATTGCGTTTAATATTCCAGCAGAATGCCAATTTTCATGCCTATTACAGCGGAGAATAATTGTTTTGATAATTGTTTGATAACCTGTTATTTTCAGGTAATTTATTTCCCACTTTTTCCGCCTGGTGGCTTTCCCAGTGTCCCTGAGTGACTGGAGCAGTAGCAGGAGAAATTGAAAGGCTTTGTGTTACTTTGGAATTAATATTTATTTGGTTTCTTTACTTACCAAAGAACAAGAGAGAGTATGAATAATACATAGGCCCAAAGATGCCGAGATAGGAGGCTTTATATTCTGAATGCCGGCAGGATCCAGAGAACTTAAAAAGAGAATGTAAGGATCATTGTACAGCACACATCACACAAGCAAATGGGAATGGAGGGAGACTTCTAGGCCTATGGCTTGCAAAGGGGATATGGAGCCATTATGGTCTTGGGAACAGAAAGGGAGAAAATTATCTGTGACTCTGGAGAAAAACTGGGCAGTAGGGTGGTAGCCAGAAGTCAAATCCTAGCCAGGGCAAGCGATCCAGACAGTGATCAAACAGAGGCTAGACAGCCATCTGTTGGGGGATGCTGTCGCTGCGGATTTCCTGCATTGAGCAGGGTTTTGGACTAGATGACCTTTGAGGTCCCTTTCAACTCTATGATTCTATGATATCCTAAGCAGATCCCATGTACCAGATCCAAACCTTGCTGATGATTCTACAGATGATCTAGCAATTTCATGTACTGGTTTGGCGTGAATGTCCAAGAGAACATGATTTTTTAAATTTTATTTTATTTATTTAAAACTTTTATCCTGCCCCTCCTGCCCAAAGGCAGCTCGGGGCAGCGAACAACACAAAAAAATTTAACAATAAAACATTTAAAAATAAATCAACAAATTTTAAAACAAATCATAAAAACTCCCCCTCCCTCCCACCCCACCCCCTCGCCAAAAGCCTGGCAGAACAGCCAGGTCTTACACAAACGTCGAAATGACAGGAGGGTGGGGGCCAACCGAGCATAGTAATGTGCAGAGAGGCCAGTGGCCAAATTGAAAGGAGATAAGCTCCCCCAGGAAACTCCAGGCAGACCTGTCTTTTGGCTGTAATGAGAACAAACTGATCTAGGGAGAGGGGGAATGAGTGTTCGCATTTCGTATTCCCCCCCACACCTTTAGCAGCATGCTGCACGAGCCACCCTCTGCTGCACTCTAGTTCGTGGCCCCATATCCAGTGGGAATGCGTGGGAATGCTAGCTTGATGCCTAGACTAATTCAACCACAAGACAGTTAGCAGACTGTCTCAATCCCTCTGCAGTTTCTTCAATAGAGCGCTGGGAGGAATTTTCTACATTCTTTGAGGAGAAGATAGAGGGGCTCTGGGTGGGACTCATTGGGCCTTTTGATGTGGAGAACTGTGGAGTCGCTAGGGACTGTATTCCCCTGGTTGACCTTGATATGGTTGATGATGAGGAAGGCTGTGCACTGTTGGGATCATTGAGACCCACTATGTGGTGCCTCTGACCCATGCCCATCTTGGCCGTTGAAGACAGGCACCGAGGCAGTTGTGCCTTCATTGGCAGGCATTGTTAATGCCTCCTTTAGGGAAGGGGGGTGCTGGCCGCCCTTAAATGTGTGGAGGTCTGCCCCCTCCACAAGAAACCATCTCTTGATGTTGGAGTGCTTGCCAATTATCGCCCAGTCTCCAAACTGCCTTTCTTAGGGAAGGTGATTGAGAAGGCTGTGGCTGTGCAGCTACAGAGACACCTGGACTTTAACAATATTTTGGGAAAATTCTAATCAGGGTTCAGGCCTTCTCATGGAGTAGAGATTGCACTTGTCAGGATGATGAACAATCTGTTGATGATTTTAGATTGAGGTCAGCTGGCCATTTTGATCATGCTGGACATTATGGCAGAGTTTGATACAACTGACCATGGGTTGCTGCTCCAATGGCTGAGGGGTGTTGCTGGTGTAACAAGAGCTGCTGGTTGGTGGTTTCAGTCGTACCTGGAAAGGGAGAAGTCAATTGGTGGTGATGGATGGATATGTATCATCCCCAAGGGGCTGTATTCTTTCACCCATGTTGTTCAACTTGTACATGCAGCCCTTTAGGGATGTCATGATCTAGCACAGGGTTAAGTATCATCAGTATGGTGATGATACACAGCTGTATATCTCTTGCCCCGTGAGCCCTGCCAATTTGGTCTCTGCCTTGGAGGAATACCTGAATGATATAGCTGCCTGGATGCGTCAGAACTACCTTGTGCTCAGTCTAGGGAAGACTGAGGTGATGGTGGGAAGGGGTAGCTAATATAAGGATGCCCTTGCTTCCCGCAGGCCCCTGAATGTGGCCGGAGTCCAGGTAGAGGTAGTGGTCCAGGTAAAGAACTTGGGTGTTGTTTTTGACCACGCTCTGTCTATGACAGCCCAGGTGTCAGACGTAGTTTGGAAATGCTTTTTTCCACTATTCAATTTGCGTAAGTTACGCCCTTATTTATCCCGGGCTGACATTGCCACAGTAACCCATGCCCTGGTGACTGCGAGGCTTGATTTTTGTAACTCCCTCTTCTACGGGCTGCCGGCAGTGCTTATCCATCACTTGCAGCTTGTTCAAAACATGGCAGCACAGCTGCTTACTGGTCTGGGCAGCTGTGATCATATTATGCCTGCCCTACATGCTCCCTGTGGAGCGATGGATTGAGTTTAAGATCGCGCTGCTGGTTTATAGGACCCTGAACGATTTAGGCCCTGGCTATATTCGAGAGCTATTATTGGAACCTCACACTGATGGGTGTCTGAGCTCAAGAACCACCCGCTGTTTGGGGTTCCACCATCGCGTCTGAAGTGGCAGGCAATCAGGCTTTTGTTGTGGCGGGCCCCTCGGTGCGGAACTTGCTCCTTCCGGATGTCTGTCTCAGTTCCTCCCTCCTTACCTTTTAAAAGCACCAGAAAAAAAAAGATTTATTCTCTAGGTGCTTTTAGGATCCACTGATGGTTCCCTCAATGCACTTTGCCCTCCTTTTTTTCCTACCCCATTAAATTTTTTTTAATAACTATTTTAAACTGTTTTAAACTGCTCTGTATTGTTTATATTCTTTTAAACTTTTAAAGTGTATTTTTGTAAAGCACTCCGAGTGCCGTGTAAGCCAGGGAGGCGAGATATAAATACTATTATTATTATTATTATTATTTATTATTAATAAGGTGTGAGGTGCTGGCTCTTATGCCTTTGGTTCCTCTTTCCCTTTGTGGATGTATATGCTTTTCTCGAGTAAGCTTTAACTGTCTGAAGTCAGCCCTTCTAGATGGCAGTTTTAAAGGACTTTGCCCATGTTTATTAGAAACGGTTTCTCATGTTATTTTTGCTTGTCCGTTGTATTTAGAGGCTCGTGTTAGTAATAGTTCTGATTTTGGAGAAATCTAGTGGGAATAGTAAGAATGAAAATGTTATTGGATAAAAAAGAAGACACTAGGGCTGTATCTAAATTTCTGTGTATAGCCAATAGAATTAGGAAAGTGATTGAGCCTGATAGGGAAACTCCTATGTATTAGTTCCCTACCATTTTATTATTAACCTTGTATATTTGCTGGTGTATTTGTTAATCTGCAATAGCCTATTGGTTCCGCAATAAAGTTTAACTGAACTGAACTGACTAAAACTGAGAATTATCAGCTTAATCCAAAGCTTGGAGATGATATTCAAAGACCCTTAGGTGGCATCCAGATGTGTGTTTAAATTGCACAGCTGCCTCGACGGCATCGTGCGATTTAAAGAACCCCGCACTTCCGGGTTGGTGTGAATGCGGTGAGCGCGCACATTTCCACCTAGCCCAAATGTTTGGAGCGCGGTTTGAAAAGCTGCTCGGAGCAACTTTTCAAACCGCGCTCCAAACATTCGGGCTAGGTGGAAATGTGCGCGCTCACCGCAGTCACACCAACCTGGAAGTGCGGGGTTCTTTAAATCGCACGATGCCGCCGAAGCAACTGTGCGATTTAAACACACGTCTGGATGAGCCCTAAGACTCTGGTTCAAACCCTGGACTGTGATAGCCCTACTCCACCACTGAATATCTGATTCTTTTCCATTATCATCTCCCCAACAATCCACAGTTGTTCAGCTGCAGAATCCAATATAAGCTTCCAGATCCAAATGTCACATCATGTGTCTCCCCGGCAGTGGGGAAGATGATTGGAGCGGCTCCTGAGACAGCTTTGGCCCAGGCCAAGTTATTTCCTACCTGCCATGAATTCCAAGTGGGAACCCATCCGAACAGAACACAGCATCTCCTGCCCGCAACACGCTTCTCCTCCCATCAGCCTCGATGCTGAAATTGGTTGGTTAATGCAGCCGTCACAAAGCCACAAGATAAAGGGCTGGAAGACACAGACATTTCTTATCACCCAGTGGTCGGATGTTAGCTGGTCAATAAGCATTTAGTAATGTGTTCCCATCGCACAGAACCCACAGGCCAATCGACATGTCAGCTCAGGGCAACAAGAAGCTGTTTGTATCCTTAGATTGCCAGCGACATGCAGCTTCCTCTCGCTCTTACTGCTTAGAATTAAATGAGCAGAACAATTGCTTCTCTAGTAAATCATCTTGTTTCCAGACAGTAGCAGACTCTGTGGGTCCCCTTGGCTCTTCTTTCATCAGACAGTGGCAATTGCTGAGAGCGCACCCTTATTGAGAATGATAGGAGGAATAAGACAAGCTGAGAAAGAGAAAGTAGTGGAACAGAGGTCATTTGCTATGAGGAAGGAAGTTGCCCGTCCGAGGCCTCAGTCTCCCCGCCAACTTTTCTCAAATGAGACCCTGGTCCCACTCCACTGTGCTATTAAAGGTCTGTGGGAGCCAGGCTGCGAAGGTTAACTCCCATACATAACCTGCATGGTCTGTAGTATTGGTAGGGCAAGGAGCCTACAAACGTGGCAGACTGTGGGAGATTCCCTCCACACTAAGTGTTTGCAGAGTCAGGGCTGCCCTCTTCTGCCCCTTAGTACCTCAGGCAGACTCTGGAGACAGGGATCTCGCTTGGTGCTCTCTCTCTCATATATACACACACCAGTTGTGGTCCGTGGGCCCTTTCCATAGGTAAAAATCGATGTACGGGCAGCGTGGTGGCTCTCCGGCCTGGCCCAGGACACGAAACAGCAGCCACCCCTCCCTGGGTTGGGGAGGGGCACCAAACTAACATTCCCGTGGCCAGAGAGCCACCCCACTGCCCAGGTGAAGAGCTCAACAAGCGTGCAGGCAGGGAGCCCTGCTCCTAGCGCTCCACCTCCCCGCCATGAGAGACAGCCGTGGTGACCAGGGATGGCAGGGCCGAACATATGTGCTAGCCCACAGGGGTGGGCCTTGGCCCGGGCTGTGTCCTTGGAGTTTTTCTGAGGACGTAGCCTGGACTAGCCACCTACCTGCCACGTGGCAATCCCTGACCAACATCTGGCGGGGCATAAACAGACATGCCGGTGGGTCCCAGGATAAAGTGAGCCACAGCAGGCCACCATCACATCTGTTTTTACCTTCTGAGGCAGCCCCTCCCTGGGCTCCCAGCCAGCTTGTCTCTGCTGAAACCTTCCCTGCTGATCCCCCTCAGCCAATTAAAGTTGGGGCAGATGTGACTAGGCTGCTGTCCTCCTAAGGCCTTCCTACTGCAGGGGCTCACACCAGGCCTGTACCACAGAGCCCCACCATGAAGAATTTAAGCTGTTGCAGCCAGTTAGCTCCAAATGAAAACCCTATTCTGCTGTACAAAGCACTCCAAATCTGCAGGTGCCTCCGTGTGCCCTGCTCCTTTACAAGCTCTGTGTGCCTGTACTGCCCACCTTGGAAGGGCCATGTTTTCTGCGACACCTCTCTCCTGGCTTTGCTTGTGCAGTTTACTGAGGCTTGCTTGCAGGTGTGACAGCTGGCGAGTCTGGGCTTGATGATCATCTAAAGCGGCATGTTGGCAGCAACAGTCAATTCCGCCATGTTCAAATGTGCTAATTTTTTTAAATTAAAAGAGTTATTGGGATTTATGATCAGAGGCATCTGTGTGCACTGGAATCCTGCGAGTTCAATGAAATTAATTGAAACAGACGTCTGTAAACTAGCCATGGCAGTGCATTTTATTTAGGTGGGTTCCACACTGTAGCTAGGACGCAGCAGTAGCCTCCCTGAGTTCTGGAGGTTAAGCTAGGGTGCTTCTTCCCTGTAAAGATACCATGAGCAGCTAGATTTTTTAACTGAACTTAATTAGCTCTGGAAGCAACAGTGATTCCCAAGCAAATGTTTCAATGGAGGGAACTTGTTACTGACAAACTGTTTGCTGAAGCATAATTAGTTGCAGGGGGGATGGAGGCTTGGAAGGCTTCTGGATACATTTCATCCACTGAGCAGATGTGTGTTTTGTAATTGATTATGAATCATTTGACGGCGCGGCAGGGCTGGGACGCAATAAGCAGACGTTCCGGCTCCAAGGATTTTGCTACAAGTGGCCCCTTTTGAAGTAAATAAATACTCAGGTACATCAAGGAAAGGAAAACCAGGCTTGGAAAGAGGCTGCACCCCCAAGGGGGTGAGGAACATGGGTGAAGAGAAGGTTGGAGGGAACAGGCCCCTCTTGGGCACAGAAATTTCAGTCACTCAAGACTATGGGGTCACTAGTGGCCAAACTGTCTATTGGGGTCCTCACTGTGTCAGGAACATGAGACTCAGGCATGGAGAAGGGGTGGCAGAATCGGTGCTGGGGTCCATTGTGTCGGATGAGGTCCAGGATCTTGGTGCTGGTGAGGCAGTGCAGGGTTGAGTCCAGAGTGTCAGGAACAGGGATCAGCACACGGACCATGGGATAGGACGGACAGGCAGACGAACAGACAAGGCAGGCAGATGGACAAACTATATGAATGGACTGGAATTGGATGCTGGTCAGGACACACAGACTGGACAAAGGTCAGAGCAGGTCAGGACAGACAGACTGAGTGCAGATAAGGACAGGCAGACTAGACACAGGTCAGGATGGACGAGACAGGCAACAGACTGGCACAGCATTGGTGCCACAGAATGGACTCCCCAGGACATCACTAGGGGGCTTCCCCGGGTATCGCTAGGGGGTGCATCAAGTGGATGCTGGACCCCTAGCTTGGCAGACACCGAGTCCCAGTACCTAGGAGGCAGGCTCACCAGCAAGAGACAGAAGGACCGGGTTCCAGAAGGGAGCTCAGAAGGGTCAGCCTCCCTCTGGCACAGAAGACACACCAGGAACGGGGAATGCAGAGCCAGTCCAGAGTTCACAGAGCCATCAGACATGGACACGGGAACAGGAAATGACAGATGATCTACCCAGCTTCCTGTGGCTGCTGACTGGCCTTATCTACAGGTCAGCAGCCAACCAGGAAGCTGTGGGTGTGGAGCAGGGCTGAAGGTTGGGGTGTGGCTTGACCAGCACCAGGAAAGGTTTTCCAGTCAATAGTAGGCTCTGGCCAGTGGAAAGTGGTGGTGCTGCAGAGCCAGCAGCTGCGCCCAGGGCTCCAAGGATATCATAGAATCATAGAGTTGGAAGGCACACCAGAGGTCACTTAGTCCAGCCCCCTGCTCAGTGCAGGAAATCCGCAGCTACAGCATCCCCAGATGGCTGTCCAGCCTCTGCTTGAAAACCTCCAGCGAAGGAGAGCCCACCACCGCCCTAGGCAATTTGTTCCAGTGTTGAACAGCTCTTACTGTTAGGAAGTTCTTCCTAAGGTTTAACCAAAATCTGATTTCTTGTTATTTGAGCCCATTGCTTCTAGTCTTGCCTTCAGGGGCAAGAGGGAACAAGTCTTTGCCATCCTTTCTGTGACGGCCTTTTAGATAGTGGAAGTCCACCATCATGTCTCCTCTTAGGCCGTTTTTAGACATTCGTGGCCGCGCTCGCGCTTATTTTGAGAAAATGCCAGGAGCCGGGATCAGACGATACACTCCCAGCAATCACACGCCCGGAAGGGGGACGCGCATGCTTTTCCAGCCGCGATTTGACCGGGTTGAAAAATTAACCCGGTCAAACGCGACCGGAAAAGCATGCGCGTCCCCCTTCCGGACGTGTGATTGCCGGGAGTGTATCATCTGATCCCGGCTCCCGGCATTTTTTCACAACAAGCGTGAGCGCGGCCGCGATCGTCTAAAAACGGCCCTAGTTTTCTCTTCTCTAGGTGAAACATACCCAGCTCCTTCAACCTTTTCTCACAGGACTTGGTTTCCAGACCCCTGACCAACTTTGGCCCTTTTCAAACAGATTGCAGGTGGGGGCGGGGGGGCGTTCCCACGGGCGCACACCCATCTCCACCCATCTCCATGCACGGAGCAACAGGCATTGGAGCCTGTTGCTCCATGCGTGGGTGGTGGGTGGAGCACGGAAGTGCGCACGCATCCCCCCACCACCATGGGTGCTGTTCCTACAGGCGCCCACCAATCCCCCCTGCACCTGCTGTGGCGTTCGCATGGGCACCCCCCCAACACACACATGTGAGGGGGGGGGGGGGGGCACCAATGTGAAAAAGCCTTTTGTTGCCCTCCTCTGAACATGTTCCAATTTATCAATGTCCTTCTTAAAGTGTGGTGCCCAGAACTGGACACAGCACTCCAGATGAGGTCTGACCAGTGAGAATAGAGTGGAATGATTACTTCTCGTGACTTGGAAACGATGCTTCTGTTAATGCAGCCTAAATTGCATTAACCTTTTTTTGCAGCTGCTTCACACTGCAGACTCATGTTGAGTTTGTGATCAACTACAATCCCTAGATCCTTTTCACATGTATTACTGCCAAGCCAGACATCCCCCATCCTGGATTTGTATGGTTCTAGCCCAGGTCCTTAATACCGGCATTTCCTAGCAATTGGACAGAGCAGCCACCATTCTGAGATGAGAGGAGTAGAAAGTAGGGCTATGAAAGAGGAGCTGACCTGGGACTGGCAAGGGACAAAGGCTTTACACCTCCCCCCCACAAAAAAAAATATAAAAAAATATCAAAGGCCTTTAGAGTTTAAAACCTGGAACTCTACCTTCATCTGTGTCACCCAGCCTGGCTCCAGTGGCGAATCTCATCTTGATGATGTGAGCATTTCTTCTCCTCGTTTCTTGCAAAACAGGGATCTCGCAGGACACAGGAAGCAGCCCAGCAACCCCAGCTTTCTTAATGCATGTCTGGAGCTGCCCTTCCTTTTGTATATTCAGTCTGTACTTTAATGCTGACACAGGGACACAGGATGGTACTTGATTATGAATCATTCTATCATGATCTGTGTGTGTTTCCACACCTGTAGCAAGGGTGTAGAGAGAAGCACCCATCGCAAGAGTTCACACATGCTCCATTATGTGTGGAAGCACCCACAGTTGTGCTGTCAGAGTATGAAGTTATTTCCTGTCAGAGCTGTTGCCAACAGAACGTTCCCAGTGCTGTAGCAGCACCCAGGTCCAGGAAGAGAACTGGGATGCTGCTGGCAGACAGGTACAGCCCTCCATACAGCGCAGTGCAGGCAGGGCTGAGCTTGTAAGGACCCAGGCCTCACACGGGCGGCCTGGGAGTTCCAAAGCGACGCTCAGCTCTGCAAGGGTGTGGCGCACTCCAGATCTGGCCCCGTGGAGCCTCCTCAGCTCCAGCCCTTGCCACATCCCCTGCCCGTGCTTCCTGATTGGCTGCCTGCCAGCATATAAAGCTGTCCGGGAGTAACAGAAAACTTAGTCATGTAGCAATGCCATCCTTCCTGTTCCTTGCTCTTTGCCCTCATCTGGAACCTGCTTGTTCTCTGTTCTGGACCTGCTCTTGCACATAACGGTGGACCCCAGGGTCCTGACAGGGTTGGCCTATTCCCTGACAAGCATCTGATGATCAAGGAGCAAGAGAGTCCCACCCTCATTGTACCTGCACCAGCCCCAAGTGTACATGTTATGGAGGCTTTGTGTGGACCAAAATTTTGGTCAGCTGCTCCAGTTTTTTCATGTTTGTGTGTTCAACTAAACATGAATATTTAAATGGTTACTGTAATATGTGGAACCAACCTATTTGACATCTGTCAACTGCCCATGGCCCATCAAACTGCAGCCAGGACTTTGGCCATGCCTTCTCCCCTGATTATCCCTAGATCACCTCATATACTAACAGAAAGGCAGGAGACCCTTGCCCCAAAGCTATTCCATAGCATAGCTCTCTCTTGGTTTAAGGCCCTACACTGAAAGAGCAATGCAAATGGGTCTCTTGGCACCAGGGAAAAGAGAGCATCGACCTTGTTTATAGTAGGGCTGTGCATTTTGATTTGGATAAAACACAACCCCCCAAAATCCCCTTTTGGCTTCCATATTCTAAACACAAATACTAGGTCTATGTATTCAGGTTTCAAATGAACCCAATATTTCCTTTAAAATATAATATCCAAGTGTGGCAGGGCACAGCCTGAGAGGGCTGCTGCCCCTTTAAGGAAGAATAGCTAGTGCCAGCCCAGGTTGTTGGTGAAGCTCCAGGTGCTGGAGGGAAGTTAGAAGACAGCACCAGAAAAGAAAGTCAGATAATGGACATGGAGAGAGTGGGACGGTACTAGCCCTTCAAGAGCCAAAAACGGGAGGGCTAGCCCCTCCTCCTCTGGGTATATAAGAGAAGAGAAAGCTACAGAAAGGCAGTCAGTGCCTTGATGGGGAGAGGGAAGGTTCTCTGCTGAGAGCTGGACTGCAGAGGAACCCTCTCCAGGGTGCTGACTCTGGCTGGGCCTGCCTGGGTACCTGAGCTGGATGGACTTGGCCTTAGGGAGAGCCTAGGTTCTCTGTGCTCTCCAGTGTGCTGAAGGAGCCGGGCTAGGCTCTAGAAACTGCACTGGGCTTCGGAACTGTGAGTAACAGCCAGGGGAGTACTGCCTGGCTGGAAGTAGAGACTTGGGATGCCAGAGGGTAGTTCCTGGCAATAGTGACGTTGTATAGAGGTTGTATGGTTGAGAACTGATAATAAAGACGTTTAAAAGAGCTAATTCTCTATAGCATATGACTTTGTGGGGCTGGTCCTGCAGGGAAACAAGCCTGGGGGAGCGCACCCTGTTACACTGAGGTTTTAAAGTGGACTCCTAAAACTGCAGCACATATCCAGCTTGGAGATGGGCTGCTCTCTGACTCTTGGCTTAGCCACCTCCTTGGGGAGCCTGTAGTGAGCCCTCCTCATGTGAAGGAGCCACTACTGTCTCAGAACTACAGTCTGCAGCACTGCAACCAGCCCAGCTAAGCTAGGGAGATCCAAACCAGTGACCTCCCCACAAAAAATGACACCCCTGAGCCAGCCATATGTCCCATTCCCCCTCCCCAAGTTGGCAACCTAGTCCAATGTCCCATTCCTCTTCCTCCAAACCAGTGACCCCTTTCCAAGCCAGTGATCTCCTCTAAACCAGATCAGTGCCCCATTCATACCTCCCCAAGCTAACAATCTCCTCACCAAGCCAGCCACATTCTCCACCCTCCCCCAAACCAGTGCCCCCCTTTAAAAATTGGTAGCAGACTTAGCAGCAGTTTCAACCACATTTTTCTTTACTTATAGGCCTGTCAAACTGGCAGAGACTCACTGCACTTCTGCACCAAAATAACTCATATGCAGGGACCTGTGTTCATTGTGTTTTCCATACTGGCAGCAATGGGGAAACTGGAGCAAAGACGGGCAAAGATACAAATACAAATAAATATGAATACTAAAACACATCTACAAATACAAATACTTGACCCTCTGTACAGCCCTCTCACTCATCCTGGATTAAAGCTGAAGCAAATAGTAGATTTTGTATTTGCAGATATTATTTACATTTTCAGCTAGCCCTCTGAATAGCAACTGAAACAGATATGTGCATGTTTATTTGGTTATTTCAGTTTGGGGAATTTGGTTATGTTGGTATTTCAGTTGCCTCATTTCATCCATTGCACATGCCCCGTAGCACTGCAATGAAGTAACTCAAATATCAAAATGACTGTGTTGCAGGGCTGTTCCCTTAGCCCTCGGTGGGTTGTGGCAACGGTCCCAGATTGCACTTGTCCCAGTTCATAACTTCAGTGCCCTGGTCCCTGGCAGGCACAGTCCTCCCTGCCTCAGGGGCCTGGTGAACCTTCGTACCGTCTGAAGCCTTGTTCAGTCTGGCTCCAGTTCTGTCCCGGGCCAGCCCCTCAGGTCCGGTCTCAGCCCCGCATTGCCAGGGATGGGGTCAGCGCTCCTGCACTGCACATGCTCCAGTCACCTGTCAGAGCGAGCCTCCGGGTCCACTACAACCCAGTCCCTGCAGCTGTTCACTTAGCTGCCTCCGCCTGTCTCTCTCCGCTGCTGTCTCCAGACTCTCCAGCGTCCCTTGGCAGGTACTAGCTACCCTGCACCTGCCTTCCACCCCACGGGTGCCCTCACTCCAGCACTTATGTCCTTAGATGACACCTGGCCGCCAATCTCATGGGCAGCCCTTCTTAAAGGGGCCATGTCCCTCAAACTAGTGCTGCTCTTAAAGGGGCAGGGTGGCCTAATGCCACCCTGTTACAGACTGGAATGACAGAATCAAAATAACTAAATACCAATATATCCAAAGCAGAAATTCATCAAGGTGGGGCTGAATATCTGCTTCATCAGATCTGAAGAGAAGTGGGTGAATGCATTCACCATAAATATTCATTTCAGCTCTACTCTATTGAGTCATTTTTTGTCCACTCACATCTCCAGGAGGTTTAGCTTTGGGACATGGCGATAGATAGATAGATAGATTAGATGATAGACTCGGGCAGCACTAGGGCTTGTGTATCATGGGTAGGGCTAAGAATTTGTCACGGTGGTGACAAACATAATGTTTTTAGTGACTTTTGCCTCCCTCCATGACTTTTGAGATCTTCCCATGACTTCTGTGATTTTCCCAAGTTTTTCGAGATTTCCCCCAAATTGAAGAGCAGAGCCGGCAAGGAGTTGGTGAGAAGAGCAGGCTCAATGGTGCTAAGAAGATCCACGGTGTTTTCCCTGGAGCTCCAAACCCCTCCCTGGCTGTGGAGACGCGGCGGCACGGCAGGAAGCCGGCGAGAATAGCACGCTGGGTGCCACCGGGTAAAGCCACGGCCTCTCCCTGGAGCTCCAAACCCCTCCTCAGTGTTGTTTCTTGTGGAGGGCGGAGCTTTGGGCGTGGTCATGTGGCGGCATGGCACGGCATGGTGGCGGGATCAGAGGCAGAGAACATTACCGTTGTCAGAGCTTCAAGAGGCACCCAGGAGGAGACGGCAGCATTTCCTTGGCCTTTATCCCCTGCTTGGGCTTATAATCTAAGGGAGGGGGTTTCAAAGGGCTTTAAGATCCCTGGGTTTACAATCTATGGGGTGGGGTGTGTTTTCCGCCTTCTTCTATTCCATGCTGGGTGGGTTACAATCTGTGCTGGGAGGTGGGGTTACAATCAAATCCCTGAGTTTACAATCAGGTGTGTGTGTGTGTGTGTGTGTGTGTGTGTGTGTGTGTGTGTGTGTTTTTACAAAATACAATATTGAATAAAAGTTTTTTTTAAATTGCCCCTCAGTTTTCTGTGACTTTTTCTCATTCCTGCCATGACTTTGTAAGAAAATTTCCATGACAAATTCGTAGCCCTAATAACGGGTGGCGGCAATCCACAGGCGACCAAAACCATTCCTTATTTGCTGCTGAACCTCAGTAGCTGGGTTGGAGAGTGACCAGCCCCTGGGAGAACAGCTGATCCCAGAGATGTATAACTCTTCAGGGATCTTTCCTTTTCTGAACCTCCATCAGTGCAGACACTGCTGGACACTGGAGTTCTCATGACCAGGAGGGCACTGCCAGCTCATGATGGTTGGGGACCAGCCTGTGACCAGGTATTGCTATTCTGGGCTAGACCCCAAGATCATCCCACCTGCCCTGTAGCACCCCTCCTCACTGGTTTGTGCATACCCATATAGAGCAGGTGTGCAGAGATCTGCCCCTTCCATTTGCAAACCTCTCCCTCCACGCACCCACTGTCCTCTTGTACATCTGAACGGTGTTTGCCCTGCCCATTCCCCTCTGTCCCCAACAGCCCCTCTGAGCCTCCTCCTTTTTCCCCTTCATGTCTCCTATTGCCACTCACCACCGTGCACTTTTCAGATGCAGTCATTAATACCAGAAAATTAACTAATTCTAATGAGCACATTGCGTTAGCTCTGGACATAGCCAGGGCTGCATCCAGGGTGGCACTCATGAGTCTAATTAGCATCTCAGAAAACTGGGCTCATACTGTTAAACATTGTGCAAAAGGCACATTGCTTCACACATTAGAGCAGTGTATTAATAAACTGGGTAATTGCCAATTATGAATTCCAGAGGCATATCAGGCACAATAAAGATAACCAAGCTGGGCCAAATTCTCTGCTGGTGTAAAGCAGGGCAGTTCTGTTGACTTCAATAAAGCTGTCCCAATTTATGCCAACAGATAATTTTCCTCCAGCCTCTGTTTTCTAGTTCAGAAGGTCTAATCCTTTTTTTTTTTTTTCTGCAGCACAATGCCGCCATGTTTTATACCCCTCCTCTTTCAATTTTTCTTTTCTGAATCACTTACTAAGACATAAACAGCGCAAACAGTGGTTGACAGTGAAACACTATTTCAGGTGACACCTTAAATTAAAGATACATTTATAAGTGCTGTTTAATAGAGCCAAGCTCTAGCTGACTATAAATCGTTTTGGAAGAGGCCATAGCCTGCGAATGCCACCTTATAAACCTTTGTAAAACACCCCCACAAAGTACAGCATGTTGTAGCTCACAGGACACATTATTATACAGATGGCTGAGCAATGCCTTGCAAACAATTTACTTGGCTAATTTCGCTCCTTTTAATTGCTTCTTATGGTTTCCCTCTAATTTGTTCATTAGTCCTTCTTGTTTGATGAAAAGTTTTACAAATGTATTTGATTTCTGTACATCTGAACGGCGCTTGCCCTGCCCATTCCCCTCTGTCCCCAACAGCCCCTGCAATAAAACGCTACCTGCAACAAAATGCAGGTGTTCCACACTTCAGTCTCACCTGTCCCAGGGCCAGACTTAGGGGCAGGCAACCTAGGCAGTTGCCTAGGGTGGCAGATTTGGAGGCGCAGCAAAAAAGCCCCCCAGAGCTGCCACCGCCGTCTGTTGCTACCTGCTGCAGCAGCCACCTGCACAGCTGAGCCAGGATCAGCTCAGCTGTGCAGGCAGCTGCCATGGCCAGCTTCCCTATGTGCACCTCAGGCATGCACACACCAACCCCTGCCACATTTGCTCTCTGTGCATGCACGAGAGCAAATATGGCAGCGGCAGGTGAGCACACGCCTGAAGCGTGCACAGGGAAGCTGGTCACTGTACTGTGGGCCACTCAGCCTGTTAACTACTGGCCCACCCCCAACCCTCATCTCCTGCCCACCTGCTCACTCCCCGGCCCTTCCCCAGCCCACCTACTTCCCAGCCTGCCTCCCCAACCCACTTGTTCACCTCCAACCTCCATCTCAGCCCACAGCCAGGAGTGGTACCAGTTTTTCTTATTTTTTTCACCCAAGGGGGGAGCCTGGCATAGCTTGAAGGGCGTGACCTGGGGGCATGACTTTGGGTGTGTGACTGGGGGTGTGTGGTGTCTGGGGGCATCAGCCTCAGAAGTGCATAGGGCTGCAAAAATCTTAAGTCCGGCCTTAGCCTGTCCCATACTGCCAGGTCTAAAGCCTGAGAATTAGAGGTGAGAACTCCCTGGATGACTTTCCATATGCTGTTAAGCCCTCCCACCCCCTCAGTAGTACTAACAGTGATGTCATCCCATGGCAGAGCAGTATAACAAAAACTCATGCTGCTTTGTGTTATGATACCACCCTATGGACTCTGCCCACCAAGAGCAGTCAATCTGCAGAGGGGCAAGGAATTTCTTGGAGCTTCCTGTTTGCCAGCTGTCAGGCAGGAGCAGTGGTGGACTGGCCATCTGGCAGTTCTGACAAATGCCAGAGGGGTCTGTACTGTTGGTGGCCATATCCCCCCATCTTCACATTTAAAAGTGAATGTTTATGTTTGTTTGTTTTTGTCAATATTGCATTTCTCTAGTGATGGGGGCTAGGTTACTGACAATGCCAGAACTGACTTTAGGTCCCAGTCTGCCACTGGGCAGAAGTAGCGAATACAGCCTACACTGAAGGAAATAGATCTGTCTCTGTTTTCCCTGGTCAGTTTTACGCTAAGCAAATCACTCCAGCCCAGGGTGATATTGACCAGGATAACAGAGTATGGTCAATCTCATTAAGCAATTCAGTGCCCTGAAAGGTGGCCTGGCTAAGCTGTGTCCGTCAGGGTGGTGGCACTGAACAGACTTTAATTGTGCGCCATGTGATTGGCTGCTCTGCAGGTCGCTTCAGGAGTTCCTCACATATGTTCCAGGCAGCAAACCCATGGTTACTACATGGCAAAACCACCAAATGTAATAGGCACCCCCATGTTAGGCAGCTGGAAGAGTGAAAAGCATTACATGTAGGGCTATCCTGTCTCACTAGATTTAACTCTCTCACAGACCCCTGCAAAGCCCTCTCCGTAGACTACTCCAGGGGTACCGGCTTTGGGGCTTTGCTGTCTCTTGAACAGAGGCTAATGTGCCCTTTGTTGCTAGCCTGACAAACTGCATTGTTAAAGCCTCATTAACGCTCACTATTGCTGAGCAGCAGTTTATGGGGGATATGGCTACTGCTGCAGAGCATCTGCAAAGTCACTCCACAGCAAGGAAATCAGGAGTTAATTGCTGTGTCCCAGTGTCCCCACGAACTGGCCCCTGATAGTAGCTGATGGTAGTGAAGCACTAATGATGCAGTTTTTCAGGATATCAGCAGCTGTGCTTAGCCTCTGTTTGTGGGGACATGTGCTCTCAGGACTTGAGTATCCTCTCTGTAGCAGGGTGCAGCTAACTGGGATGCTGGCCCTTTAAAAGAAAGAGCACAAGCAGAAGTGAAGGTGCTATCCAAGGTGCAGGCACTACAGGGAGGAGGATAGCACCTGAGTGCCTGACACCTGTGCTGGGGGGCATGACTCAGCCAGCCCAAAGCCTAAAGTGAGCAAAGCTTAGTGCAAAGGAGGAGACTGTGATGAAGAGGCATGATTGATGGAGAGCTCTGCTTCAGTGAAAGCCAGAGTACTTCATCCCTGCTTGGAGGATGTTGCCTAAGTCAGGGGGTTGTGCAAGTTGCAGGAGGGATTGGTACCTGGCCTGTAAGAGATTGTAACAGGCTTGGCTCTGGCCTGAGGAGGGACTGGGCCTGACCACAGAGGAGTTTGAGACTGAGAAGCCCTGGGCCTCCGAGATGGACTGTGTATATATTATTTTTTATTTTATTTTAAAAATGTATACCCCTCCCCTCCTGCCAGGCATTCTCTATATAGGGAATGCATATGAGCAGGAGATGGAACTGAATGCTGCGAATAGGGATAAAGACACTGAGAGTAAGGAAAGACTCAGTGGTGTGACGCTGGCTGCATTCACACCTCATGGCGGTGCAGCAGCGGCACTCCCGTGAGGAGAAAATGCGGCAGGGAAAGGAAGCCGGTGCTGTCACACCCTCCGGTGCGAACGGACAAGCCTGTCACTCATGAGTATTGTCATGGTAGAACCCTGTTCGCACCGGACGGCACTGGCCTCCTTCCCCCGTCGCGTCTTCTCCTCGTGGGAGTGCCGCCGCCTGCCGTAAGGGGTGCATGTGGGATATGAGTGGCATCCTGCCAATACTTACCCCAAGCCCTTTTCACCCTGTTACACTCTCACACTACTGAAGCCAAAGAAGTTACTCCAGTTTTACAACAGGGTTGATGAAATAATTCAGTCCCTTCTGCAATGATGCCAAGGACACTAAAGGTTTATGGAGGATGTTATAACACTGCCCAGCAGGGGGCTCTTGCCTCTAGAGGCTCATGGCTTCTAGCAGTAGCTGGGACGGTTACTTTTCCACTCTCCAGGGGAGTCTATGGAGCTTCAGTTCTGCTCTGCCAAACCAGAAGGCTTTGCCACAGGGGTCTCTGTGTGAATCTGGGGTTGGCAGAGGCCTGCTGCCAGGACTGACAGTTGGGAGAGAAATGCTTAACGTGGCCTCAAGCCAGGCCTTGGGTTCTGCTTTCTCTTTTGGGGCCTGCCTCAGAGGGGTGAAGGCTGAAGAAATGGCAGTCACCAGATGGGAATGAGAGGAAGCCATGGGAGCTCTTGTTCCCCTAAAGGCAGCTCCCTCCCCAGACTATGGCTCTTGGATCACAAAGCTGATGGAAATACTATTGGCCCATGATGTAGCTCAGTGTAACAGGCTGTAAGTTTTGGAAGTTGGAGAGGATTAGCTCCCTCATGGAGCCCAGCTGCCCTGTCACAAGTCAGCCCCAGATAATCGAGGCAGCTTTTGGACAATCCAGTAATGGGCTGATGAACCACAAGGCAAGGAGAGCTCAACTCCAGAGAGGAGGAGCTGGAGCAGAGACCTGTATTGGAAGTCGCTACAGACAGCGGGCTGGTGAGATGGGTCCCTTGCCGTCACAGGTGGAGTAAGGGGTAAGAAGGCAGCCAGAACCAGCAATGGCTATGTAACAGGGTGAAGCCTTGCCCACCCTAAGTCAGGTAGGCTCGGGGCCCAAGCAACAGTCTCACACAGGAAGCAGCGAACAAAAGTACCTTTATTCGGCGCATCTCCACCATTATCCCACTCATTGGTTCCTCTAAGTTTCCGAGGGTTAGACAGCCCCCTGGCAGAACCCAGCGTTCTAAGCCAGCCCCTGGGTGAAAACAGACATAACGCTAACTCCACTTTTAACACCACTTTAACATTTCTTATGCATGTTGCAGTGCTGTATTGGCACCCTATACAGCCCTGCAGCACAAATAAGAAATGTTAACGTGGAGTTAGCGTTATGTCTGTTTCCACCCCATCTGCTTGCTGCTCACTCTTGGTAGGTGGCTCCCAGCTTCAGCAAGCCTAGGCAATGCCCTTGCCTGCAAGGATTCCCAGCCCTTTTACTTGTTTCTCCAGCAACTTCTCCTGAGTCCATCTCTCTACAGCAGCCTTTAACCCCCTCTCCTGGGTTTAGAGCAGGAGCCAGAGGGGAGAGCTCTGCTCTATCAGCAGTCTTTCCCAGACTGAGCTGCTTTCTCCCTGCAGTTCTCTGGCCTGAGCCATGCCCTCCTGCAGGTGTTAGCCCAGTTAGGGGTACTCTTTACTCAGTTGGCACACCTGCAGCATCACTCAGATTGCCAGTGGGTCACACTTCCCAGGGTCCAGTAATCCCACCAAACTCTGACCTTCTACAGGATACACAGGGGATTAGTTGGAAGAACTGTGGCTCGTAGTTCCTGCATCCAGTTTCTACCTTTAAGCGCTGAAAGGCAAAGTTTGGGGTAAGGGAGAAGAGATGAGGGTATGCATTCAGTGATGAGGGATCCATGATCTGGACCCTCCTCTTCCTTCCCCCACCCTGAGCACACTTGCCTGCAGCTTCTACGCAGCTCTCAAAGCTTGTACCAATTTTCAAAGTGGTCCCTGGGAAGGAAAAGGTTCCCCACCCCTTATGTGTATTGACTGTCACTATGGGAACTAGAAGGGCAAATGACCAATAAACTCCAGTGGCGAATAACTGGGGCCTGTGAACTGCAATTATTGAAGTGTTCCTGCTGAGGAACTGAGGGGAGTGACCCTGCAAAGACTTGCAGTCAGGGGGTGCTCTGTTAGACTCTGCTATATGGACACAGGTCCTATCCACACTACAGGTTTTAATATATTCCTGGCCCCTTTGTCTACTCTGGTCCACCTCCTCCACCAAGGACGACTTCTTCTTTGAGAACTAAGCAGTGGAGGGCTAGAAAGGAAGGATGAAATGGTGTCAGGTTCTCAATTTAACCTCTGTCTCGTCTTCTTCTTACAGATTACTGCCCCTTATTCCAATCTCTTCCCAAGTCCGCATGAGGCTAATTACAGAGAAGCTAGCCCCCCCCTCACCTCTGTTCAATAGCGGTCCTTATCTAACAATGCTCTGTGAAAGGTGGGGCCTGAATCCCATCAGCGGATCTGCTGCATGGAGATACGCTACTATCACCCCTTATTATCGCAAATTGCAAGGCTCAGCAAGGTCTAATAACATTTGATGACTAATCAAATCTCAGGAAAGGCCCATCAGCTTTGTTCGTGCTGAAATGCACAGATCCGCTTATTCACTGAAATGAGAACCTGCTTGCTTTCCCAAACGGCATTCAAAAATGCTTTGAAGCTCCCATTGACTCTAATGGGTGAGGACTCCTAAATCCAACATTATGGTACTGATGACTCCAATGTGGGCATCCTGGACCATATGATCACTGCTCCTCTTCCCTGGATGAGTTCTGTTCCCCTATGAGCCTCATTAATACGCACGGCGCCACTCTCACTCCTGACACTCATTTATCATGCCTTTTTATCTCCATTATACTCTGTGGCAATTTTCTCTCTGTCCCCTCCTGGCATGTGTGAATTTTAATCTCTGCCATGCCATCCCTGCTGCCCAGGGTGCACACCCTCTCCTTCTAGCCCTCAGTGGCTGCTGCACTTTGGGAACAAACTGGGGCTAAGCTGGGAGAATTCAGCAACATTTTGACAAAGCAGGTGCAGATTCTCTTGAACCTGCAGGAGTTTCACTGGCATAGGTGGACAGCCAGCCACGTAAGCATCATTCAGTGGGAGTAAGAGTGGCAGCATTAGACCCATGGAGAATTTGGCTGGGGTGTTATAACCACTCACTAGAGAAATACAACCAGGAATCTCTCCGTGTTGTCAGCTCAACCCAGAGGACTTCCATCAGCAGTGCAAGCCTAGGCAAAGCCAGGCCAGGTGAAATGGTACCCTGCAACTCCCCTGTTGATTTATGCACTATGCAAAGAAAGTCTAATCAAACCCTGCTGGTAAGAGGATCCTGGTAACGGTGGGGAGGAATCTGTCACTGGCTTTCCACACAATGAAGTCTGTGCTGATCAGATGCCTTTCTCTGTGAGTCTTTCTACTTAAAACAGTTGCTGTGGAAAAAGATGCCCCATACTGACTTGCTACCCAAGTGTTTTGGGAAGATGGATTTGGTGCAGATTGCTACTTCTTGTGGACAAGTCAGCCCACTTTAAATAGACTGGATAATGGTTCTTAGAGACGTCTCAAGAGGTTTGTAAAAAGGGAAGAGGGACACATTCATCACTGAACATCAGACAATTTACTCTCATCAGATCATCAGACAATTTATTCTCAATGAATAGTTCAGCCAGCTGTAGGCAGCGCTCCCCCTGAGGATGGTAACAAACAGGCCCCAGGAAGTGCTGTCTTACCTAGGAAGTTCGGACCTGCACATTCAACGCTTAGGTTAGAGGAGAGAGATGGTAGCTCTAACAAGCTGGAACTTCCATGGACAAATATGGATGCTTGGGAGAGATGGAGAAGAGGATGCATTGTCTGAAAGAATAACAGAAGGTGGGTATTTATTCTGTCTAGCAAAGGTACCTATGAAACCCTGCAGGCAGGAAAATGTCTAGTATCGTCTGGGAGATTGCCCCTTTGCGTACATACCCTTCAGACCAGTCAGGCAGACCGCTCTGTGTTGACTGGGACACCACTCTTCTTATCTCTCCCAGCTCATTTGCATGCTTAGATCTGATTGGCTGGAAGTAGAGGGCTGTGCTGGCTTTAGCTTGCATCTTGACCCCTCACATGACACTGGTGTAGCCTAGCTCTACCTGACGCGATCCTAACACTGTGTGCCTCTACTGATCCTAATCCAAAATTATGCACCAGGAAGCTGTACCCATAGCGATGGAGGATGATGGAGCTGCCTCTTGATCAGGGAGTCTGAAGGCAGATCAAGTCGGTGGGATAGGGTATGAGATGGGTCTGTTCTTGGGTTTGGGGACATTACTTAGCAGGGGCAGACCAAACCCTCCTTTCTTTATGGCTCGCTACTTGGCAGCGTCACCAGTTACCTACCTACTGCCTGTGGATTTGCACTTCAGGCCCTCCACCTGCGGCTGTTCCAAGATGGTGGCAGCAGCAGGAGGGAGCATCATGCTGGTGCAGAGTCAGCGAGATCTGATCTGCAGCACAGATAATCAATGGGCTACTCACAAAATGCAACTAGGAAATGAAAGGGTGGTGGCTGCCACTCCAGCTCCCAGATCGGCACCACCATCACAGCATGAAAGACGCAGAGGAGGGATGAACAAGGGAGTTAACTCTAAAATAGCCAGTGGACAGAATGAGGCTGAGTGAAAAGGGAAGGAATGGACAGAATAATCTTATTCAAATTCATGGATTTTAAAGCAGAAAGAAAAGTACTGTCATTTACTAACTTTAGAATTGCTGTTTTTATGGTTTCTTCCAGACCAGGCATTGATGAAAATATTGAGGAACTCTGGGTCCAGAAGCACTGAACGTCCCAGTTTTCCCAGGGTCTGCCTGCCTGGGATGCTGAACTGTTACCGAGAAGTGCACTATACTTCTCTCAGCCTTCCTATCCCCATCTCCTGGCATGTCTTCCCTGGAGGAACTACAACCCTCACCTTCTCCAGGCCTGTTCCCTCCAGGTATCCCGGAGGTACAATCGGAATATAGATGGAAGAAGAGGGTCAGGTTGCACTGACTCCTGAAAGTCTCTCACAGTCTCTGGCCAATTCATAGGGCAAGTGGGTGCCCATCCATTCAGCCAATCCCCACTCTGCAGACAACCTGGCAAAGAAGGGGAAAGGGGACTAGCTGGCACCCGTTCACCTCGTGTGGGTGCCCGGCTGAGTTGTGGTGCCCCTGCTGCTTGCAGCCTTTCTGGGACTGACTGCTGTGGCAGGGAAGTGGAAGGTGGGTTTGGGAACCTGAGAACACCTGCAGAGGAATGGCATCCAGTTGGGGAAAGCCACCTGCAATGCCAGATGTTTGTGGCATCCCCTGTGGCATTTGGAACTGCAAGTCTCTATGATACATCCCACCAACAGTTTCCTCTACATCAGGTGTGTTCAACTGGTACCCCCCCCCCGAGCCAGATCTGGCCTAGGCCAAGAGGTTGGACATCCCTGCTCTACGTTACCTGCCTGTGGGAAGGTGGCCCTGCTCCTGTGGTGTGTTGCAGCAGGGGCAAGCTCAAAAGTCCACAGTGTCAGGCAAATCTGGTCCCCTTTTTGCTTTATTCATAGGGTGGCCATACCTTCCCTTTGAAAGAAGACGCTTATGAAAAATACATGTTGCATGCCTGCATTGCTTCCAGTGCAGCCCTGCACCATGTATTTTTCATAAGTGTCCTCTTTTAAAGGGGAGATATAGCCACCCTATTTATTCACCAGTAGACTGCACAAGTATATACAGGCGGTCCATAGCTTTAGACCTTAGCTTTCAGTCCGTACCCTGGAGAGCTCCCAGTGTATAGCCAGCCAGAGGGAGGTACAGCTAGCTACAGTCCCAAGAGAGGGCGGGGCCAGGGCAATGCCTAAAGTTCCTTAAAGGGCCCTTGCCCAACCCATTACACAGCCAACTTGCAATTCCATCCAAAAATGAAAACCAGGTTTGCCTGACAAGACCAACTTTTGTCGTTAAATCGTGTTAAATGGGGCTGAGAGTTGAACATTGTTGTACGGACAATGTTCTCAACATTAAGAGCCATATACCAGAATCTTCATATTGTTGAGAGCCCATTACACACACCCACAGTTTGCTCACTCCTGTTATATGCTGGTCTGTCTAAAGATAGGGACCCACTCTAGCCTAAATAAAATTGAGGATAGCATTGTTCCCTGAAGCATACGTGCCTACAATCCTGCACAGTGGAGAATCCCAATATTCGTCCACTTTTTCAGGAAACCCATCGTTTTTTTTAAAATTCACTTTATTTATATAATCCCATAATGTTGCTAATAGACTGTAATGCTGCAGTGCCATTGAGGCTGGGAAGAAGCCCATGTGAAGTCAGCTGTCTTAGATTAGAAGCCCCCACATCAAACTGCATAATAAACTGATCAGACAGAGGAAGGCAAGGATCCCAAAGTGCTTTTGTGATTAAAAGATCAAGAGTCAGCTCTTTGGGAATGCAGGCTTTTTAATCAGCTGGCTAAGAAAAAAATGGGCAACCAAAGCAGCCGGTGCGTATATTGAGATCCAAATCTCTGATAATCAAACAGCTTTGGAGAGAGACATACATGGAGAGAAAGTGGCTTGTCATCTCTGGCATGAGGATGGAGCGAGGCAGGGTGGGGGGGAGAGAGCTGAGCCCAGCCTGGCTCAGACTGTAAGCAGGAGCGAAGCAGCATTAGATCTTTGCTGGAGTCAGGCTTGTTGTGACCTAGCGTGAAAATGGACTTAATTCTAACTCCACTTAATACCACTTTATAGTGGTACCAATACAGCCCTGCAACATGCATAAGAAATTTTAAAGTAGTGTGTCGCAGGGTGTCAACTGACTGTGGGTGTTTACAGGATCAAGTCCAGATTCCACAGTCAATCAAGGGACTGGCATAAAACATAGTTTATTCACATAGTCAATCATCAGGCCAGGTAACAAATGTCTGACCGGTCTCCATACCATACATAGTCCAGACCCAGCCTCAAGCCTCCGGACCCCTTACTCACAGACTTAACTATCCAGTGGCTTCTCTGGCCACACACAGTCCTTCCTCTGGCAGATCCTCCAATACTCAAGCTGCCTCCATATAGATATGCTCTCCTCTGTAACCAGGAACAGACTGCCGGCTTTCCAGGGCTGTCTCTCTTTTATCTCTGTGTGGCCCCGCCCCAAACCCTGGTACTTCGTGTGGTGGTCATTTTGTCTTTTCTATCTTCTATGCCATCTTGTGGCATTACTCTGCCACATGGTGTTAAAGCGGAGTTGTCTGTTTTCACCCCTAGACAGTTTTCAATACAGCATCAGCAATGAAAAAGGCTGCTCTCCCTAATATAATCAAGGTCCTTAGAGCAGAGATGGCCAGACGTATGACACACACACACTGCACTAGATCCAGGTGTCAGCCTCAGGAGATCTGCCAGGATCCCTTCCACTAGCTCCAGTGCTGGCTCTGCCAGCTCCCAGCTCTAAACCACCTCAACAACTGGTTTCAAGGGTGGAAAGGAGCAATTTCCTTTAGAGAGAGCCTTCCCCCATTGCACTGAGGGCATTTCTAGCCCCTCTCCTCCCCAGAGATGCTCTATGGGATGCTGGCTCTGCTCTCCTCCACAGAGATGATCTCCCCTCCCCACACTGATTTACTGAAGACTAGCGTGTGATCCACCACCAGTGGACTGTGATCTGCCTCTTAGCTGCTTCTGTCCTGGAGGGATATGCTGCTCTTCACACCCTCTTCCAGCAACTGGGCTACAGGCCAGGTCATAGGAATGTGCTAGGGGAGCATGTAGCAGAAATCCTTTCAGTTGCATCATCCTGAGATTGTGCTGAGCTTGTATCCTTCAGGCAGAAAATCTCCCATCAACCTCAGCTCAAAACTGACATACGGGGCCTTGTCGAAGCCAGGGACTGTAAGTGAAATGCACTTGGAAAGTGACACAGACAACTTTCAGGAGGGGCTTCCAATATGTTAAAATTTCCCTGTGCTGCTTGGGTTCTGCTCCACAAGAGGCCAGGAGGGAGAAGAACTGGGAATAGCAAAAAGAATTATGGGTAACTTTAGCCAAACAAGAAATTTGACCTAGGGAAGTGACCTTTCACAGTAGTGTATAAATGAGACCAGCGACTCCAGGCGGGTGTCCTCTCCCAAACTATCCCAAGAAGGCAAGCGCCTTGTTAGTTTGGCAAGCGCCTTGTTAGTTTCAACCACACCATTTGGCAGCATTTTCCATTGACTAAACGGTTGTTATAGTCTCACAGACAGGCTGTCTTCTGCTGTGAGCCCCCACTCACTGCTGCTTGTTCTGTCCTACCAGGTGACTGATCCCTTCTCTTTACATGTTTACTTCACAGTCAGGATTTCATCTGGGTCGTGGCATGGAGACTGTACGTGTGGCTTTGGTCGACGATCTGCGCCGAGAGTTGGATCGAGGTAGGTCCACTCTTTTGATTTTGTTAGATCTGTTAGTGGCATTTGATACGGTGGAACATGAGTTGTTGGTGACATGACTGCAGGACTGTGCCGGGGTGGGGGGGACTGTTCTTAGATGGTTCCGCTCATTCCTGGCCAGTAGAACTCAGCGTGTGGCCCTGCGGGAGTGTTCATCTTCCCCCCGGGATCTCACAAGTGGAGTCCTGCAGAGTTCTATTCTGCCCTCTCTCCTGTTCAACGTATATATGCAGCCGCTGGATGACATCGTGAGAGAATTTGGAGTGGGGTATCATCAATATTCTGACGACACCCAGCTATACCTCTGAGTTTCATCTGACCCAGACCCTGCAGTCTCGGTGCTTACTTGGGGCCTGGCTGCGGTGGGTGATTGGATGAGGACGAGTCGCCTCAAGCTGAATCCTGACAAGACGGAGGTGATGCTGGTGGGTAAGGATGTGTGTGTGGAGGCCCACATCATTGATGGGGTGCGTCCAACTCTGGTCCCTCAAGTTCAGAGCCTGGGGGTTCTCCTCAACTTGCAGCTCCACCTGGATGTCCAGGTGGCGGCTGTAGCAAGGAGTGCCTTTAGTAAGTTACATCTGGTCCATCGTCTCCAACCATATATATCAGGCCCTGATCTTGCCACCATCATCCATGCATTTATCACCTCATGGCTTGACTACTGCAACACGCTCTATGTGGGGCTACCCCTGATAACAATCCGGAGACTTCAGCTGGTGCAGAATGTGGCGGCTCACCTCCTGATGGGGATGGGCCACCGGGAGCACATTACACCGGTACTCTGTTTTCTTGGCTGCCTATAATCTTCTGGGTTCGCTTCAAGGTGTTGGTTTTAACCTTTAAAGCCCTACATGGCCTGGACCCTGTCTATCTGCGGGAACGCCTCACCCCCTGTGTTCTTGATCGACCCCTGTGGTCTTCCGGGGGTGCCCTGTTGGAGGTCTCCCGGGGGGGGGCACATTTAAAAGGGCATTCTCGGTGGCTGCACTGCGACTCTGGAACTCCCTCCCGGCACAGATTCGACTCTCCCGGGACCTCCCCATGTTTCAAATGCAATGTAAGACCTGGCTTTTTCGTCAGGCATTCAGTGAGGGGGTTGGGGGAGGGAGGTTTGAAGTTGGGTTTTATTTGAGTTTTAATGTTTATTTTATTCTGGTATTTTATATGTTGTTGTACACCGCTCTGAGTTGCTGTATAGCGAGTAGGGCAGTATAGAAATACTGAAATAATAAATAAATTAAATAATGTTTGTAAACAGCAGCCATTCACTCCCCTTCCTGCAGTCCCACGCTCTCCAGATCCTCCTTTTTACTCTTGCTAGCTTCGTGTTGCTAAGCAGAATTGTGTATGAAACCAGACAAACACACGGATGGCCTAGGAACCTTCTCACTCTTCCTGCAGTCAGTAGTAAAACAGCCCTGCTTGGGCTA
The DNA here is from genome assembly GCA_003113815.1 of Sphenodon punctatus. Taxonomy (NCBI): domain Eukaryota; kingdom Metazoa; phylum Chordata; class Lepidosauria; order Sphenodontia; family Sphenodontidae; genus Sphenodon; species Sphenodon punctatus. Next base: position 1,128,645 of record QEPC01011926.1, on the reverse strand, counting down.
TGTCGTGTATTAGGAGCCCAACTCAAGTCCAGGGGTCAGGCTTGTGCCAGGAAGTGTTAGTATTACTATTGTTTCTATAGCACCAGCAATGTACCTGGCACGGAGCAATCATTAATTACAGACAGGCCCCTGCCCTGAGAGGCTTGCAATCTAGGATGGACAAGGGAGGGGCAGACAAAGGAGAGGGAACATAAGGAGGGACAGGTGTCAGGCTCCTGGTGCGCGGGAAGGGTTGAGGGCAGGGGCAATCCCCCCGGCGAGACGGCATGGGGCCGCAAGAGGTCCCAGCCCCGCCCCTCACAGAACCCCGAGCCCCGGAGAGTCCGTTGGTGCAGGGGCTGGAGACGCGCTCAATAGCCACACACCCAGCGTCAACCAGCACGCAGGGGGTTCCCCAGACCCCGACAAACCCCGTGGCCACAGAGGCGTGCGCACCGGTCACACCCCCGACGCCGGTGCACGCGCAGGGAGTTCCCCCGCCCCTGGTGTGGCGCTCCGAGCGCCTGAGGGCACGCACAGGGGCAGGGCTTGTAGTATATGAGCCAGCGCCGCAGAGACAGCGGCGCTGGTGATTGATGAGAGACCGGCCCCCTGTTGTTCCTCGTTGAGCGTGGCAAACAGATTTCGATTGACGTTGAGTGGAATGTGCGTGGTCCCTTCCTTCCTGAGACTTGGAGAGTGTGAACGAGTGGAGCCTGGTCGGCGAGATGAGTGAGCATTCCCTGCGTGTTTCCTCCCTTCCCTGGGCTAGTCCCCCCCTTGGTGCGAGTGTCCCCTTGTTCCCCTGCCCTTCGGGGTTCCCCTTCCCTGGCCCCATCCACAAGACCTCACTGTGTTCCCCTTTCCCCCCGGAATTTCTGGAGTACGAGAGAGCGGAGTGTCAGGGTGTACCTTGGTTCTCCCAGTATTGCTCACCCTACGATGATAGGGGTCTGTTCTCTTTAATTAGAGGTAACGACCCACATACTATCCTGAAGGGCATTCTATGTGCAGGGCTCATGCCCCCATTCCTGGAAGTAAAACCTTGGTCGCGGCTGAACCCGTACGAGTGTGTTCCATATCCCCCTACCCCGGTCACAACAGGAACACGTTCACAGAATTGGGGACTCGCAGGTACTTGGGCTTAGAACCAGGCAGCTAGACAGAACAAGATGGGAGTCGGGAGATGGGCAAAAACACAAAGGGGGCAGTGTGGGAACAAGGTAGGGCAAGGTATCGAATGGGATAAAAAACAAGGCAGGAACTAGGAGCACCCTCAGGGGCTGAGTACAAGAGCTACTCTGATCTTTGGAAACACAATTAGCTCCCCCTACCTCAGTACAAGAGCCAGAAAGCGCTCATGTTACATAGACATTTACTACTTTTTCCTACTGCCTTACATAACTCAGAGTGGCCAATAGGAAGCAAGCTGGGTGGAGCCATGGCTTTCTGACACCAAACCTCAGGCTCTACTCTCTGGACTGGAGTCAGGAACAGACCCCTGGGTGGCTAAGTGGTCAGGATGTCTGTCCAGCGCCTGATGGAGCTTGTAGTCAAGCCTTACTTGCTGCTGTGCCAACACACTTTGCAAGCCATACAAACTAGGGTGGACATTTATAGGGACATGGGTAGGGTCTGCAGACAAGATAAATATCATAGTCACTTCACCTCCCAGGTAAAGTCTTCCTGTTTCCTCACCTTCTCTAGTTGCACCTTTTGCAGATTTTCACCCAATGGCACAGCTGGGTTAATCAGTCAAGCACATCTGGTTTATTTTTTTTTGTCCAGAACAATATTGAGTTGATTGTGCTCCACAGTCTTGCCTGTTGTTAGTGTAGTATTCTGATGTAGTCTGGGCCCAATGATCTTTGGGATTGGTGCAGATAAATACTTGTAGGTGTGATATAATTCAGCACGTATACTAAAATTGGAATGATACATTATTGTGGCCCCTGTCACACAAATTTGTGAGGCATTCCATGTTTTCTTGATCACACCATGATGACCTACTTCATGTTCTCTAAAGGAACTGAAGTTGGTCACTGCTGGAGATAGGATTATTTATTTATTTATTTATATTACATCAACAATGTACCTGGTGCTGTACAATCAGTAGTTTCCTGCCCCTGAAGAGGAGACATCAGCGACATGTCTACGGGGATGGGAAGCTAGGCAAAACCTGTTGGAAGAGGTACATTTTCAGGAGTGTTTTGAAAGTTGGGAGGGAAGGAGCAGAGCAAATGTATATATTCAGGGAGGGAGTTCCAGGAATGGGAGGCCACAAGGAAGAAGGGGCGAATACATTTTGAGGAACAAGGAACACTGGGCTAGATAGACCATTGGCCTGGCCCCAGGCAATGCCATAGAGTTGTGGAGGCAGCCTAGAACATCAGGTGATCTGCCTGCAACTCTATGGTGCGGGGGGGCTGAGGAACCCACCGGGCAGGGGCGGATTGGGAAATCAAAGTGGCCCGGGAAAATATAGTGTTAGTGGCCCTGTGCCGGCGGCTTTGCCGCCGGGGCGCCGGAAAAGGACCAAGGGAGCGTGGCTTGGGGGCGTGGCTTGGGGCGGGCAGAGTGTACAAGATTTGTGGCCTATCGGAGCTGAGTCCCCGGAATCAGATCCTCAGCAGCCTGGCAGGGGTGAGCGGGAGGTTATGGGGGGATGGCAGGGGGGAGACTGCCGCTGGGTGGGTACTGGCCCTCATTTCAGTGCTCTGGCTCCCCAAA
>QEPC01011926.1:1099447-1123032 GCA_003113815.1 Sphenodon punctatus | reverse complement strand
GCTGCTCTGCTGCGCTCTCCATGAGAGTCCAGTGGAGTGAGTCACTGGCTCCTGCGCGCACAACCCAGTTGTGAGAATGTTGGGAGCCATCTCGAAGAACCTTCTTTACAAGGTAGCAACCTTCTGATCAGCACATGGGCAGGAACTGTTTGTAAACAAACAGCCTTATCTCCCAGCCCGGCTGCTGCTGCTGCAGGCTACTAGGAGGGAGAGTCAGGTAAGCCCTCCCCCCCTCCCCCAACATAACCCAACCCTACAGGGGTCAGGACCAACAATTTTTGTTTGTTTGTTTGTTAAGAATAATTTTAAAAAAGACAGCGTGACCGGCCCACCTTCCCGGTGCATTCAATGGCCAATCCGCCCCTGCCACCCGGTCTGTTTAAACCTGACCCAGGTGAGGCCAGAGGAAGTTAATGATGCACCCCTGGAGCAGCTCAGGGGGTGGCCAGCCCTGCATCCATCTAAAAGTACCCATTGTGCTAGGCACTGTATACACATATTTAACACAAACACAGTCTCAGCCCCAGAGAGCTAGCAGTCCCATTGGATGATTATTTTGCCAGGAGAGGCCCTTTTCCCTCTTTCCCACAAGTATCTCTCTGAGCCTGCTTAGTGGGTATATTTTCAGGTTAAAAGATGGCCTGTGCTTTCCAAAGAGTACACAGGGCCTTTCATCCTGAACGTAGTGCCATGTTTGTCATATTAATTGTGAAATCAGACAATTGTCTCCTTAAGATCCTCTGTGCTCAGCCTTCTTTTAATCTGCTGCTATCCCAATTAGAGCTTCTTCAATAGGCATAATAGCATTTCATGTCGCAGTGCCAGTCCTCCTGCCATCTGCCCTTCACTTTCTAATCAACATGAAGAACTCTACTCCAGCATTCTCTCATGTCTCGGGCAATCTGAGAGTGTCAATTAACAGACCCTAAAAGACACCAAAGAAAATTCATTTCCAAAGAAACAAAAGTCAGTGACATTCTGATTGTAAACCCCTCTCTTTACTGGCTTTGCTCTAGCTCAGAGGTTTCCAAACTGTGGGACATGACCCCGAGTAAGGTGACAGGGCTGGCCTTACAAATTGCGGGGCCCTGGACAAAGATAAATTGTGGGGCCCCACAGGCCCCGCCCACACACCCCACACAAATGCAGAGAATTCCCCCCATACCATGGCAACCCATCAGTGCAATGAAATCAATATGAAAGAGCACAGGACACAGATATTGGTTAAAATCCCATGACTCTAATTTCCTCAAGAGTCTCTCATGAGGGATCTTATCAAATGCCTTCAAAAGTCCAGATACACTATATTGACTGACTCATCCTTGTCAACATGCTTATTTACACCCTCAGAAAATTCCAATATATTAGTGAGGCATGACTTCCCTTTCCTAAATTCATGTTGACTCTTCCCCATTAAGCCATATTTACCAATATACTCAGTAATTCTGTTCTTAATAACCATTTCCACCAGTTTGCCCAGCACTGAAGTCAGGCTGACTGGTCTGTAGTTTCCAAGATCACCTCTGGAGCCCTTTTAAAATATTGGTGTTACATTAGCTACCTTCCAATTCTATAGTTACAGTGGCAGATTTTAGCAATAGGTTACAAATTGCCAGTAGTAGGTCTGCAACTTCGTATTTGAGTTCCATCAGAACTCTGGGATGAATACCATCTGGTTCTGGTGATTTGTTGCTATTTAGTTTGTCAATTTCCTCCAGAGTCACTTATTTGTGACAGTTCTTCCAGTTCTTCACCTACAAAGACTCAGTTCGACGTGGGTATCTCCTCAACATCCTTAATGGTGAAGACCAAAGCAAAGAATTTATTCAGCTTCTCTGCAATGCCCTTATCCTCCGTCAGCGACTCTCTAGCAGGCTTCTTGCTTCTGATGTACTTGAAAAAGTTTTTATTATTTTTTGCATCTTTAGTGAGTTGCTCCTCAAATTCCATCTTGGCCAGTCTTACCAGCATTTTACATCCAATTTGGTAATGCTTATGCTCTTTTCTATTCTCTTTATTAGGACTAGTTTCCCATTTTTTAAAGGACACCTTTTTGGCTCTAACAGCCTCCTTCACCTCCCCATTTAGCCACACTGGCAGATGTTTGGTCCTCTTGCTACCTTTTTTATTTGTGAATTCTGTATGGAGAACTTTGTCGGCTCAGGAGAGGGCCCCAAACACATGTAAACTAGAAATAATAATATATGCCCCTGAAATATAGAGAGCGTGTGTTTGACAAACAGTCATATGTTAGGAGAGGGCACAAACCGCCATTTTTCAGAGGCCCCAACTACTTTGGAGCCAGCCATTGAAGGGGACATGAGCACATGATGACACAAAGTTACTTATGGAAAGAGGCTTTAGATAGACCAGACCACTCTAGGTGAGTGGACAGTTCAATGGCAGATGAAATCCAATGGTGATAAATGCAAAGCAACACCATTTAATTAATCATAGAACTTGCAGGGGCCTGGGCTAACAGTAATTTATGAAAGCAATCCAAACACAGCTACTGAGGGGCAACTCAGTAAATACCTCTGATGAATGTCCCACTGCTGCCCCAAAAGCAAACAGGATTTAGGATGCAGAAAGAACTATGTTGAGCCAATCACGAGAGCTAACTTTGCTCATGCCAAAGGCTGGTGGTTCCCAAGCATTTGGCTTGGTGATCCTATTTGAGACTTAAAATATAATGTTCTGACCCCAGACAGCATCAGGATTCAGCTTTCAACCCCCATTTTGCAGGGCTGGTTGGGGGCCACTTTTCCCCTGCGCCACCACCTGAGCTTGTTTTTGGATTGGGTTTTTCCTTGTGTTCTCTTCTCTCTCTCGAGTTTGTTTGTTATCCTCAGCCCCACCCACCCAGCATTCTGATTGGCTCCCAGCCTCGATAAAAGTAGGCTGGGAGCAGCAGGAAGCTGGAGGAGTATTTGTGGTGTTAGAAGACATGAGGCTGGCCTGCCTGGGCCGCCGTTTCCTGGCTACCAGAAGTGGGCCCAGTGCAGACCCGAGAGGGGTAGGTGACTGGCCCAGAAATGTGGGCCTGGAAGGAACTGGGCCCACAGTCCAGGCCCAAGGGCCTTCCAGGCAAGCCATTTTGGACCAAACTGGGTGGCATCTGTTCCTGTGCCAACCTGGCCCGATGTGAGGGGTTGTCATTGTTGCTAGCCAGGGCTTCCTGTTATGGTGGGGGGCAGGGTGCTGGCTGAATTGAAGGGGTGGGGCCAGCCAACTGCATGTTGTTCTCCGCCCCGCCAATACAGGCGGGGAAATGTTTGTTCTGTTTCCTGACCTGTCCCAGCCAGGAGTGGCTGAGGGACAGTCCCTCCTTCCTGGGACATGCAGCTGGTGCACAAGCTGCGTTTGTTTTTACCCAATATCCAGTATCTGGTTGCCTTTCCTGTTTCCTGCCTAACTTTGCCCAAGTCCTGTGAGATGGGCTCAGTTGTGCTTCATGCCTTGGTCTATGAGTTTGTTTGCTTGTTCCCAGTTTAACAACTTCTTTGTTGTCTGTCTTCCTTAGACCGTTTCCCAGCCTTGCTTGTTCCCTTCCTCTTTCCCCTTAGCCCCTGTATGTCTTCTTCCTTGGCCTTGCTGGTTGCACTCCTGCTTTTGCTTTGAACTCCGCTCTTGTTCTCTCTCTGTTGGCTCCACCTCTCTTCTCTTAAGAGCCTGCTAGTTCCTTTCATCCTGCACCGTAGCCGTCTCTCTCCCTTAGCCTTGTTGGTTGCACTCCTTTCCCTTAGAATTCCTCTCTTTCCAGTTCTGATAATTATACCGCTCCTTCCTTCATTGACTGCTTCTCTCCTAGCCTTGCTGATCCTGTCTTTCCTAGCCCCGTGCTTACATGTCTCCTTCCCTTTAGAGCCTATCCTTCCTCTCTTAGAATCTGATTCTTCCCTAGTCCAGTTCCTTGTAACTCCCTTCAGTGTTGTCTCTCTCCTAGTAGTAATCTTTGTTTAGGTGACCCCCCTCCTTTACTCTTTTCCTTTTTATGGCCTACTGTGTCAGCTGGCTATAGGCTTCCCGCCTGTTCCCTTGGGAACTGCTTGCAGTTCCGTGATGGATTGTTCTGTCTTGTTCACAAGGGTTCCTCTGTTCCGCTTGGGACCACGGACTTTCCACACCCCTATGATGATCTTGGCGTTACCCATAGAGTTAATCTTTTGATCCTGGGGGCCTGCTGTCTAGACCTCCCAGGGCTCCTGACTGACAGCACCAAAGAAAAGGGAAAATAGATCAACTATCAGCCAAAACTGAGACCCCATCTGCTGGTGGAGTGACGTCACTTGGGGTCCTGACCCTCAGTTTGGAGGAACCTCCGCCAGAGGCCTCTCTAGAAATGTCTCCCAGTGATCTACGCTATGATCCCTGTAGGCTTCAATGGGACTCCTCTGGAGTTATTAGAATTGGGCCTATTATGAGGGGGGTTCCCTAATGAACCAAACAGCCAAATATTGACAGTCCAACTAATTCCAAGTGCAATGGAGGATGGCTTCCATCATGGAGAAAAGCAGGCAGCATGTCTAGTTACGGTGTCTATTGTTGTAACATTTGGAAACACTCCCTGATGCAGAAGGAGATGAGCTTTGTGGTCTCTCCCCTATTGAAGTGGGTCTCTGACATGCTGGCAGGCTGCCCGTACCCAAAGGGTGAGCAATGAGACACGTTCCATCTGCCACATGCCATTCACCAGCTAAAGCACTGTGGGCCAATGCAAATGCAAGCTCCCAAAGAAAGCCTTCCTGGGGCATTCTCTGATGGGAACCAGGAAACCACCTGCCCCCTCCCTGATAGACCTGAGCTGATCTGGCACATTAAGGAGCTGTCAGGAAGTGTGACTAATGGGCTAAGAGACATGGGGGATCTTGCAGTTCAGAGATGATAGTGGGGTATGCATAATGATGGAGAGATTAGATGAAGGAAGGGTTGTAGGGATCCTGTAGCTGAAAGCTGAGCAGAAATTTCTCATTTATGTGATTTTTTTGAAGACCACATACATACGTGTCCTGAAAACTGTTACACCTCATCAAGGCCCAGCGCCTAGTTAGTGGTGAAAATCCAGTATAATTTGGTCAAAGGGGTCACAAAATCAACCTACGCATATCGAACCTATCCACGGCTGTGGATTGAACTTTGTCACTGCTTTGCACCAAAGTGGTGATACTTCCCACTTGAATTTATTCTCAGTTACCGTTCAGCATCCAGTTCAATCTAGGGAAAAGTGATATTTTAAGTTATTAGAGAGTGTGCCCAGGTCTGAAAAATGGCATTCGTTTGGGATATGTCTGAAAAGACAACTGGCACATAATGCTGTGAGGCTGGTGCCCTGCAAAGCCAACACACTGTCGTGTGCCAATCCCACTGCGTGATGGGACTTGGGTCCTGTACTGGCATAGTCTCTTGAAGATGTAGGAAAACATCAATTGATTGTTAAATGTTAGCACTGACTGGGGCATAGAAGTCCTCTCTTTGGCAGATTTCTGTGAATGCCTGGTGTGTATGTTCCTACTCTGAGCCTGCATTCTGCTGGCATAGCAAAAAGGTGCCTCTTAAAAGGCAGGTACAGCTGGTGTTAGCATGCGTTATCCCTTGTCAGATCATGGAGAGCTTTCTTTTTCAAAGCTTATTTTCCAAATCAGTTGCCTGCTTTGATGCAGGGGTGGCCAGGTCAAGAGGTAGATTGTGATCTGTCGGTGGATCACCAGTTAGTTTCTAATAGATCGCAGTGTGGGGAGGGGGACCAGCCTCTTGGAGATCGTCTCTGGGGAGAACAGGAATGGCATCCCAAGGAGTGCCTATGGGAGGAGATGGGCTAAGAGAGCGCCTCCAGTGCAGCAGGGAAGGCTCTTTCTGAAGGTGAGTGCTGCTCTCCACTCCTGAGACCAGTTGCTGTGGTGCCCTAGTGGGAGGGGTCCTGGTAGACAACCTGAGTTTGACACCTGGATCAAGTGGATCATGTTCACCGTGGATCATGTCTGGCAGCCACCCCTACTTGGATAGCCTTGAACCCGCTGTCAGGTGCAGAGGTAGTTAGTGGTAAAATTCCGTTCCCTATCTACTCGTTCCACACCACTCAAGATTTTATAAACCTCTATCATGGCCCCTCTCAGTCTTCTCTTCTCTAAGCTGAAGAGACCCAGCTTGTCAAGCCTCTCTTTGTACAGAAGCCGTTCCATACCCTTTATCATTCTAGTTGCCCTTCTCTGTACCTTTTCTAGTTCCGCGATGTCTTTTTTGAGATGAGGCAACCAGAACTGCACCTGTCTCTTATACACATCTAGATGTGTATAAGAGACAGGTCCTACTCTTTGCTTCCTATCCTTTAACCAGTTACTGATCCATAGTAAGACACTATCTCCTATCCCATGACTTCTTAATTTTCTCAAGAGTTTTTTATGTGGGACCTTATCAAATGGTTTCTGGAAATCCAGGTACACTATATCTACCGGGTCTCCCTTGTCCACCTGCTTATTTACACCCTCAAAGAATTCCAACAGATTAGTGAGGCATGACTTACCTTTGCTAAATCCATGTTGACTCTTCCCCATTAAGCCCTGTTTATCAACATGCCCAGCGATTCTGTTCTTAATGATAGTTTCCACCATTTTTCCCGGCCAAGCTTACTGGTCTGTAATTTCCAGGATCACCTCTGGATCCCTTTTAAATATTGGGGTTACATTTGCCACCCTTAGTCCTGTCTCTTATACACATCTAGATGTGTATAAGAGACAGAAGCCCTGTTTATCAACATGCCCAGCGATTCTGTTCTTAATGATAGTTTCCACCATTTTTCCCGGCACAGACGTCAAGCTTACTGGTCTGTAATTTCCAGGTCTCTTATACACATCTAGATGTGTATAAGAGACAGATTAAGCCCTGTTTATCAACATGCCCAGCGATTCTGTTCTTAATGATAGTTTCCACCATTTTTCCCGGCACAGACGTCAAGCTTACTGGTCTGTAATTTCCAGGATCACCTCTGGATCCCTTTTAAATATTGGGGTTACATTTGCCACCCTCTAGTCCTCAGGTACAGTGGCAGATTTTAATGATAGGTTACAAATTACTAACAGTAGGTCTGCAATTTCATATTTACAGGATTGCTCTATTTATGTATGTATATTTGCAAGATTGCAGGATTTCATATTTGCAGGATTGCCTTGCTCTACTAGGATCCAAAAGCAGCACAGAGATGGCTTCCAAAAGCTGATTCTGGCTTGCCAGCTAAGGACTAAAAGGCCAGTGCCACCTGCTGCCTCCTACCACAACAGCAACTCCCTGTCGTTTCCAAAGTGCTTTGTTAGCAAATCTAAGGCCACAACCCATTTAATTTACTCTGGAGTAGTTCCATTGAAGGCCTGTGGAACAGTAATGAAAAATACACACTGCAGGGCCTGCAACATGCATTTTTCATAAGTGTTCCTTAAAAATTTGTAAAGGGTGGCAACCCTAAGTCACAGCCTAAGACAATTATGGAGTATTGAAAATTATGCTCCAAAAAACCCAAACTTTGGAAAGCAGGGAAGTTCAAGCAACCGTATCCCTGTTCTTCCATCTCTTTTTCTTTATATGTTCTATTATGCCTTGGATGAAGGGGTTACTTTTACAACAGGGCTTTTTCTAAGAGCTGTAAAAATTCTGCAGCCCTCTTAGCATGCTGAAAAGCCCTTGTGCTTGTACAGCCTGAGGGCAGAGTATGGTAATACTCTTATAACAGATTCCATACGTAAACACCTACAATACACAGGGTGATGCTTCATCACCTCACTAACCTTTGCTTCATACTGAGAAGTGCTATTATTTCATGGTGTGGGCCTGAGAGGTTTGTGTATGTAGATAGGCTAGGTTTGTGTCTAAAGATGCTTTCAGAATTGGAGGTGCGAAGAATCTTAATGAAGAATGGGGAATGGCTGCTCTCAGAGCATTCGTTGGCTAGTTAGGAATGTATCGAATGTCTTAGCCAGCGAGCTGTGTGCGGCAGCGAGGAAGGGCAGAATTGGTACCATTATGTCCTCATTAAAGGTGGGGCATTCTAATGATCTGGGTCACTAATTAGACGAGCCTCATGAATAAAAGAGGTGGTTCTGGGTTTTCTTTGGGCCTCACCGTCAGGGCAGAGTCCAAGTTACTGGATGCCTTTACTTTGGATTGCTGTGCAACAAGGGGTTTGAGAATGTTAAAAGTCCCTGAGGTACGTGAAGGAGGCAACTAGAGTGGCCAGATATGCAAACTTTAGAGGATACTTATAAGAAATACAGGTTGCAGGGCTGCATTAGAGCCAATGCAGCCCTGCAACCTGTATTTTTCATAGGTATCCTCTAAAGTTTGCATATCTGGCCACCCTAGAGGCAACACACACAGGAGCAGATGGTCAGGGGCAATCCCAGCTACAGCAATGCAAAGAGCCCCCCAAATAAAAACTCTCTCCAATTTTAAAACTCAATTTGTGGTTTGGACCTCTTTTCTGACACGTGTTACCCCTCTGCCAAGTAGCAGGGGGAGGATGGCTGCCTTACAAGCCCATCTCCCAGTGGAGGAGAAAGGAACGGTGTGGACCTGGGGGTGGTCAATGATTTGTTTCTATCACTGCTCCAGCTCTGAAGAAGAAATTGTCACAAAGAGCATGTAGACAGCCCATATCCTTAGAAGTCTGATTCAAGGACCAAATCTAACCAGAGACCAAGAATTTTTAAACATATCCTACATGTATGTGAAGTTCAACAACAGAATTTCCTACATGCACCAGGATACACAGCAGTACCAGTCAGAATGAGGTAGAAGCAGGGCTTGAACCCACATTGCCAGACAAGCTCTTTGCATACTCTTTACCAGGTAGTTCTTTGGCGCTAAAGCCCCATACTTTACCAGCTCCACCTCCACTCTCTCCCTGACTGGTTGGGCCCTCTCTCCCCATTGGCTACCATGGTTTATATAAAGCACCCATTGGAAGTATCTCCATAACAAGCCTGTGAAAAGAGTCCCTCCCAGCTTGTCTGAGTCCTAGTTTCCTGGATCCTCATTTCTTCTGAGTTCCCACTTCCTGGTGCCTCCAAACTCCCCCTGGGGACCCAGTGCTAGACTCTGGCATACCCTGAACTAGACCAGGCTAACCTCTAACAGTACCCTGCTAATCTGCAACTCGTCACCTCCCAGTTATAGCTGCTACTGTGCTGTGGGCAGACCAGGGTGCAGGGGGTGGAGCACTCTCCTGATCCACTCACAGCAACCCTGGTCTCTTTCTAGCCAGGGATGCTGTGGCTCCCATAGATCTTGATCCATGGTGGCAGCAGCACTCTCCTACGCCCCTCACAATACTGGTCTCTAGACCAGGGATGCAGCAGGGGGACCACACGTTATGCTGGCAACTTGGTACCCATAAGTACTATAATAAATAATAATTTATTGTTAGCTGAAGCTTTAACAATTTTATACAAATATACAAAATCCATTTAATGTTCAAGTTACAAAAATAAAAACCGCACTTATGAGCAGTACACATTATTAGTTTCAGCCACCCTAAGAGAGCTTTGGGCAGCACCTCCGTGACGGGTGTGGGATAACCCACCACCCACTCGCTAGCTTTCTAAGGGATCGGATTGAGCACTCTTAATTCGGATAACTGCCCAACAAAATTTTGTCACTGCTCTAGAGAGGTCAGAGTCAGATGGATGCAAGAAGTATCTCAAGACCCTCTCAGACAGCCCAGACTCCGTAGGGAATCCCCCCAGGTATTTATATCTCGGCCCGTCAAGGGCCGGACAATGCAGGATAATGTGCTATGGGGTATCTATAGCGCCTAAACAGCACATTGGGCATACTCGCTGTTCCAAGGGTACCTTCGCGTATCGTCCCTGTAAAACCGCTGAGGGGAATACGTTGGCCCTCATGCGGAAGAAGGCAAATCGGTAGTTAGCATCCTGCCATTCAAATAGATAGAATTGAACTGGTCCCTGCAGGGGGTAATAAGAGTTGTAATAGGGGGCGACCTTCTGCACCTCCCTTGAAGTGCTTTCAGATTGGGCAACCTGATCCCTGACTCGTTTTTTGATCAGGTTTAAACAAGCCACTTTCCCCATGGTTCCAAGGTGCATAAATGGCAAGCCCAGTTTGGCAATCTCATATTTTGTTTTCTCAATCCACCCATCACCCAGTCCCCCTCGTGGTCATAGCACTCACCAACAGTTCATTGGGGCCGGAAAAAAATAATTTCCTGGTCCAGAAATTTAGAAATGTCTGGGTTGCATACACCTTAATAGGTAACAAAAATGTCTCAGCACGAAGGATTGTTTGTGGTGTCCCCGGCGGGGCCCCAAAAATTAATCGGAGAAAACTATTCTGAATGCATTCCAGCTGATCAAAGAACAATATTCCCCAAATCGGGAAGGCATACAGCAGCTGTCCTATCACCTTGGCCCTAAAAAGGCAAAGAGCTGGAAGAACTAATCGCCCTCCCTGGCCAAAATAGAATCTCGTAATGGCGGCGGCTGCTTTCCGTGCCTGCCCATATGCAGCCTCAAAATGGGGCTTCCAACCACCATTAGCATTGATCATAACACCCAGGTATTTAAACACCTTCACCTGCTCTATCTGTTTGTCTTTTATGGCCCAGCGATGGGTTTTGTGGATCTTCCCGGGACCCACTACTAAGATTTTAGTTTTAACAAAATTGATTGTCAGGAGCTCCATCTGACAATATTCGCCGAAGGCGAGCAAAGCGCGTCTCATCCCGACCAATGTTTGGGAGATCAATACAGTGTTACCCATAAGTACAGGCAATTGCACCTGTTTTTCTAAGGTGCTCTGGCATGCAATCAGAGCCGTGCTTGCATGCTCACACAACTTGCAAACACAGCTTTGGGACCCCAGCTGTGTGGTGTGGTGTGAAAAAGCCTCAAGGCAGAGAGCAAAAGTACTCTTTGCTGCTCTGCTAGGATCCAAAAGCAGCACAGAGATGGCTTCCCAAAGCTGATTCTGACTTGCCAGCTAAGGACTAAAAGGCCAGTGCCACCTGCTGCCTCCTACCACAACAGCAACTCCCTGTTGTTTCTAAAGTGCTTTGTTAGCATAGTTTAAGGCCACGATCCACAACCCTTTTCATTTACTCTGGAGTAGCTCCATTGAAGGCCTGTGGGAGTGTTTTGTGGGTCACAGCTAGGGTTGCCAACTAGGCAGATTTTTAAGGAACACTAATGAAAAATGCATGTTGCAGGGCCTGCAACCCTAGTCACAGCCTAAGACTTCTTTAAAGTTTCTTATAACCCCGGCTCCAGATTAACTAGTTTAAGAGTGATGGCTGCAGCGGCAGCATCATCAATGTATGTGCAAGCTCATTCGCGCTAAAGTCACTGCAGACTTTTCCCCCCCCGACGTAGCGCTTCCTCTGCAAAGTCTCCCCCCCCAATGTGCCGTTTGGAATCCCAGCCTGGGAAGATCATTAGCATTCCAGCTGGGTAATAAAGCTTTCAGGATGCAGTTGGCAGAATCGCTTTAAAATGTAGGGGTCTGGAAGAGCATAGGGAGATTTGTTGCCAAACTGATTACTACATATTAAATACAAACATCTCTCTGATTTACAAAGAATAAAGCACGGGACCAACCTTTCACAGTCTCTGTTGGGGGGCGGGGGGTGGAGTTAATTTGGAGCAGTGTCAGGATCCATGTAAACACAGGCTAGCTTGCTGGAAGGTGGGCTCTCCCATTTTGCTGTCTTCCAGCCATAGCCGCCCTTAGGGCTCATTCACACACAGATTCACCACTTGCTCCCATAGCAATGTGTTCACACAGCTGCTGAATTCCAGTGGCCTCTTCCACTCCCTATTGCCCTGTGGCACGTCTCACAATTTAAAGGGAGGGAGGAATGCCCCCTTATGGTATCCCTGCATGCGATTTTTCAAAAGTAGCATGGAATCATTGATGGGGTCTGCCCTCTGCTGGTTCCCCAGGTATGGAGTCTGGGGGTGCTCCTTGACTCGCAGCTCTGCTTAGATGCTCAGGTGGAGTCTGTGGCGAGGAGTGCCTTTCACCAATTACATCTGGTGCATCGGCTTTGGACATATATTTCGGACTCTGACCTGGCCATTGTCATCCACGCTTTCATAACCTCTAGGCTAGACTACTGTAACGCACTCTATGTGGTGCTACCCATGGTGACGGTTCAGAGACTACAGCTGGTGCAGAATGCGGTGGCCCGTCTCCTGGTGGAATTGGGCCACCGGGAACATATTACACTGGTTCTTCGGTCTCTGCACTGGCTGCCTATAGTCTTTTGGGCCTGATTCAAGGTGTTCGTGCTTGCCTACAAAGCCCTAAACAGCCTCACCCCCGAGTCCTGGATTGGCCCTCGTGGTCATCTGGTGGTGCTCTCCTCGAGGTCCCCTGAGTCTACCAGGGAGCTGCACTAGGGAGGGCCTTCTCGGTGGCTGCTCCATGGCTGTGGAACTCCCTGCCATTGGAGGCCTGTTGGGCCCCGGATCGCCCCTCTTTTCTACGCTGTTGTAAAACGTGGCTGTTCTCGCCTGGCTTTTGATGGGGAGGATGGGGGGAATGGGTTAGCGTGGTGGGTGGTTAGGGATATTTTCTTTTCTTTTTGGTTGATTGTAAGCCTCCCAGAGCTTCCTGTGGCAGGATGGGCAGGGCAAATTTTTAAATAAATAAATATGGAGTAGAGGAGGGAGTCTCTGCCCTGGGGCTCTGGCCACATGTCAGGGCCCAGCCTCGAATTCGTAGCCCTGGAGTAGTGGCTGGCCCTCCCACACCACTGTCTGCCTGGCCATTTCCAGAGAAAGCTCTTCTATTCTGTACTAGCCAGACCACACCTCTCTAGCTGTCTGTATCTTGCCCCTGACCAAGCCTCCCAACTTCCTGGTTGGTTGGCTGCCAGCCAGGAGCTAAGCCTGGTTGACAGCAGCAGGAAGCTCAGTGGGTAATTCACCCATTTTCTGCCCTCGTTCCCACTCCTTCCTGCCTTTTCCTCTGTTTGCCCTGTTGCCTGTGCCCCTTTGCAGTGGACCGACTCCCAGGTTTTGACTTCTGGCTCTGGTTTCCCTGACTGTATCCACTTTATACCTGGATTTCTGTTGCTCAGATCCTGTTTCCCTGTTCTGGCTCCTAGCCTGTTTCCCAGCATGGCCCTAATCCTGACTCCTGGCTCAAGTCCTGACCCTGATTCTGTACTCGAATCCAGCCATCTACCCATGTCCTGGACAATGTGTCTCTGGTGACTGGAGACAAGCAATGATGTACTGAGAGGACTCAAGCTTGCTCTGGATTAATAAGATGAGGCAACACCATTGCTTCTTGACAGAATCAGATCCTTGCAAGAAAACGCTCTGCATCGTGTGGCTGAGAACAAGAGATCACACAGAAGCATAAGAGTAGGCAGGTTGGTGCTAGGCTATAGCCTAACACAGCTCACCAGCTCCATATCCAGGAGCACAAGAAATGGTAAGGACTTCACACACAACCCCAAATGTGGGTTTGTGTGCCGCTGCCCAGAGGGGCCTTTAGAAACGTAATGTACGAATAACTGTACTGCGTGTGTGGAGACTGCATTGACTACACTGCAGGGAAGGGTCCCCCACACACTCCGGGTTGGTCAGTGTGTATGTTGTGCTGCACCTGCCAAACCTGCGCAGCACACCACCGCCACAGGACTCTGAAACGAACAATGGCTTTGGGGGTGGGGTGCGGGGTGTCCCACTTGTGGAGTCTGATTCCTTTGTCATTTTGGGGCCTCCTATATCAGCATTAGCTGCCTAGAAAGTCATCTCAAAACTTCCAATTCTGCTTGGGAGTTACTGCTGTGCAACCCAACAGCAGCCTTTCCCTGAATTTCCCTTTCAGGTCTGCAGCCTGTTGGTGCTGCATGTGATGGGGGCAAATGCCTTGTTGCTACTAATAAGAGCTGAATCAAACTTGAGTACGAACAGCACAATGTTTCAGACGTTACTGTGGAGGGTCAACAGGGAAGCTTCCCAAGAGTGTGAAGGACAATTAGGGAGACAGAGATGCTGGGGTATGGCTGTATCTGCACACTCTGAGATATGGAAAAGGATCCATGTGATTTTGGGGGAGGGGGAGAAGCACTGTTTCCCAGTCAGAGGAGGTAATAATTCTGCTCTATTTGACACCGGCCAGACCTCACCTGGTACTGGAGTATCTGGAGTAATGTGACCAGTTTTGGGTGTCTCATTTTAAGGACATTGACAAACTGGAATCTAGAAAAGAGTGTGTGGCTACTGGGTTGGTCCCAAATGTAAGATATTGAGATGATCCATCTCTTTTATTGGGCCAACTTCTGTTGGTGCGAATATGCAATTTGGGGGCCACACAGGGTCATTCCTCAGGTATGTAGCATAACAAGGTATATTCTCACAGAAATTGGTCCAATAAAAGAGATCATCTCAATATATATATTGCATATAAATAAATGAGCAAATGCAAGACAGGTATGTACACTGGTATATGTGTCTGTCCTACATTTGTTTAGTTTATATATTTCTGACTGGCTACATTACATGCCTGAGGGAGGGCCCTGTGTGGCCTGAAAGCTTGCATATTCTCACCAACAGAAGTTGGTCCAATATTTAAACTACTTCATCCCTGTCTATCCCTGATAAATTGGAGCAGGTTTACAGGAGAGTGACAAAGATGATAAAGGGCCTAGAAAACAAGGAACTGGGTATGTTTAGTCTAGCAAAGAGAAGATTAAAGGGAAACATGATAACAATCTTCAAACATCTAAAGTGCTGCCACCAAGAAGATGGGAAGGAACCGTTCTGCATCGCTGGAGAGGGCAGGACCAGAAACAATGGGCTTATGTTACAGGAAGGGAGATTTGGGTTAAATATCCGGACCAATGCCCTAACAATAATTTGGCAATGGAACGAGTTGCCTAGGAGAACTGTAGGCTCTCCATCTCTGGAGATTTTCAGAAAGCGGCTGGACAGCCATCTGTTGGGGATGTTATAGCTGCCATCATCCTGCATCCGAACAGAGAGTTGGACTAGACAACCAGCGAGGTACCGTCTAACTCTTCAGATTCTGATTCTGTGAATCAAGACATGCCTCCTTCAGCCTCTCTCTCCTCCTGACCTACCCCTGCTAGATTCAGCACTCCCACTGCAGAATCTGCCACGGAGAACCTCCGCCTTCACAGCTTGAATCCAAGTATAGTGGCCAAGGAGGCAAGGGCGCCCTGTGCTGTGATGGCTGTGGACAACCAAGAGAGATGGAGTTCCAGAACCCGCTCCCCACCCAGGGCTGATTCTTGGGAAGTTGGGGCCCTGTGCAAAATGGTCAGGTGATCCCCCTTCTCAAACAGGAATATTTGACAGATCCCCCCATCATTAAAATGTAACATAACACCTCCTTCAGGAGCCAGGGCTCCTTGCACTGCAGACCCATGTTATTTCTAGTTTGTTCAGGGGCTCCATGTGTTGTGGAGGCCCCCTTCTAAATTGCTGTGAGCATTCTGCAGGCTGGGGCTCCCACATTTGAAGCTCTGTGGCCCCATCAGTGCTTGTCATTTCAAGTCTATTCCTGGCCGCTGAGGACTGGATGTGGGCGAGCTGATGGAAGCAGAATCCAAAGAAGACCAAAGTGAGAATGGTTAGCCTGCCGTGTGACCTGGAAGACATAAGGACTCCTGTTATTGATGGGGTCCAGCCTCCTTTGGTCACTCAGGTTTGCAAGTTACTCTTGGATCCATTGCTGTGCCTGGATGGCTAGGTTGTGGTGGTGGCCAGGAGTGCTTTTCATCAATGGTGAGAAGGCTGTGACCTTTTTTTATCAGATTCAGATCTGGCCACCATCACCCATGCCTTTGTAACCTCGAGGCTAGACTTCTGCAATGCACTCTATGTGGGGCTGCCCTTGATGACTGTTTGGAGGCTGCAGTTGGTGCAGAACGCGGTGGTTCGTCTTCTGTCGGGGGCAGGTCACCAGGAGCACATTACACCAGTGCTCCAGAATCTACACTGGCTGCCAATAGCTTTCCAGGCACAATTCAAGGTTCTGGTTTTGTCCTTGAGGCAGTTAGAGCCACCTGTTGTGAATTAGATCCATGCCCATCCTGGCTGGTTAAGGCTTGCCGGGAGACCTTGGGGCCACTGCTGGTCAGGGTTGTTAATGCCTCCTTTAGGGAGGGCAGAGTGCCGGACCGCCTTAAAGAGGCAGTGGTGCGGCCTCTGCTCAAGAAACCATCTCTTGAGATTGACTCCCCTGCCAGCTATCGGCCAGTCTCTAACCTATGCTTTCTAGGGAAGGTCATTGAATGGGTGGTGGCTCAGCAGCTTCAGGGGCATCTGGATCGGATCAGTTTTCTGGATCCCTCGAGGTCTAGCTTTCATCCTGGATGTGACACTGAGACTGTGCTGGTGGCTTTGGTCGACAACCTGCGCATG
Source organism: Sphenodon punctatus (assembly GCA_003113815.1). Taxonomy (NCBI): domain Eukaryota; kingdom Metazoa; phylum Chordata; class Lepidosauria; order Sphenodontia; family Sphenodontidae; genus Sphenodon; species Sphenodon punctatus. Next base: position 1,106,626 of record QEPC01011926.1, on the reverse strand, counting down.
AATTAGATTAGGGCAGATCATCTCTTCTGATCTTACTAGATTTGTTGGCAGCATTTGATACCGTTGACCACAAGATGTTGGTGGCTCATCTGCGGGACCGGGCTGGGGTAGGAGGAGCTGTTCTTGAATGGTTCTGCTCATTCCTGGCCAAGAGAGCTCAGCGAGTGGTCCTAAGGGAGCGTTCATCATCTCCCTGGGCCCTTACGTGTGGAGTCCCGCAGGGTTCCCTCTCCGTTCAACGTGTACATGCAGCCATTAGCCAAGCTCGTGCGAAGGATTGGCGTACGCTGTCATCAGTACGTCGATGATACACAGTTTTACTTCTCTTTTTTTGCAGACCCAGACCCGGCAGTCTCAGTGCTTACTCAGTGTTTGGAAGCTCTGGGGGACTGGATGAGGGTGAGCCATCTGAAATTGAATCCCGACAAGACAGAGGTGATGCTAGTGTGGAAGGCTGAGGGGGTGGTGGCTCCTGTCATTGATGGGGTCTGCCCCCTTTTAGCCACCCAGNTTCATTTCCTTTCTTACCCCCCTTCCCATAACACCCAGGTTCGCAGTCTGGGGTACTTCTTGACTCACAGCGCCACCTGGACTCCCAGGTGGCGGCTGTGGCAGGGAGTGCCTTTCTCCTTACATCTGGTACGTCGGCTACGGCCCTATGTTTCGGACTCCGACCTGGCCACCATCATCCATGCTTTCATCACCTCGAGAGTGGACTACTGTAACGCACTCTACGTGGGGCTACCCCTGGTGACAGTTTGGACACTGCAGCTGGTGCAGAATGCGGTGGCCCGTCTTCTAACGAGGATGGGCCGTTGCGAGCACATTTCACCAGTGCTCCGTTCTCTGTACTGGCTGCCTATTGTCTTCCGGGCTCGATTCAAGGTGTTGGTAATGACCTTTAAAGCCCTAAACGGTCTGGGCCCCGCCTACCTGCGGGACCGAATCATACGCTGGGCCGTGGCACGACCCTTGCGGTCAGCTGGGGATGCCCAACTTGAGGTCCCCTAAGTATTGGGGGACCCTAGGCGTTCACACAGCCTGCACCATGCTGAATCCACCTCCCAGATTCCAGACGGGCTGCCCTGGCTGCCCACTTCAGGCTGTTCTGTGAGGCTGAACAGCAGCGGCGGCTCGACAGGGCAAGCTGCGCTGCTCACATCCTTCTCCCTAAACCCATGGAATAGGAAGCTGTTCTGAGCAGGGAAGGAAGCCAAGCATGGGAGAAGAGACAAAGGGAACTGATGGGGATGCAGGGAGCCTAATGCGAGCTGAGACTCCAGGGGAGTTTCAGGCAGAGTGGAGTCAATTGTGCACAGCCTGGGGAATGAAGATGTGATGTGTGAACTCAGCATGGCTGCACGGTGATAGGCAGCGAAATGGACTCAGCAAGGAGGAGGAGGCTGATGATCTTAGCAGTGGTGCTGTGCTAGACTAGAGCAGGGGCCTCGGCACCACAGCAAACGACTCCAGACTAGCAAAAAGGCAAAGCAGAATCATGCATTTCAGGAGATTCAGAGAGCTTTTGTATAGGTAATTCCTCAGTACATGGCCTAGGGGGTGGGGTGCAAATCAGGCCCCAGAACCTGTTTCTGTGGCCCCAGCTCCTTGTTGCACACAGGCTTCTCTGCCCAACCGGATGCAGCTGAAATTTGAGTTTAGTCCCTCCATTCACACTCCTCCTCCCTTGAGACATTTTTACATGGACACTTATCCCGCGATTAGATCATTAGTCCCGGGATGACATGTCCGTCTAAACGCAGCATTTGGTGATTATAATCCTGGGATCACTGAAAAAACCCGGGATCACAAACCCTCTTTTTCGAGGGTTTTGTAATATCCGGTTGTTAAATAATCCTGGGATTAGGTCCGTCTAAACGACTACCCTGGGATAGTCAACTATCCCGGGATTAGTATCACAGAGTGTTATGGCAAGAGCTGACATCTCTCTATGCGGTTCTGCCTCTATGGTATCTACTAGCACATGACTGTGGGGCGATCGTATTACCTCCTTCAACAATGCATTGCGGAGCGCCAAGTTTAAATACTCGCAGAACAAAGGCATGAGTTTCCATTTTCTTCAACTCAAAAATCAGTATAATGAAGAAAATCAGATTTTCTTCAGTTCCAGAAATCAGTGCACTGAGCACGGACGAAAAGCACCATGGAATTGCTATTCCAGATACTCTCAAACCAGGGTAATAGCAATGTGCTGTTCAAATGAACTATCTTCATCCTGGGATAGAAATGTCCATGTAAAACACGTACCACTTGTAATTCGTGGATAACAATTCCAGGATAATTTTCTCCTAATCCCGGGATGAAGTGTCTGTGTAAAAACGCCCCTTGGTCAGATGGTGAGCCTCAGCCCTTCCTCACTCCCCAGAATGCCAACACAACCACAATGGCAGTGTCTCCGTTTCAGTAAAAGAAGCGAGCTGCTCTTCTCTTTGCTCCCCATGGTCAAAAGAGAGAATGAGTCTCCCCCCCTCCCCACACCGGTAAGTGAATCCGGGAGAGTACATGCTTGGTTTTGTATCTGAGCACAAGAGAGAAAGTGGGTGCTTGTGTATGTGTGAGGCAGAGAGAGGTTGAGAGAATGTGTGTATGCACGCATGCATATGCCGGGCCGGAGTCTGTGTGTGCATATGTGCGTATGCACTGTGGGATGGGGGGCACTGCATTCCGTGTCCAGGTCACTCAACCATCTGCCCATGTTCCTTCTTCAACTTCTTTCTTTAACTCCTTTCTTTCCTTATCCCTGGAATTCTGTCTATCCTACCCTTTGCATCCCACAACTCTGGCCTAACAGCGGAGCTCTTTCCAAATAGTAATAAATGTGCATATTTAGTTACATTCAAATTTATGCAAATCAACTATTTGGCCCCAAATGTTATGCCCTCTTTTCAATCTGGATCTCTGGGAAAAGCCATGGAGTAGCACTGCTGTAAGAATTTGGCTAATGACTAATGAGCATTGGGATACCTGGCACTGCAGGACTGTCAGCCAGATTCCCCAAAATCGAAAGCGCCTCCCCACTCCAGTACAGTCGCCCATGGGCCCGTCAGTCACAGATAGGAATCGGGCTTGTACAAACCTGGATGTGAGGAGATTGGGGCTGCACCCTACTGTCTGTTCTATGAGTTAGTTTACTGGCTCAGGTTAATAATAAAAGTGCATATATGGTCTCTGTTACAGGGGGAAGATTTTCAAACCCACACGTGGGAAATAAGTGCTGACTTCTTTTTGCCAGGTGGGATCCATTTTCCCTTTGCAGAAATAAAGGTGGGCTTGGTGAGGAAAGAAGGTCTAGGGCAGTGGTTTGGGGAGTGACCGGAGATGGTGAGGAACATTGATGAGGAGGCTGAAGCTGTGCTTGTCTAGCAAGGGAGAGAGAGGAGGCAAAGCGAAAGAAAGAAAAATCCAACAAGGTTCCATACCCACCGGGATTCTGCTTATTGGTGGAAGTGATGGCAGAGGAAGAGAGCAGGAATGAATCGTGGCTGTATTCCAGGTTCAAGGCATCACAGCAGAAGTGTAAAGAATGACTATTGTCTCTGTCATAGAATCACAGGATTGTAGGGCCGGAAGGGACCTCGAAGGGTCATCTAGTCAGAAGTCCAACCCCCTGCTTCAAGCCTGAATATCCTCTATCTACAGCAGGGTTGGGGAACCTTTTCCCTACTGGGGCCCACTTTGAAAGCTTGCACAAGCTCCAGTGGACGCACAGAAGTTGGGGCGAGGGTGCTTAAGGGATGCATTCAAAGAAAAGGAGAGCCCAAATCATGGATTTGTGCCATGGAACTGTCCCCTCGTGTGCGTGTCCTCATCTCTGCTCCCTTCCCCTGAGCTCAGTTTTTCAGTGACTGGAGGCAAGAATTAGATCCAAGGGCCAGATCCAGGAAGTGGAAAGGGGTCACGTATAAACTTGCCGTGGGCCGCATTTGACCCCGGGCCTGAGGTTCCCTGCCCCAATCTACAGCATTGCAGACAGGTGCTTATTAGTATCCCAGCAACACTGGGATCATCATCAGTACATTCACGGATTAAGAGACAGGCTGTTTTTAGACAGGATGCCCCCACGTGGGTCCACCCATCCCCCACTGTCAGGACCCGAACGCCCAAGGCCCCCACCGTTGCCACCACACCGCCACCTACGGTACCAGCGGGTCCCCTCGCAGCACCAGACCCGCCCCCTACCAGGCCCACCACCATCGACAGAGAAACCCCTCCAGCTCGCCCAGCGGATTCCCCGGCAGAGCCCCTGCCGGGCAAGCTTCAGGACGCCGCGCTGCCGCTCCCCGTCAGAACCGCAGGGGGTGGAGACCAGGGCGGAGCCACGCCAGAGGTAGCCACGCCCCCAACGCTGCGTCGCTCAGCGCGACTCCGGCAACGCCCTGCACTGGGGAATAAAAGCCTGATGCAGGGCTAGGGGCGTTGCTGGTGATCGAGCCTTGTGCCCGTGAGACTGGCCCCCCTTCTCATTCCTTTGTGCCTTGGATTGTGAACCCTTGAAGCTCTGCTGTGTGACTGCCTTGAGTGAGTGAGTGTGGTGCCTGCGTGTGTGAGTGATTGTAACAACCATTATAGATAAGGTAAGTGTGTCTTCCTTTGGGTGTCAGGGGAGCACTCCCCCCTGGGGCCTTCCCTGGAGCGCAAGCCCTATCCTGCCTTCCCCCCTGCCTGGCACTCTCACACCCCCGCAGCCCACCAGCCTCACTTCCTTGCCCTTACTCCCTCCTATCCCTGTGTGTGTGTGGATCCAGTGGCAACTCAGGCATGTGACCACCCAGATGCCCAATGATGAGACAGGCTGGGGACTACGCATCCTGCTAGCCCTATTCCACCCTGAGGGCGTGTTTTCCGCACATAGCCTTGCTGCTTCACCCGGCCCCGGGACCTGTAGGGGGGCTCCCGGGGGCGAATCTAACCACCCTATCCAAAATACCTCGATTATTGGGGGGGAACGGCGCGGAGGGGCACCACCTACGGATTCCGGTCACTCTAAGGGGCGATACCCCCCGCAGTGTGATTGCTTGGGCGCTCATCGACTCTGGGGCCTCCGGGAACTTTATGGATCAGGGATTTTTGCGGCGCCATACCCTACCCCACACCCCCCGGCCAACTCCGGAGCAGGTGCACACTATTGACGGATCACCCCTTAGTTCAGGACCCTTGGTGTGGCAAACCATCCCGCTCCAGGTCGCCATCGGGGCCCACATCGAGCAGATGTGTTTTGACCTGGTGGCATCCCCCATGTTCGAGGTGGTGCTGGGAATGCCCTGGCTTCGTCAACACAATCCAGAGATCCACTGGACCCAGGGGACGGTTGCCTTTAACACCCAACATTGCACCACTGTCTGCCATCACAACCCACCCCGACCGACGCTCTTGGCTACGACTACCGAGGAGGTCCCTAACCAGCTGCCCGCTCCCTACGTAACGTTCCAAGATGTTTTTAGCAAACAAGAAGCCGAGAGTCTGCCGCCACACCGGACCTATGACTGCCCCATTGAATTGCTGCCCGGCGCAGAACCGCCGTACGGCCGGATTTATGCTTTGTCCGCTCCTGAGCTAGAAACCTTAAAGGAGTACGTAGATGACAACTTGCAGCGGGGATTCATCCGCCATTCTACCTCCCCGGCAGGGGCTCCTCTCTTCTTCGTCCCCAAGAAGGATGGAGGGCTGCGCCCCTGCATTGACTATCGGGGGCTCAATGCGATAACAATCAAGAACCGCTACCCCCTCCCACTGATCCCCGAACTGCTCGACCGGCTGCATGGGGCCAAGATTTTCACTAAGCTCGATCTCCGGGGGGCATATAACCTCCTACGCATTCGCCCTGGGGATGAGTGGAAGACCGCCTTCAGAACTCGCTACGGTCATTTCGAGTATCTCGTGATGCCATTCGGTTTAGCAAACGCACCGGCCACGTTTCAACATCTAATAAACGATGTTCTACGCGATATGCTGGATACGTGTGTAGTAGCATACCTGGACGACATCTTCATTTTCTCAAATACCCTAACAGAACACATTCCCCAAGTCCAGAAGGTGCTACAACGATTAAGACAGAACCGATTGTTCTGTAAACGTGAGAAATGCGTTTTTCATGCGACGACCATTGAATTCCTCGGGTTCATAATTTCGCCCCATGGAATCAAGATGGATCCTAGAAAGACAAGTGCTATTGCACAATGGACTCCGCCGTCCTCTGTAAAAGCTTTGCAACGTTTTCTCGGCACGGCGAACTATTACCGGCAGTATATTGCAAGTTATGCCAAGCTAACGGCACCTCTAACAGCCTTACTACGGAAAGGGGTGCAATACCACTGGGGACCCACGCATCAACAGGCATTTGAGGCGGTCAAGGCCACTTTTACCCGCGCCCCCATCCTTCAACATCCCCGTTTCGACCAACCGTTTACGGTAGAAACAGATGCGTCCAGCGTCGCCATTGGAGCGGCACTCTTACAACCCGGACCCGGAGGGGACCGCTTACTACCCTGCGCGTTCTACTCCCGGCAGCTCAACAGCGCGGAGAAAAATTACACGGTCTTAGATCGAGAACTTCTAGCAATCAAAGCTGCCTTTGAATCCTGGAGGCACTACCTCGAAGGGGCCAAACACCCCGTCACCGTAGTAACGGATCATCAAAACCTCACCTATTTACACTCCACCCGCATTTCCAACTCTCGCCATGGACGCTGGGCCCTTTTTTTTACGCGATTCCACTTTCAGATCCGCTATCGCCCTGGTGCCCAAAATATCTTGGCAGACGCTCTTTCCCGCTGTACAGAGCCAGGAGATCCCCCCGACAACCGGGGAGAACCCATTTTTGGAGGCCTGGACCTCATCGATCAACCTCCTTACTTCTTCTCAATTTCGAAGGTTTCCCAACCCTCTCAGCCCCGGGCTCGCCCCGAAGATACAAAGGGGGCGAGACGGGTTGCTATACTACCAACAGCGACTTGTGGTTCCCCCAAAGGCCCGTAAATCATTGCTCTGGGGGCACCACGACGCCCCACTGGCGGGCCACCCAGGGGTGCGACGTACCCTTGCCTTACTTCAACGACATTTCTGGTGGCCTACGCTACGCCAGGATGTGGCCCACTACGTCAAACAGTGCGCCACCTGCGCTCGAACTAAGGTTCCCCGACACCGGCCGCAGGGGTTGCT
>QEPC01011926.1:1081574-1097810 GCA_003113815.1 Sphenodon punctatus | reverse complement strand
GGCAACTCAGGCATGTGACCACCCAGATGCCCAATGATGAGACAGGCTGGGGACTACGCATCCTGCTAGCCCTATTCCACCCTGAGGGCGTGTTTTCCGCACATAGCCTTGCTGCTTCACCCTTCCCGGTGAGAGTGTGTGTCCCCCTTCGTCTGGTTGCCTCCCCCTTTACCTTCCCCGGGGCCAACCCCAGCCCTCGAAACCCCCCCAGACCCCACACCCATGGACCCGGGCACCCGTCTGAAGGTGGCATGGGTGGAGGCATGCTCCTGCGACCCATGTGGAACCCAACCCAGTTTTTCCCCAGTTGCTCTGTGCAGGGGCATGGGTGGGTAGTGCATGCGCACACTCATCTCCAATTGTGTGAACACCCACCCACCCCCATTCACCGGAAGTGTGCTGGCAGTCCACCCAGTGAACCCGACTGGGAGGCGGGTCTGTCTAAAAATGGCCACAATCCTTACCAGAAAGACCTTCCCCCTCCTAGTGGCTACTAGGAAAATGAGTACAAGCTGCAAGGGTCACAAAGTTGGGGGCAGTGAAAGTTAAGGGGTGCGCTCAGGAAGAGGAGGGTCCAAATCATGACTCTGTCCCCTATCCTTGTGTGCGTGCCCTCGTCTTTGCTCCTTTACCCTAAGCTCGGTCTTTCAGTGCTTGGGGGTAGCAACTGGATCCAGGGGTCAGGAAGGGGCCAAATAAAAATGAGCCCTGGGCCGCATTTGGCTTCGGCCTCAAGTCCCCCACCCAAGTGGGGGAAGGAGGTGCTTTTTATAATCCCTACTTCATGTCTCACTCTTTTGGGGGTAGGGGGCCCAGAGAATTGTTTGTGATTTTGCAGGGCACACAGCTAGGAAATGTTGTTAGAGAGATACAAAACTAGAAGCATGGAGAGCAAAGAATGCACCAGTCTAATTGTGTCTCTCTCATTTGCCCATAATAGGGGGCTGCTCTTCCTTCTGGCCCCTGACAGTGCAAGGTGCATGTCTTTCAGCATGCAAGGAGGGTAATGCTGGATTATCTGTGGCGGTACTTGCCTCTGTAAGGCTATGTTTGTCTGCAGGAACACATGCCCAGCTTTTCTTTTTGGATGCAAAAGAGGAGAGTGCCACTGTAGGCACAGGTGGCTACTGATGGAACTGGGGAGATCAGCTCCTTTGCTACAAAGGGAGTGAATTGACACTGAATTGAAAGGGGAAGTTCCCTCACACCTTCTTCTGGGTCCTGTGATAGAACAGGGTGCATTCAGGAACAACACCCAGATTCCAGGGGAAGGACACCCCTTCGGTTAGGTGTTGTCAGAAAGGGTTTGCCTCCCTTGGAAACCCATGCACAGAAGGTGGAGGGGTCCGCCACTTAAAGCGGAGGATTGTGTCAGTATATTACCCAATATAAGCCGGTTTGGAAGTATTAATAAAGAGAGTTTGCAGGCAAGGCTGCACACTGGATTTGGCCTCGGTTGATCGAAATCGTGCAGCGTTCTGTTGGTAAATAGCTAGGACCGCAAACCACTTACGCCGGAGAAACGAGTGATGAGTGGATCGGGGCCTCTGTCCACTCCGGAGTCATTCCTACTAGAGCTAGACTGCAGCAACAACTAGCGGGCTCGGCGCCTATCTCTAGCTCCTAGACAGGCCAATGGGCATCCTAGCCAGGCAACTGCTACTGCAGTTAGCCTTGCAGCTTAACCCCCGAGGAGCGACCGGGGTTTTAGAGCCGCAATGCTCTGCAGGACCCTGGGCGTGAGATCAGGGTACAGCCGAATGACCCACATGCGCCGGGTCCCTGAACGTGCCCACCCCGGCTGCAAAGCTCCAGGCGCTGTGCCCCCCCCCCCCCGACTTGAAAAGGGCATGCAGCTCCGGGCGAGAGAGGGACTCTGTCCTTTGCTCGGAGCGCGCTGCGCACGGGAGGCAGGGGCTGAGCGCTCCCCCTCCCTCTCATTAGCAGTGGGAGGAGGAGGAGGAGGGGGGCGATGGGGGATTTCGCCGGGGCTGAGCTTGCCCCCTCCAGGGAGGGTTATTAATCCAATAATTAAACATTTATTGGTGCCAGCACCTGCTTTCTGCCTGCCCGGCTCCCAGGGGAGCCCCCATCACAGCCCGGGAAGGAGGGGACAGACAGCGGCGCCCGTCAGCAGCGAGTGGGCTAGATGCTTGCACAGCCTCGCAGGCAGGGAGAGCCAGACTGCCGCCGCCGGATGCCTGTACAGCCGGGACCCGCGCCGGGCTGAGGCCGCTCCACCATGCTGCGCTACCTGCTCAAGACCCTGCTGCAGATGAACCTCTTCGCCGACTCCCTGGCTGGGGAGATGGGCGCCAACTCCTCCGAGCTGCTGCTCAGCAGCCTCAACTCCACGCTGGCCGCCCTCAACCACAGCGCCCTCCTCGACCTCAGCGGCGGCGGCAACCTCACCGCCTTCAACGGTAGGTACCGGCCGGGGCAGGGCTCGGGGCGCAGAGCGGGGAGGGAGAGCGGGACAGGAGGGAGCAGCAGCCCGATCGCTCTGCTGCAGCCAGGGTGCGCGTCTCCCGTCCCGCCAGGCAAAGTGCTGTCTCCGCCTGGCAAAGTTCAGCGCTCCAGGGAGCCGCGCTCGGGGGCCGGAGCAGGCAGGGGGGAAGGCGGCGGCGGGGCCCAGAGAGGAATCGCGCTAGAACGCTGCCATGTCCGCCCGGACAGCATCAGCCTCGCCCAGACGCGTGTGGCTGCCTCTTCCAGTGTGTGTGTGCGCGCGCGCGCGTGCCTGACTCCACATGTGCCAGCAGCTCCCGCCAAGCCCAGTGCGAGCGCCCGTTTGCCAGGACTCCCAAGATTTTTGTCTGGGCGCGTTTGCGCATCTTCCAGGGCTGTGTGTGTGTGTCTCTCCCAAGATTTGTGCATGTACCTTCCAGGATTGGGGGGGGAGGCTCCCAAGACTTGTGCTTGCGTGACTCGTACAGGATGTTTCTGTGTCCGTATCTTTCAGGACTTTGTGTATGTCCTTGTGTGTATATTTTTCAAAACTTTGTAGGTGTGGTGTGTGTATTTCCCATGACGTGTGTCTTCCAGGACTGCGTGTGCATACCTTCCAAGACTGCGCGCACTCTGCATGTGCTTGCGTCTCTCAAGCTATATATGCGCGCGTGTGCTTTTCCGAAGGTTCAGGCTGTGTGCGCGCAGGGCTCTTACACGTGCTTGCAGTTTTTCCAAAATCGTGTGTGTATTCGTGTGTACGCGTGCCTATGCTCACATATCCCCGGACTTTGGACGCGCAGGCGGCTGTGCGAGCGTTTCTCCGAGGACTCCGCATTTGTTTGTGCGCGTGCATGCTTCCAGGACTGTGTGTGCGTGGCTCCCGGTGTGTACGCGTGCTCACGCGGCTCCCATGGTGTAACTCACTTTCCCTCCTCTTTAGAATCTTAATTGTATATTCAGCGGCCCCGAGACTCCCTGTAGCTCCAACTGGAAAGCATCCTTAGGCGGGCGGGTACCGTGTGCCCAGGGCAGCTAAGTGCTTGCCAGCAGTCACTGGTCACTTCATACCTGTGTCTACATTCATACATACCTCAGGGATGAACTGGACTATAGACAAGCGCCTCCCCACTCATTACCCACCCAAATTTATTAGCCACCCATCATGCATGTTGTAAGGGCCGGACCACATTGGAGCCCTATGCAGCCCTGCAACATGTATGACAGGTGCGGAGACACTTGTCTAAAAACACCCAGTGCTTCCCTCCCTTCTGTATGGAATAGCTAAGTTTTCCTGGCCCCAGCAGGGTACGGACGGGGGGGGATCCCACGTGGGAAGCGTTGATCTAGGTCCTAAGTACAGACGGGTCTGCAGCCAACCAGCGCCCCCTGCCGACCCAGTCTGAGAACATGCACCCAGTTTCTATCTTAATGATAACTGAAGTAAGCACATCCTCCCAGCTATGGGTGATCAAAACGGCATAGCTCAAGATGTACGTTATGGTGATCAGTGCTGTATAAATGCCTAAGAGAACAAGGCTTGATTTTGCAAAACCAGGATGTGTCGAGATTTGGCTCCCACTCCATCAGCAATCGATCGGGACAGATCAATGTCCTTCTTTGGGGCTCCTATCTATGATGGATGTGAGCACTGACTCCTGCCAACAAGAGATGAGCTGCTTCTCAGGCCAGGTGAGTGGTTTGCAATGTCCAGTCTTTGCAAGGAGCTGTGCATGTCTGTGCAGAGGAAAATCCCTGCCTTCCCCAGGGCTGCAGCCTGTAATTCCAATCCAGTGGCTTGAACATCCCTTTCATAAAGTCAGTAGAAGATTCCCTGGCTCTGCTGTGTCCTGCTCGCCATGCTCTTAAATGTCTCACCCTTCCTGTTATCCACTTTCTGTAGGATGTTGCGGACTGTTATTCTGGAGCTGGATGTGGAACCTGGAAATAACTTGCAGGGTATAAAAAGAGAATGAGGAGATACAGCTCTGTCTGAGTTTGGGGTGTAGGGAACAGTCAGTCTTGGGGTGGGGGGATGTGTCTCCTCTTCCCCCTCCCATTTTTACATGTCCGCTATGGGGCAGGATTTGGGGGACAGGAGGGGTGAGGCGGATCCCCACCTTCCTTTGGACTGTTCCTATTCCATTGTTGATACGAGTCACCCAGGATCTCAGAGCCTCAGTCCCTTGTTGGCAAGTCATACACCCCAGGACCTCAGAGGCTCAGTCCCTTGTTGCCAAGTCATACACCCCAGGATCTCAGAGCCTCAGTCCCTTGTTGGCAAGTCATACACCCCAGGACCTCGGAACCTCAATCCCTTGCTTTTCCTCCTCCATGCATTTTGCATAAACACCTAAAGGGCCAGATTTTCAAAAGAGCTCAGATCTGTTTATTCCAGTTATACACAGCAGGGTGGGCCCATTTAGGGCTACTTGAATCCTGAATTCTTTTGAAATCTGAGTGCTCTGATGCCAGTGGGTTCTGGGAGTGCGTAGCTTTTGCCGGGCACCTGTAATGGCTGTGTGTGGAGCCTCTGAGTTCCTCTGAATGCTCCCCTGGTCCCTGTGGTGTCCTGAATGGTGAACTCCCAAAGCTTCCCCTTCCCTGGCTTCTCCCAGCAGTGAGATGCTGGAAGCCACTAACACTGTCCCTTGCTGTCATTCAGCCAGCAAGCAAGTACTTTTCATAAGTATCAATAACACACAGAGCACCTTGTTGTTTTGGTGCATATTAGGTTTTTTGAAATCAAGATTTCCCAGATCACAGGAGCCAAGTGGCTTAGTAGGAAGCCTCACTCTTTGCAGCCTCTAGGCAGGTCATCTAGCTCAGGGGTGGGGAACTTCAGGACCAGGGACCAAATGCGGCTCTTGGCTAATTTACATTTGGTTCTTGTTTCTCGTTCCTGGATTGGACCCCTGGATCCAGTTCCTATCCCTAAGCCCTGAATGACTGAGCTGGGTAAGGGCACAGAGACGAGGGCACGCACAGAAGAATCGGGGGCAGATTCATGATCTGGACCCTCCTCTTCCTGAGTGCACCTCCAAGTACCTCTGCCCCCAACTTCTGTGTGATCCTTGAAGCTTGTACTCATTTTCAAAGTGGCTCCTGGGAGGGAAAAGTTCTCCCCACCCCTGATACGTCTATCGAATCCATTCAGTGGATAAATTAAAATTGGCAGGGAGGGAGCTCTTCTCCCTTCTGGAAAGGGGATGGTTTGCACTGGTCCTTCCAACGTGGAAAAACTTCCTTTGCAGCCAGCTTTCCAAGAAAGAGAGACCATTGTCCCCCAGCTGGCCTTGGAAAGAGTTTCAGCCACACTCCAGGTCTGCGTTGTTTGAGGGAAGCAGAGACCAGGTGGGTGTCAGCCCTCCACGAGACTCCTTAAGTATCACGTGGAAAATGCTGCATGGCTTTATTAACTGCATTGTGCAGGGCACTGCAGCAGGATAAATGAAATCAAGTGGGTATTGCAGGCTCAAAACTCTAATGCTTTTTACAGAACATTCCTCCTTGCCAATTGTAACCTGACATTAGAGGGTCCCTATAGGACAGTACTTTTGCTCATATAGCATAGAGGAGGGTGGGGAGTAGGAGAAGTAGCTGCCACCGGGTTCCCTTCTGATTGAAAAGAACCTTGAAGAAGGGCAGTGAACGAGCTCTAGTATCCCCGTGGCAAGCTAACACGCCATGTAAACCCAACCCGCTGCACCAGTTAACGGCAGTGTCCCTATGTGGTGCATGCTCTCTCCTCTTGCCATCTCGCTCCCCCATGCATATCTCCTTCCGTGTGTACATCCAGCCCAAGGGAGTAGCTACCATGGCGTGAGGAGGCTTAGTTAAGCCTGGGCCTTAGCTTCCGAGGGGTCCTTTGCAAGTGACATGAGTGCCGGTAGGAAATGCTCAGCGGGGGAGGGAGTGGGGTCAGCGCACCACTCCTCCCACTCTGAAAACTTCCTACTGGCACTCAAGCCACTTGCAAAGGGCCAGAGTGGACGGACGTGGAGTGCTGGCCTTATTCCCACCCATCCTTAAAACTTCTTTCCTGGCAGGGTTGGGAGCTGGGGTTGCTGCCTTCATGGGTAAGCCCTGGAGATGCCACTCCCTTGCCCTGGGGGGCGGGGGCTTAATTGGGACATAAGCCCAGCCCCATCACTGCCTTGCTACACCACTGATCTAGCCAAGTTATAGGTGCAATGGAAACTTAGCCATTAGCTTCAGTGGCGTCAGGATTTCACCCACAGTAATGATTCTGCAGCACCAGTCAAATCCGTTTTATTCTGCAGTGATGGACTCCACCTCTTGTTGCTGAGCTGAGCTGAGCTCCAGATTCCGTCTCCTCATTTGCTGCTGTCTGATTTACACCTGCGGAGGTGCTAGCTGTGGCAGTGATTCTAGGCAGTAGCACCAGTGTCATGTGATTCGATTAAACTGGAGTGAGCTACCCCCCCCCCCGGCACGTCTGTTTCCTGTTTGTCACTTCCGACCCGCTTCACACAGCCACCCTCTTCCTTGTGGGGGAAACCACCCCAGACAGCAGTCTCTGGGCTAGCTTTCCCCATTCCGAGGGTTTCGTGTGAATGTCCCCTAACTGATTGGGAACTCACTGCCTCACCTGTCAGCCTGTTCCAGTGGCTGATTGCCTGCACGGTTTAAAAATGGTGCTTTATGTCTACTTTGAATTAGCACCACTGTAACTTTCAGCCATTGTCTTTGCTGCTGCCCAGCCCAGCTAGATTGACAGCCCTTTAGTAACCCCCTGCCCTCTGCTCAGGAAGGCCCTTCTGTGTCACAGTCAAGTTCCTTTTGATAAATTAAGCAGACGGAGCTCCTTGTGCGTCTCAGCCAGACATTCTTTGCCAGCATATCCACCTTCTTCACCTGCAGTTCTTCTGAGAGAGTTGTTTGTGCTCTGATAAGGGTGGCCAGATATGCAAATTTTAGAGGACGCTTATGAGAAATACAGGTTGCAGAGCTGCATTGGCTCCAATGCAGCCCTGCAACCTGTATTTCTCATAAGCGTCCTCTAAAATTTGCATATCTGGCCACCCTAGCTCTGATATCCTCAGCCACAGAGAGTAACATCAAAGTAGATAAGTGGTGAATTACTGGTGCATTAATAAACCAGGTGCTCTGTTCCCTTAGGAATAGTCTGCTAACAGGAACACGGAGGGTTTTTGTCTCCCCCTAGTGGCTGCAGCCTGTAATCCACCATCAAGACTGCATTCAAGAAGCACGCACGATCCAAAATCCACTGAAATCAATAGAAAGATTTTGGAGTCAGATTAGACTCTTAGAATATGATCCACAAAGCACTTATTTCCTGGTCTGTGAATTGCAGCCATAGTCCTTTAGCTCATATGGCAGAGACCTGTATTTGGGGGATTTCCAGTTCAGCTGCTGCTGACATCCCAGCCAGAGGGATGAAGAAGCATCAAAGATCTTTTTTCCCCTCAAACACAAGAATTTCTTCAGTTTTCAGGAAATCACATCGCTGGGAGACCCCCATCCTGTGCAGTGTTGAGCAACCTCAGCACCTGCCACCCACGTTGAAACACACGGGAGCAGAAGCAAGGGCAACATGGATGGTAGAAGGGATGGATTGACTTCCATATTGAGGAGAGGCTCAAACCAGGTTAGGGCTGTTTAGCCTGAAGAAGAGGCGATTAAGGGGGGATATGATAGAAGTTTATAAAATCATGAGCGGCGTGGGAAAAGTAAATAGGGAACTGTTGTTTGCCCTTTCTAACAATAGAAGAACACGGGGACACTCTCTGAAGTTAAATGGCTGCCGTTTCAAACAAAAGGAAGTACTTTTTCACTTAGCAAACAATACCGTTGTGGAACTCATTGCCAGAGGAGGTGGTGAAAGCCAGCGGTATAACTAGCTAGATACATTCTTAGAGGATAGAACCATAAATGTTTACTAGTTGGGACATACGGTAAGTGGGAGTGGTTAGCAGGAGATGGGTCACACCTCCATGACCTGTACTTGTACTTCTCTTGAGCTACTGTAGCTGGCCACTGTCAGAGACAGGATGCTGGGCTTGATGGACCATGGGTCTGACCCAGTACGGCACTTCTTATATTTGCAACGTGTTTTGGAGGCACAGGACCTCATTGCTCCTTGTTCATTGTGCCATAATTAAGTAACAATCATTGTGACTGGTGGCATTTACATCCACATGCCAGAGATGTAGGAGACAGCCCGAGGTGTAAGGCAAGAAGGGTGAATCAAGCTGTGTGTCATTTATAGGCACAGTTACCCCTAGCTGCCTGCTTGCTTTCCCCTCCAATTCCTAGAAACCATTTGGGGGCTGTTCTAATGAATTCACTGAGATGAGGGCAGATGACTTTCCAGCACCGATAGAAAATGCACATCCCTTTCGTGAAATCCTGCAAGGGCTGCAGTTACTGCTGCTTAACACAAGGAAAAGGAAACACTGCAAAATCCTTTATCCAGTCCAAGCTCCCGCTGCCTGGATTGAGGGGCTTTACAGAGCTGCATAATGGTGTCCCCAGAGAATAGCCTCTCTGCAATAGCATGTTCTGTGCACTTAGGGCCTGGAAATTTTGCCTTGTGGAACGTTTGCCATTACAGGGAATTACCAGGGTCCGGAGTGACTGTGGGAGCTGCGCGTTGGGTTTGTATTTATGATTCCCCCTCCCCACCATGGTTTCCAAAGAAAGCACACATTGCCATATTCTGCTGGCTCAACTGGGGCCTGGGGCTTTGCTTCTCTGTTTCATTCTGACGGTCCTTTGGGTAATTCCGTCCCCTGAAGATATTTTAGTGGCTAATGGGCAGGATTAAGAATCTTCACGCTCGCTGTTCTGAGATCTGACTTTTCTCAGGCAAGGGGCTCGCTTGTCTAAAGCTGCCCGGCCAGAAGAGAAGGTGCCCACTCACGTGTTCTCTGAAAGTGATTCAGCAGTGATGGTATTTTCTGCTGCCCCTTCTAAGGCAGAGGCTTCCAAATTGGGTCATGCCAGAAGAAGAGAAAAAAGGGGGAGGAAGGAAAGGCGAGATCACAAGTGTATGTCTTAGGTATAATCTACAACAGTTTTATATGTTTTACTTTTTGTTCCAAACTTCTAAATAACTCTCAACACAAACTATTGTCTATAATGTATGGTGTGAAGAATTTCACATGCATGAGAAGTTCTGGTACACTAAGAGAATATTTTTGTGTTCTGTATATCAAAACTCAAAGTGTTAATAACAAAAACAAAACAACATTGGGGGCAAGGGGCAGGAGAGCCATTTTGCCCCCCCCCCCCCGTCCCTTTCTTATGTGACCACGTCCCCTTTCCAAGCACCATGACCCGATGATGCTTGGAGGATTAGTGCCAGGTGTGCAACTGCACTCCCTTGCATTGCCCTCCTGGCACCCATAGGTCACTCCATTCTGTAGATGGGGGTGTGATCCCATTGGTCTTGTGTAGACTTTGCATGGAGGTGTTGCTCTCTGGCGTCACAGGATTATAGTTAAGTCTCAAAATGGGATCAGACAGGCAAATTTGTTGGGAATTCTCCATTTCTTAGGGGCCCATGTGGGTGTGTAATAATTACTCTGATAGGCAGATAGCGGGTTCCTGGTCTGGAAGTGCTTGTCAGAGAAATCACTGTTGGAAAAATTGAGCCAATCAGTGTTCCCACAAAATCAATGTAAAGCTCCCTCTGCTGGAGATCCCAAACCAGTATTTGGTGCAAATACTGACTAGAGTTAATTCAGTGTATTCCTGACCATTTTAACCAAGTGGATATGAAGGAAGTGCTATTCACTTCCCACTTTGCAGCTCCCAAGATTTATTTTGGTTGCTTTGGTAATTTGGTCTTTAGGACCTCATTTGCTTCGGCAGCACCAAGATACTGAAGTAAACAAAATACCAAACCCCAAATAGCCAAAGAAACAAAGTTGCAAATTTTGCGTCCAGGATGGAGACAAATTTGGATATGTGTTTGTGGGAATGAATAGCTGAATTATCTTCGCAAATATGAAAAAGATGGAAACAAAGTAGTGCGGATGTGGTACCTTTTACTGGACCAACTGCTGTTGGGGAGAGTGTGAAGGCGTTCAGGTCATGCAGGCTCCTTCCTAAGATACGTACGGAATCAGATGTTGCTGGTCCAATAAAAGATCTTGGCCGTGAGCCACAAACAATTTACTCCGGAGTAGCCCCATTGAAGCTGAGTGGTTTGAGGATCGTGTCCCTCATTTGAACCGCTGTTTCTGTCTCGTACTTTTTGGACCAATACAACAGCCACACTCTCTACACCAGGGGTGACAAGACTTAAGGTGCACGTGATCCACTTGATCCAGGCGTCAACTTCAGGTGATCTATCGGGAGCCTTCCTGTTGGCTCTGGTGATCCAGGCTGGGATCCCTCCTGCTGGCTTGCCTCTAGGGCACCTCAGCAACTGCTTTAAGGAGCACTCCTCTTTTGAGAAAGCCTTCCCGTGCTCCGTGGAGGCACTCTTTGGGGCACCAGTCCCGCTCTCCTCCCCAGAAGTGATCTCTGAGGGGCTGGTTCCCCTCCCCACACCGTGGTCTACTGAAGACAAGCTCATCATGATCCTCCAATGGATTGTGATTTACCTCTTGGCCGCCCTGCTTTGGACAACAATCAAATATGAAAAGTCAGATTCATGTCAGCCCTGCTGTGGTTCTGAATTAGACCAAAACCAAAGAAAGACTGAGCTTCCTGCTAGAGGGACAGCAAGAAGCCAGCTGGGCTTCCTGTGATGACGCAGACCACCTGCTCCCCAGGAATGCTAGGAAGTATTACCCTAGCTCTTTGTAGCCACACCCCCTGAGAGGCACTGTAGTGATGGGGACAGGGATGGGGTGAGGAATGCACGTGTCTCCCTTGACTCCTTGTTGCCCCCCTGAGGCTGACCGGGCATTTTTTACACACACCTTAAAGTTCTGGATTTTTCAATCTTCTGGGTTTACAAGTCCACAAGTAAGTTCCGGATTCATTTTTCACACACACACTGCCCTGAGGCAGTTCTTGGATGCATTCTTCACACAAACACTGCCCTGAGGCAGCCTAAAGTAGCCGCAGCTGTAGACGTGACAGGCTGCCATGGAAACCAAGTGACCACAGCTGCCTAGAGCAAAGCAGTTTACCAGGAGAACTTTTTACACACACAAGTTCTGTGCAGAAGTTCAAAGAGCCTGATGTTTAAGATCTGGGTGAGTGATTTAGACACACAGAAAGTTCAGGATGTAACAGCAAACATGCAGGAGAAATGCGTGTGTAAAAAGACCCAGTGTGTATGCAGGGTGAGAGGGCTTCGGCCTAGCTTGCTGTAGCTGGCTCCGCTGCTGTGGTTGCCCCCTTGTGGCCAAAGGCCACAAAATGACTTCTCAGCAGAGATGTGCTGTCTCAAATGGAGGGGAGTGCAGGTCCCTTCGAGTCCCATCTCCAGCAGGTACTGGGGTCTCTACATTTTTGGTGGCACCCATGCATTTGGGATGAAGCCCTCAAGTTGGGATATAAAGGTCAAAGCCCTTTTACTTGGGTCATTAGGGGGGTGAGGCCCCCCAGGTAGGAGAAAAATATTGGTGAATCTCTATAACCTGATGCACAGGAGAAAATCAGTCTACAGCAGAACTGCCCTGGCTTGGAATAAGACTGATTTGGAGACCTGAGACCAGCTCCCCCGCCAGTATGAGCCCAGCATCACTCTGCTGGCGTTAATGGAACCTGCTGCTTTACACCCGTGGAGCAGCTGGTCTGTGGAGTGAGCGCACCCCGAGTTACCAGGGGTCAGTGTGAAAGGGGCTCCCTCTGTTTCAGAAGGTGCTGCAGAGAAGCAAAGCGCAGACTGTGATGGTTGGCTGGATCTCTTTGCTCTCAACCGGTTCTGTTTCCTCTTTGCACGCAGAGCTTTGGTTTTACCCTTGCTACTTCTCTGGTTTATTCCTAGAGATTTCATACTGCTAGGGAAAGACCCTGCCTTCTGTCTCCCGAGCTAAGTCAGAGACTCTCTGTTTGGCTTGGAGTAAGTAGTGAAAGGGTTAGCAGCCCCCTGGGCTATTTAATGTCTTGCTCACGCTTCATTTAATCAGTGCGAGGGCAGGTGCAGAGCTGAGTGTCAGCAGCACAAACAATGAGGCTCCCAGGAACAGCTTCTGTAGCACAGAAACTTATTGGGTGGGAGTCAAGACAAGCAGAGTTGGAAGAAGCCAACCTGGGAGAGGAATCTGATGCACAGTGGGAATAAAGTGGAGAAGTCAGTCTGCAGTGCAAGAAGCAGGGATGGCCATAGGGGAGTGGAAAAGAGGATAAGCCTGAGATGGGCATTGGGAGGGCGGACAGGGATAGTAGGGGTAGGGCTGCAGAGCAGGATTATTAATTATTATTATTATTAGCATTTATATGGCGCCAGCAATGTACCTGGCGCTTTACAAGAAAATAAGATAGACACGGTCCCTGCCCAAGAGCTTGCAATATGAGGTAGAACTAGCACTGCCACCTCTTGTGGTTTCACCCCAAGTCTCCCATTTTGACCTATGGAAATCTCAGTGAAATTGTGCGAAATGACGACCCTAGGTGCAACAACAGAACTAAAATTAATAAATGTCACACCTAGACGGGAACCCCAGGCCCAGGAGCCAAATGCAGCCTGCAGCAAGTTTTTATGTGGCCCCTTTCCAGTTCTTTGCTCTGGCCCCTGGATCCAGTTCCTAGACGAAAGCACTGAAAAGACTGAGCTCAGGATAAGGGAGCAGAGGGGAGGGCATGCGCAGAAGGATAGAGGACAGATCCATGGCACAGATTCATGAACTGCATCCTCCTATTCCTGAGGGCACCCCTGTCCCCAACTTCTTTGCCCTCAGAGTTTGGACTAATTTTCAAAGTGGCCCTGGAAGGAAAAGGTTTCTCACTTCCTGATCTCAGTCAATGTTAACTCATTTCTAAATGGTACTCGCAAAAAAGGGTTGGGGCGTAGTTTTGGACACACTCTCTTATCAGTAGTAAACAATAAGGCCTAAACAGGATGGTTGAGAGAAATTTGAGAGCCCAGTACATTTTGGAAGACGGGGACCCCTACCTCCCATCCCTCCCTCAAGATCTGAAATCAATTTCTGGAAATCATCTTAGTG
The DNA here is from genome assembly GCA_003113815.1 of Sphenodon punctatus. Lineage (NCBI taxonomy): Eukaryota > Metazoa > Chordata > Lepidosauria > Sphenodontia > Sphenodontidae > Sphenodon > Sphenodon punctatus. The sequence goes on along the minus strand of QEPC01011926.1, from coordinate 1,084,248 downwards.
ACTTACATAGTGTAAATAAAGCACGATCTCTTAGCCTCAGTTCCCCAGCTGTAAAATGGAACTAATAATGAGTTTACCTGAACTAGATAAAGGAATTGTAAAGCACTTTGAACACTGAAATCACTCTAAAAATGGTTAATAATAATAAAATAATTTGAGTGATGGCCCTGCTGCTGATTGAGTGATGGGGCATTACAATCCCTAGTAACTCTTCTTTACTGGAATGTTGTGTTGGTCCCCATGTAGGACTGTGGCTAATAGGCACCACTGAGTCCCAAATTCTCTTTACACAGATACTAGAGACCTTCATTGGATATCTTCAGATGGAAAGCGTGCACACCTCTGCTCCGCCTCACCCCAAAGTGGGCCGTCCGTTAAAAGGTGACCCACCAGATGTGCAGGCAGGGCAGACTGTCCCTGCTCTGGAGCAGCCCTGATGGCGGTGCTCGGAACGTCCAGGATCCCAAACTTGGGGCACTGGCCAGAGGCAGGGGCTGCCGTCCCATCTGCTTGGTGGACGGCCACTGCAGCTCTGCTCTCGGCCAGGGTTTGTCCCAGGTAACACCATAGCATTGCGGACGCTCTAGTCCACAACTCCATGGTGTGGGGGAGGGATGCTGTGCGGGCGGACCATGGGCCGTGACAGCAGCTGGTTCGTTTAAACCCAACCCAGTCAGGGCTGCAAGCGGACAGACATGGGGTGCACTCCCGAACCTGCTCTAGGAGTGAGCACCCCCACGTCCATGTGAAAACATCCATTGCCTTCCTGTTACCCTCTCCCCTCAAATCTTTCTAGCCCTGGTTCATCCTTATGGTCAGATTGTGGGGGTGGGGAGCCTAGTGCCTGCAGGCCTGACAAAAGCCTAAAGCCCCAGTAGTAGGAGGTGCCCAATGACTGGGTTGTTGACTTTGTGAATCTGTAGGAATCTGGCATCGCTCCTGTAGCCCAGTGGTTCTAAAATGGGGGTGGGGTGGGGGGCATATCTCCCTTGGAAGCACAGAAGTTTTTTAGGGGGTGGAGGGGAGAAGGTGTTTGAAAGGAGCGGGGGAGAAACTATAGGTGGGGAGAAGGAGCAAGGTATATGTAAGTGTGTGGAGAGGCCTCAACAGCCAGGGCACGAAATTTGCAGGAGCCTTGGAGCCACTGGCATCCAGAAAACTAAGGCTGGCGACTGGTTCAGGGGTCTAGTGGGGCAAGGACGGTTTACTATCAGGATAAAGTCAGGTGACTGAATTTTGTTTTGTTTTTTGGCTCCCAGCGTGCGATCTGAAATTTCATGCCCCATCAGCAGCTACAGACAGGCTGCCGGCACAGTTCGAAAAAGAGTTGAGCTGCTGCTGTCACCTTCCTATCTAATGATACTCCAGCTTCATGCCTGGGGGCTCTGAGGGTCTTTGCAAGGTGAAGGCAGCAGGGTTGTGCTAACAAAAGCAGGAGCACAAGAGAGGAAGAAATGCGCCAGCCCTCCCACCCCTGCCACCTCCTAATGAGCTGCATCTATTCCTACAGAGAAGCAATGACACTGGCTCCAAAGGTCCGGAAAAATCTTTATGCATGGAGCTTCTTGTGCTGCATAAGCAGCAGGCCTGCTGCTGGCGTGTGGGAGATGCTGCGGCTTGATTAACACTGGCACTTTCCTTCTGCTCTGAATTCAGCATTAGCATAAGCTATTTATCAGGGTGATCTGGCAATTGGAATGGCAGAGGCTGGAGCCATGTCTGTGGAAAGCGTCACCCTTGGGGAAAAAAGAGGAATTGCAATAAGATTATTTTGGCCATGAGCCCTTTGCAGACCTGCTCTGGCTCCTGCAAAACTAAACTCCCAGCAGCCTCTGCTGCAGACTATACTATGTCCCCTCTAGATCAGGGGTGGGGAACCTTTTCCCTTCCAGGAGCCACTTTGAAAATTAGTACAAGCTCCAAGGGCTGCATAGAAATTGTGGGCAGGGAGTGCTTAATATTTATTTTATTTAGTATTTATTTATCAAATTTAGTACCCCGCCCCTCCTGCCATATGCAGCCCGGGGTGGCTTACAAGAATAAAAACATATATAAAATTCACATAGGGCCCTGCAGACAACAAAAACAAAACAGTAAGTAAAAGGGGAGCATCACCTCCCCCATAATTAAAATCTTACATATAAATAAACACCCCACCCAATCTCCCTAAACAACCCACCTTCCCCCTCGCCAAAGGCCTGGTGGAACAGCCAGATCTTACATTGGCGCCAAAACGAAGGAAGATCAGAGGCCTCCAGCGGGAGGGAATTCCACAGCTGTGGAGTGGCCACCGAGAATGCTCTCTCCATAGTAGACCCCCTAAATACTTGGGGGACCTCGAGAAGGGCACTCTCAGATGACCGCAAGGACCAGTCAAGGAAACGGGGAGTGAGGTGGCCTTGCAGATAGGTAGGGCCCAAGCTGTCTAGGGCTTTATAGGTAAGAACCAGCACCGTGAATTGAGCCTGGAAGACTATAGGCAGCCAGTGCAGAGAACGGAACGCTGATGTAATGTACTCCCGACGGCCCGTCCCCATAAGGAGGTGGGCTGCTGCATTCTGCACCAGCTTCAGTGGCCGCCACTGGCAGCCCTACGTAGAGTGCGTTACAATAGTCCAATCTTGAGGTAATGAAAGCATGAATGATAGTGGCCAGATCAGAGTCTGAGATATAT
>QEPC01011926.1:1017399-1055613 GCA_003113815.1 Sphenodon punctatus | reverse complement strand
GGGGCGGGTATATTTGCAAAATTTGCTATAGTTGTATACAGTTATACAACTATATACTACTACTATATAGTTGTACATAGTCTGATATAGTTGGAACTGGCTTAGAGAGTTATGGATGTAGAATTAATTGCCCAGATTTCAAATTTTAAAATTTCTTACGCTTTGTATAAACTTCCGTTGTAACTTTTTGAGTTTAAACTACCCCTATTTGAGATCGCATAGGGCCATGTTATTTGTAAGTTATATTAGGGGTTCTTTTCTTGACCTTTGTGGACATTTTAGTTTTTAGTAGTTTTTATTTTATATGTTTCTGTTTTGCCCCTTTGTCAAAATTTGTTTTGTTTGTTTGTTTTGATTTGTATATGTATGTTTGTTTATAAGCAATGACCTTTGGTTACGCTTTAATAAACCTATCTATCTATAATATGTATCAAATTTAGACAGTTTAATTCTATTTGTATAACTTTCTATTGCATGAAGTTATTTGGAATCATTTATGAAGTTTGCCATTTTGGCAAAAGGACCTTTCTGTGGGGGCACGGGCAGTGGGATAGATCATCCCCAGCCATGTTGACCTGTCTAATGGCACCTCATGGCCAACCCTGCTACCTCTTACCATGCAGAATCCGGACCCTCCTCTTCTGTCCACCTTCAGGCACAGCAAGCTCAGTCACACCACACCTGCCCCCTTTTCAGTTTTGCTACTTGTTCCTTAACCTGTGTTTATCTCGTCCAATAGCAATGCATTCACACAGCAGATAATTCCCCTGGCTCCTTCCACTGCCTGACTTCACTATGTTCTTTCCCACAATGCAAAGCACAGGGAATGAATGCCCTTGTGATATCCCTGCATGCAATGTTCTGGAAGCTGCATGTAATCGAAGCATGTGGTGGAGGAAGCTCTATGGATACTTGGAGGCAGGAGGAAATGGCGTACAGAAAATGATGTATCTGGGATTGAAGCTTACTGTGGGTTAATCAAATCGCACACACCCCTTGTTGCTTGATGCAGTTAGTACCATGCAGGCAAATCTTTTGCAGTGAGTCAGTTGGGCCATTAGATGACAAGGGAGTAAAAGGAACACTCAGGGAGGATAAGGACATTGCAAAGAAGCTGAATGAGTTTTTTGCATCAGTCTTCACTGTGGAGGATTTTTGGGAGGTACCCATGCCGGATCCTTGCTTTGTGGGCGAGGAATTGGGAGAGCTGTTACAAATCAATGTGATGTTGGAGGATGTTCTAGGGCAAATTGACAAACTGAATACTAACAAGTCACCAGGGCCAGATGGCATTCACCCCAGAGTTCTGAAGGAACTCAAATATGAAATCGCAGACCTACTGCAATTTGTTTGAATCCTGTCACTAAAATCTGCCACTGGACCCGAGGACTGGAGGGTGGCAAATGTAATCCCGATATTTAAAAAGGGATCCAGAGGTGATCCTGGAAACTACAGACCAGTAAGCTTGATGTCTGTGCCGGGCAAAATGGTGGAAACCATCATTAAGGACAGAATTACAGGGCATGTTGACAAACATGGCTTAATGGGGAAGAGTCAACACGGATTTAGTAAAGGTAAGTCATGCCTCACTAACCTGTTGGAATTCTTTGAGGGTGTAAATAAGCATGTGGACAAGGGAGACCCAGTAGATATAGTGTACCTGGATTTCCAGAAAGCATTTGATAAGGTCCCTCATGAGAGACTCTTGAGAAAATTAAAAAGTCATGGGATAGGAGGTAGTGTCTTACTATGGATCAGAAACTGGTTAAAAGATAGAAAGCAAAGGGTAGGACTAAATGGTCAGTTTTCACAATGGAGAGATGTAAAAAGTGGTGTGCCTCAGGGATCTGTATTGGGACCGGTGCTGTTTAATGTATTCATTAATGATTTGGAAAAGGGTGTTAAGAGTGAGGTGATCAAATTTGCAGACGACACCAAGTTATTCAAGGTAGTTAAAACACGAGCAGACTGTGAGGAACTGCAACAGGATCTTACGACACTGGGTGCCTGGGCATCTAAATGGCAAATGAGATTTAATGTGGACAAGTGCAAAGTGATGCACGTAGGGAAAAATAATCCAAACTATGCGTACACAATGCTGGGTACTAAGCTAGGAGTTACCACTCAGGAAAAGGATCTGGGGGTGGTTGTGGACAATACAATGAAATCCACAGCGCAGTGCGCAGCAGCAGTCAAAAAAGCAAACAGAATGTTAGGAATTATTCGGAAGGGGATAGAGAATAAAACTGAGGATGTCATAATGCCTCTATACAAATCAATGGTGCGACCGCACCTCGAATATTGTGTGCAGTTCTGGTCGCCCCATCTCAAAAAAGACATAGCTGAACTAGAAAAGGTACAGAGAAGGGCAACAAAAATGATCAAGGGCATGGAAGGGCTCCCGTATGAGGAGAGGCTTGGTAGGTTGGGGCTCTTCAGTTTGGAGAAGAGACGACTGAGAGGAGATATGATAGAGGTCTATAAAATCATGAGTGGTGTGGAACTAATAAACAAGGAGCAGTTATTTACCCTCTCAGCTAGTACTAGAACTAGGGGACACTCCATGAAACTCATGGGTGGCAAGTTTAAAACAAATAAAAGAAAATATTTTTTCACTCAGCGTATAATTGGGTTGTGGAATCTACTGCCAGAGGCTGTGGTAAGGGCCAGTACTATAGCTGAGTTTAAAAGAGGTTTGGACAAGTTTCTGGAAGATTGGCTAATAGCTGCTAATGGAGCTGACAGGATGAGGGAACATGATGGGAGCTGGGGGGAAACAACAGGGAATGGCTCCCGCATTGTGACCGGTTGGGTGCTTCTCCCAAGCCACTATAATTGGCCACTGTCGGAGACAGGATGCTGGGCTAGATGGACCATTGGTCTGACCCAGTACGGCACTTCTTATGAGCGGCAGAGAACAAGTGCTCATCAACATGCCCAGAAGGCGGTAATCATGTTGCACAACACTCGGGTTGTGGGTGAATTTGTGCCGCTGAGGCTTGCCATCTCTCATGGAAAAGACCCTGGCTCCATCTCTTACATTTGGGGCTAACACGGCAACCACACTCTCAAGACTGGAAAAGTCCTGACAGTTTCATTTTTGACCTATAGGAGTGTCAGGGTCATTTCTGTGAGAGTTTGCAACCCTAGGCTACTGCCCAGCCCCTTTAAAAGGATGCTTATGAAAAATACATAGTGCAGCCCTGCAACATGTATTTCATAAGTCTCCTCTTCTAAAGGGTAGGTATGTATGGCCACCCTATGTGTGTATGATGATGATGATGAAAGCCTTTTTTCAAGGAACAATCAGCCCCTGCAGCTTGTTTTCCCTTATCTCTGCTGCCACCTTCTGGCCATACACATTTGTATGACAAATATATACAAATGACACAAACGAAGCGCACGCTTGTATGACAGAGTGTGGCCACCCCACTGGCTCATAAATAATTGACAGACAAACTTAAAAATCAAGACATTTGGTGTGTAAATAATTGAGTTGCTGTTTTTTAAAACGTAAACCAACGAACAGCTCAGTGGCAGCAGCATGGGAGCCGGTGGCACTGGGGAGGGAGGTTGCTCTGCCTCCCTTGCTTCCTGCTGCTGCAGAGTCCTCAGGGACTGGAGGAGGGGAGCAGCTGCTGGGCTCTCTTCCGCACTGCACTTCCCAATGCCCACTTCCCACCAAGCATCCCAAACCTTAGGGCTGAAATGAGAATTTAAAAAATCCTTGTGAGACCAAACACTGGGACTGAGATCTTGCCAAGATATTGGTCCAAGTGTGAGATCTTGCCAGATTTCGCACCAAATTAATTATATAGGGGCATCCCAGGGCACCAGCTGACTCACCTCACCTTGGGCCTGCTGACCTCTGGTCTGGTGGCTGCTCGCTGCCTCCTGCATTCTGCAAAGAGCTGAGCTTGCTCTCTGCCTCCCCAACCTTGTTGTACTCAGCAGCACTTAGCTGGGACCAGACAGTAAGTTATCTGAGGGAAGCCTGTTCCCAGTTGTTTGCAATACTCTAATTGTAGGATTGCCATACCTTCTTTTTAATCCAAGACGCTTATGGAAAATACATGATGCAGGGCTACATTAGAACCAGTTCAGCCCTGCACCATGTATTTTTCATAAGTGTCCTGGATTAAAGAAGAGATATGGCAACCCTGTCTCATTGGTCCCTGTTTCCAGGGGGACCAATCAGGTATGTGCTGTGTGCTGCCCTGCTATCGGTCCCCCTGGAAATGGGGACTGATTAGAGTGTTGCACACAGCTGGGAAAAGGCTTGCCTGCTCCCCTCCCCACTCAGATAACTTATGGTTGGTTCCCAGCTAAACTCTGCAGTATGAGTGGGGATGCAAAGAGCAAGCTCAGCTTTTTGCAGAATGCAGAGTGAGGCAGTGAGCAGCCACCAGACCAGAGGCCTGCAGTAATTAGCTCTACTTCTGATTTCATGAAATTAGTGACACTAATTTTGAGTGGGGCTCAGAAATTGCATCTCCTAATAAATTTGTGAAAGTAGGAAATGCTGCATAGATACACTCCCAATTGAGTGCTGGCACATCTGTCCTGGGACTTGTGTTTGGTGAATGCTCTTTACCTCTTAATCAGATTCTCATCATTTCTGCTTTTCTCTTATAAAGACTGGATGGGCTTGAGGCCTCTTGCAGACTGGGCTGAGTTAGCCCTGTGTGTGGATGGGTACTGCAGGATGTCTAGTTAGCTAGTCCCCTCTGCTGCCCTATTTATTTTTATAACTCACCCTCTCCCAAGGCTCAGGACAGAACTCTACAATCCTATCATCATAACAGCTTCTCAGCTGGCTCATTATTATGCCTATTTCACAGCTGGGGAACTGAGGCTGAGAGATAGTGACTTGCTCAAGGCCACCCAGTGAGTTTGCAACTAAGCAAGACTTGAACTCTGGTCTCCCAGGTCTGAGTCTGACAACGTGCACTGGTTCCCTAGGTACTGACCTTGTGCTCATCCTTGTCCTGTCTGTGTGGCTCTAAAGGCAGTAATGAACCCATATCTCAGCATGGGAGTGGCCACTATGCTGCTAGAGAGGCTGCTCTTTGAAATGTAAATGTCGCTTGTGGCCGTTGGTGTTTCCTTGGCAAGAGCCAGGCTGCAGTGTGCTAACCTTGGCCTGCTGGGCGCGGCCACGTCCCAACCTCAATCATTCCTCCCAGCCTTGTCTTCTACCCACAAGGTGGCTGCCTTGTGTTGGTGAGTAAATATCCGTCTCCCCTCCCTTGTGTCTTCAATTTGTGCCTTCCTTCAGTAAAGTGTGTGGGCCTGCATTTGCTGAGAGATACTGGATAGTAGACACCTAACGTTGAGCTTGCTGGGTCATCCCCCTCAAAGCATGCTGTGCTGCTCTGGGTGGAGGAAGTGCTGATTTCACAGACTCTTGGAAGGAATCGCCAGGGAAACTGCCTGCCTCCAGTTTGCTGTTTCCTTGTCTTCCCCAGCGCACAGCCCCTGGCTCTGGCTGAGGATTGTAAGGGCCCAGTTCTTCAGGAAGCTCATTGTGGAATGGCTGCTCCTTCAGTAGGAACAGAGGATACTATGCAGCAACCTGCAAGATAAGAGTGTAGCGGGACCAGGTGTCTCTGCTAGTGCGCTGCTGCCCCAAGCAAACGCTTCCCTTGCAGATGCTGTTTGTGTGCTTTTCTGAATCAAACTGTGGCAGGTGCCTTGCCAGAAGTGCTCGTAACTTGAAAAGGCTGGTCCCACTTTAGTCTCTTGTAGAGGGTGGAGAATTTACTGCTGTTGAACAAAGGAGCTTCTGCTTCCTAGACACCTTCCTATTCTTTCACTGCTAGACAACTACGTCCATGCTGCAAAACTGGCAGTGCTGGATCCAGGGAAGCTGGTGGCAAGTGTCCTCTTTTAAAGGGGAGGTATGGTAACCCTGATGTTATCCCTCTTCATTATGCACTTTCCAAAGTGCAAGAGAACCCCTCCCCAAGGGTGAATTTGCTCGAAATGCTGTCTCCACATCGCACACCAGAGGGCGCTGTCGCCTCACTGTGTGGTTTCCTTAATAGCTCCAGTGCTGGGCTGGTTGCTGCAGTAAACAGAGAAGGCTTTATCATTGATGGGTTTCTTTTGAGGGTATATAGCATACATGGCAAGTACTCCTTTCCCCCCTGAAGTTGAGCTGCTCCTGTACAGAGATGGGACAGAACTCTGTTGAATCTGGAGCAGGGGCGTAGCTAGCTTGGGATGGACCCAGGGACAAGAAATGTCTGTGGGCCCCCTCCCTCTTTTTTCCTGCCGATAGTGAAGCTACCAGCCAGCCTGAGGGTGCCTCCCATTTCAGCCAGCCTAGGGGCGTTGGGATTGACTTGATCTCTGCAGTCTGGCGTGCTGCTGGTGGCCTGCTGCTGGGCCCATCCATCCCATGGTGCACTCTGTCCCTCGCGCCTTGCTGCCTGTAGTGCCATTGCTGCCCCGGCCCAGCCCTGGGGGTTGGTTGGGCAGGCCAGGCCGGCTCAATGCGGGGACTGCCGGAGTAGGAAAGTGCCCGGCAGCAGTTCCACTCAGTTACTGAGCGGAGCCGCCACCGGGCACCTTCCTGCTCGGGCTTGGCCTCCCTTGAGCCAGCCCTGCCCGGACTGGTGGGGAGAACTCCTCCTCCGCAATGTGTTGCCAGAGGGGTGAGCTGAGCCATGAGGCTTGTGAGTGTGATCTGGCCTGACGCAGACTGCTGCGTGGGACCCCTCCCTGCCCACGGTTGCAACATTCTGTCAAACACAATGTTGTAACTGTGGGCCGGGAGGGGAAGGGGGCCCACGCAGCAGCTGGAAGGACCCCCAGCCAGCTCAAGTGGCAATTATTTAAAAAGGGGAGGGAAGTGGGAGGGGGAAAGGGTGGCTTAGTTACCTTGGATATTGGGCCCCCAGCCAGTACAGGCCCCGGGACGAAGGTCCCTGTTTGTCCAATGGGAGCTACGCCCCTGATCTGGAGCAGAGCTAGAGAAAGGGAATGGTCAAATTGGAACTGAGCAAATAAAGTAAAATATCTCAGGGACTATTTCTACAAATATGTGAATAAACTTTCTACTGGGTGTCTGTGCCCCTTTTGTCTTAGCTGGGTGGGTGTAATTCATCCCTGGGGCGTAGGCCAGGCATTCCTCCCATTCCAATGCCAGCGTTTTTGTCTAGTGCCATCCTCTTGCCAGCTTTCTAGGAAATGAATTTACTGCCAGGACTATTCATGGAGAGACTGAAGCTCATGTTTTGCCGGACGACAATCACAGTTTTGCAGTGAATTTCCAAACAAGGGCTCTGAGCAATCGCAAAGGGAGCCCTGTGCTAAGAGCTCACCCAATGGAATAAAAGGAACGGATCCTGCGTCTAGGGTGGCTACTGCTGAGCATTTGACCTTGAGTGTCAGGTTTTTCAAACATCATCTGGGAGAATTTGGGTTAAGCCAGTAATTCTCAGAGTTAGTCAACTACCATCTTAGCACTGCCCGACCCTGTTCCTCCTTTACCTTCTTACGTAGGTAGGGTGGCCAGAGGAATTTTAGAGGACACTTATGAGAAATACCGGTCCTGCATTTCTCATTAGTGTTCTCTAAAATATGCGTATCTGGTCACCCTACTCTTGCGTCCTAACCGGGCCTGTCACTTTCAAAGGGCGGCTGGTGCTTCCCCCCCGCTACCTGAGAGCAGGGCCGGCCCCAGGCATGCGCCACGTGCGCGGCTGCACATGGCCCCGCGGCCAGCAGGGGCCCTGCGCTTCCATGGCTGGGCAGCAGGCTGCAGCCAGCTTCTCCCCCAATAAGTTCTTCTGTCTCCCCTCCCTGGCTCTGGTCCCCATCCCTCACCTGCCTCTGCCTCCTAGTAGTGCAGCAGCAGTGGGACCAGGACACCGATCGGACTGGGAGATAAATGGATGACTGCCAGGGTCATCCACCTCACCTGTCACTTCGACCACGTGCAGCCCCTCCTCTCCTCTCTTCACTGGCTCCCCCCTTCCTGAACGAATCCTGCACAAGCTCCTAGTCTCCACCTATAAAGCTCTTCACAACCTTGCTCCCCCCTACCTCTCTGCACTAATTTCCCTCCGTACTCCAGTCCGTGAACTTCGTTCCTCCTTTGTCCCCTCTCTCGCCCTCCCACGCCTCCCCTGCTCCCCTAGCCACCTTCATTCCTTCTCCCTAGCTGCCCCCCATGCCTGGAACTCCTTCCCTGCCCACATCCTCCTCGCCCCCTCCCTTCGTACCTTCAAATCCTTCCTCAAGACTCACCTCTTCCGCTCTGCCCTCCCTGACTCCTCGCTCCCCTCACCTAACTCCTGCTGATACCCTCCATCCAGTACAATCTGTTACCTAAGGTCTGTGTACTCATATCCTCACCACATGGACCAACCAGCCATCATTCTTGATGTAACTAAGCCAAGCGCATGTATTTGGGACCTCGCATCCTCGTGAATGTTACACTCCTTGTCTCTCCCTCTGTTCCCCTTCCTTCGTCTCTCCCCCCGTCTCTCAGATTGTAAGTCCTAGGGCAGGGACTGTGTCTATTCCGTTACTTTGTAAAGCATCAGGTACATGGCTGGTGCTATATAAATGTTTGCTAATAATAATAATAAATAATAAAGCGGTTTGTTTACAAACTCCTCCCCATGTGAGTGATCAGAAGGTTGTTACCTTGTAAAGAAGGTTCTTTGAGATGGCTCCCAACATTCTTACAACTGGGTTCTGCATGCTCACCCTATTCAAATAATAGACCATGTGATGATCTTGAGCTCCTCTACTATAAAAAGCACTCTCCTCCCTCAGAATGACAGTTCCTTCCAACCCTTTCGAGGAATATAAGAAAATTCCATGCGGGGCTGGAAGGGTGGGTGTTGTGAGAATGTTAGGAGTCATCTCCGCCAGGTGGTGGGTCCATGGGCACGTTGGTGCGTGGGCGGGGCGTGCACACGGCGTATTACGCATCCCCACTCATCCACACCCACAGAGTAACCGCCGTTTCCCCCGGTTGCTCCGTGCATGGGGGTGAGTGGGGATGCGTGTTAGGCGGGCGTGCATGCACCCCCACTCACCATGGGCGCGTGCACCGCATTGTTCACATGGGGCTCCCCCATCCATGAACACAGAAATCTGCGTGTTCGTGGGTGGGAGAGACCCGTGTAAAAAGGGCCACGTTCTCACAACTTATATTACTTATATTACCATAGGTAGGAATTTAGGATGTAAAGCAATATCTATTCTATCTTGAAAAATAAATCTGCAAATATGGTTCTGAGATTATTATGGCTGTTATTTCGCTAGCTCTTCTTAATGAAATTATTGCTAACAGGAATTAAACCCGTGCCCCATAACCAGTTCATTTGCGCCCCCCCCTTATAATCAATTCACGCTGCCCCGGGGGCGCAAATTAAATGGTTATGGGTGGGGGCAGCGTGAATTGATTATATGGGGGGGCGGGAGCACAAATGAACTGCTTATGGGGTGGGGGAAGTGTGAACTGATTATGGGGGCACAACTGAACTGGTTTTCTCTCTCTCTCTCTCCATGGCATAATGCGCTTAATAAGCTATCTGCATTTTGGGTGTCTTGTGTGTGTGATAGCAACACCTCTGGACCAGTCATACCATGTGTGTGCACAAGGCACAGGAGGCACCAGCAGCAAGAAGCAACAGGCCCTCCCCCTCTCCCCCCCCCCCCCCNAGATGCTTGGCTGGGGAGGTGGGTGGGGGAAAGCATTGGGGGACCATGCTTGTCTATGGCTGCTCAGAGGGGTGGAGAATGGGACAATGATGCAAATTAGGCCCCGCACCAAGACTTCGCACATGGCCTCACAAACCCTGGGGCCGGCCCTGCTTGAGAGGTGCTGTAGAAGGGGCAGTACCGACCAGCCTTTGAAAGTAACAGGCTGTGACTCAGATCGCTGTGGATCTGGGCTCTGCAGTGGTCCCATCTGGGGCCGGTCTCTTTCATAGGCCAGTTGGCACATTCAAGCAGCCTGTCGGGTCCTATTTGGGCATCGATGGTGCCCAAACGCGTCCAGGTTGATTTGGGCACTCCAGATTTGTTGGGGGTGCCTGAATTTCTGGGTGCCCAGTTGTAGCTTAACTTGCAATGCCTCTGTGGGGAGCAGGTTGATTTGCCCTGGAAGTTGCTCTGTGGATGGGCTATTGAACTGCCCATCTGGCCTTGCGCCCCTGAGCCTTTGCATCCAACCCATGATGCCCTGTCTGTCACTCTTACCCCTGCCTTCCTATTTTCTTTATTAGCCCATCCATTTGCATGCATGCACACAGATAAGTGTATGCACATTTATGCAAATTAGCACCGTCAGGTTTTCCGGCTATGCTTTATTTGTAGACATAAGTTGAGCTCCTAGAGCTCTTGGTCTTTCCATTCCCAGAGAAGCTAGGAGGATGTAATGAAACTGAAATACCCTCTAGTTACCAGATAAGACCACAGTATCTGTGGTCTCCCTGCTCACACTACATTGTTCAAGGAATTAAATCGTCATGAATGGGTCACAGGCCAATGAAGATTTTCATGAAGTTGATTATTGTTTGGTACTGTCCATTAGATTTGTGTGAACAAGCCAATGCGTACGGATTAGCCACTAATTGAGCTTGCTCATTGTTCTTTACATGGGATTGGACACTTAAGTCACATGGTTGGGCCAACTGGGTGTCTTAACTTTTCAGCCCCCAGCTAAGATCAATTTAGTTCGACCATGAAATAAGATTTGTTTCTTAGTTCAGTGAATTTTGAATATGAACCACAAATTTTCTGCCATCTTAACGATCTGGATGGTTGTAAAGATAGTTGTAAATAAAAAAAAAGGGTCCTGGACAGGTTGCGTCCATTCTAATTCACTGAATGGTTCCCCTTCAGCTGCCCTCACCGTACAGACCAGGAACTATCAACAGAAGTTACTAAGGGGATCAGTTTCAATAATGAAGGCATGTGAGGAAATCATGGATAGTTGATTGACAATAAACAGTAAACAGGTGAAAATCCCTGACTACCTTACCAGCAGGAAAGACAGCAGACAAAAAGAAAGAAACACATTTGTGGAAATGTTTGGGCATAAAAAATGGAGTTTATTTCATTCATGTTTGCAGCATCCCCCCTCAGGTGAACTCAGAACTGTTCCTGAGCAGCAGAATTGACAGACCCAGTCCCCCTGAAATAGAATTCCCAGCTGAGTTAGGGAATTACAGCATCCAACATGGGAGCTGGCTTGCAGTTGCTTAATATGATGGAACAGAAAGATGGCAGTTTAGATGCTGGAGAAAGAGACCAGGGGGAAAATCTAGGTAGAAGGAGTGAAGGGGAGGTGTGTGCACAGTGTGGTGGGGTGTCCAGGAGCAGCACTGAAGTGTCTTGTTGTCTGATGTCCCAGACTGCCCTGCTAGTGGTGTGCATGAAAACGGAGACCGGCCCTAGCTAAGGCAAAGGCTACCTGAGATGATGGCTTCAGCTGGGAGGACCATTGCTTGTGGACAGTGGTTTGCTGTGGTCTCCAGACAACGGAGCAATAGTACCGTGCTGGGAGCAGAACTGAGGGGCAGATAGCAGACAAGGAGCGGAACAGCAGCTGTGCTAGTGAGGAGGTTGGGGTGGAGCAGCAGCTAATCATTGTGTGTTGCTTGCAGTGATGTAGTCTCTCTCTACAGTAGCCGTAGCTACTTCTCACCCAGGTACCCTTCTCTCTCTCCCCTAAAAATGCCCCTTCCATGACTCCTCTCCCCCATAGAACATCAAATTGGATCAGGTAATGTGTTTGCTTCTAAAGGTGAGATCCTCCAGTCAGGGACAGAAACAATGCCAGATGACTTGGATCATGCAGCCCAAAATGCAGCTATTGAATGATTTTGTTAACCAATTTGTCTGTAATTCATAGGCCAGAACAGGGTTGTGGAAATGATCGCACAGCAATGAAACGGCGAGCATATGTGTTTCTGCAGCTACATCAGAGGACTGCTTTGCTGGAGAAGTTATGTTATGCGTGAGCAGCAGCAGCTGCAAGTGTATTTCTAGTTCCTGGTTATGACATGGCTCTCTTGGTTTCCTCTCAGCCAGTAGAAATTCCATGTGCTGCTACAACACATGGCATCGCCCACCCTGTGTTGTGGGCTGGGATTGGCAAAGGAACTGAAAAGAGATAGGCATCCGGGTCCCACGGAATTTACTGGGATTTGGATAATCCCCGAGTGGTCTCTTTGAAAATCCCCAGCTGAAACATTCCCAGCTTTGGCTGACAATACAGATAAACTGTCCTCCTGTGGAAATGCAGTCTCTACACAGACACTGGGTGTTTTTAGAGAAGCACCTCCCCACCCATCATGCATATTTCAGGGCTGCATAGGACACTAATGTGGCCCTGCAACATGCATGATGGGTGGGGAGGTGCTTGTCTAAAAACACCCCCTGTGTGCGATGCACCAACTCCCATGGGGATGTTCTGTTACGGAAGCCAGCCATATTCTTCAACCCAACCAGCTCAATTTGCCCCCTACATCCTTTCCTGGGATGCTCCTCTAAGATAGGTTTGCCATACCTCCCCTTTAATCCACAGTGGAACCAGTGCAGCCCTGCACAATGTATTTTTCATCAGTGTCCTGGATTAAAGGGGAGGTATGGCAACCCTACTCCAAGGGCCCAGATGTCATCTGATTTGCTCTCATGCTTACCTGTCCTCATCCTTGACAGACCAGTCGTAGGGATGACACGTCTCCTCTCTGGTCCATAACCAGCTGGAAGGGAGCTGATACCAAAATCTGCTTCCCAACAACAGCCCCTTGATCTGCATTTGTTCCCTCCTGATTAATTTCTCCCCATGTGTCCCCTCCAGCAGGACTGGGAAATGCCAGTGATAAATGGCAGACTCTGACCTTTAGGGTGACCTGTCAATAATTACAATTTGCAATCACCCATTGCACAGCACCTATAGCTGCATGGGGCATGGATCCCCCCTTCCGGCCCCCCAGACTCTCTTGCGGAGATAACCAGATGTTTCTTGAAGCAGGAACCCTCATCTGTGGGGAGTTTATTGTTTGCCCTGGAGGCTCTGTCACACCTAGGCACGGGTGTATGTGTAATCTTTAATTACGAAGTGTATTTCCCCCTGTGCAGCCACTTTTCAGTGCATACTCTCCTCATTTGTATTCCGTAATAGTCACAGGAAAAAGGGCGAGACTAGGATTTGAACCTGTGATGCTTTGGCCTAACCTGGGCTCTGCCCCCAGCAGACAGGAATGTGGTTAGGTCCACCCTCCCTAGCCAGGGTCTCTGTCTCCAAGTGCAGAGTTCTGAAGTCCAGCAAGGTTCAGTGACTCATATAGGGTCACATGGTGAATCAGTGGTGGAGAGAGACAAGACACTAGACCCCAGGTTGCACGCTGACTGCTAGGTAATGCTGCCCTCGTGGGCTTGATTCAACACTAGCTGACATGGAAGGGTCATCATGTGGGTGGTGGGTTGGAAGTAGCGTGGATGCCTGAAATGGGGCATTTCTAAGACTACGTAGTTGGGTTTGGATGCTTTGGAGCTTTCTCACGTGCCTGTAAGGGCTCTGGCCATCAGGAGCTGGGGTAGATGGTGCCACCCTAGAGTGTTCCTCTCTGAGCTCCAGAAGGTGCTTTGGGGTAGCTGCCTTTCCATCTCAAGAAGGCTCCACGACTCGAGGGGATTTAGCAGGCTCTGGACTGTCGGCCCTCCTGCTAAGCCTGCATGTGGGGAAGATGGAGGCAGTGGGAGCTGTGGAGACACCGGTACTGGGTGATGCTGCTCAGTACTGCCTTGTTCCTATCTGCCCTAGGGGCTGCGCTGCCATGCCACTGGTGCTTGGCTTTGATTGGGGGTGGAGGACAGGGAGCCGGCTGAGACCCAGTCTGGAGAGGAGGTGATGCTGGTGGTTGGGGAAAGGTTCCCGATGGGCTGCGGGCATGGCCTCTGTCCTCCTCAGCTTGGAGATCTGTCCATCGTTTACTTAACAAGCTGCCAGCATGCAGGCTGCTCTGACTGACCCCTGACCTTACAATCCCATGTGGCATTGGTGCCCAAACCATCCAGAGAGCTTGCTTTTCTTTCAGTTGCAGCGTTTGCCACAGGAACCCATCCCTTTGTGATGTCCAGATGGGAGTGCTGCAAAGCCCTCTGCTACAAGCTGCCTTGTATGAGGGCTCTTGGAAGCTCCAGTCAGCAGCTGCTGAGTGTCCATGGAGTCCGTCTCGGGAAGCACATTGCACTGAGGGGCTGCACTGGCCCCTCAGGGGGCACTGTCTGTGTAGCCTGAATGGATTATGGTGCATTCAATGGACAAGGCTAGAGATGTTAACCCATTCCACATTGGGCAATCTTACTGTAACATGGCAGCAGTAGCCACAGTTAATAGTAGTAGCCTGGGGCCCCTTTAAGGAGTAGACATCTGCTCTGAGGAACATCATGAGGTGCACCTGAGCTCCTACAACAGGTGCAGGAAGAACAAAGCCTGGGTGGTCAGATGGGTGGTTAGTGGGGAGAGCTTGCTGTTGTTCTCAGCAAGCAGTTGGCTTCCTGAAACGCCAGATCTGGCAGAACTTGGCAAGATTCTGAGAAGGAGCTGGCATGGGCTCAGACTAGTGTGAGAGTAGGTCAGGCTCCGAGCTAAGAGGGAACAGGGATCTGGGAAGGAGTTGACAAGGGCTCTGTACAAGGAGACAGGTAATCAGTAAGCCCGCAGTGTAGGTGGACACCTCAAAAGTCTGGCACGTGGTGGTGTGTTGTTCGGCCACCCTAGACTCGCAGAATAAGCCTGGTGCGTGGAGATCAGCCAGCCCAAGGTTAGGGAGACAGCTGACCAGCACGGGCCGGTGGAAGGGTGAACAACCATCCTACCCATTCCCCAGGAAGGAGCATTTGCTGGTTGAGTCAACAGAAAATGGCCAAGCAGAGAGGACCAGCCAGGAGCTGCTGTTGGAGAGCCTCATTTCCGGGACCTTGAGGGAGAAGCAGGAACACTGGTATGAGCAGGACACCAGAGAACTTGATTATGGGCCATAAAACGAATGGTAGCTTCAGAGATTGGCTCTGGACCCCAAGGGAACTGGGACGCAGCCTAAGGGACTTACCTTAGAGCTGGGTTGCCCCAGACCCGGGGAATGCAAGTTTAAAGGACTCCCTGCATGGGGCTAGCAGTGCCGGTTTAAGGCCAGATGCAGCCTGAGCACCCTGTTGTTCAAATAGAGAATGTTTGACTGGCTATGCTAGCCACGGGGAAGATACAGCCTGCTCACACTTAACCCCACGTTAGCCCACAATGCAGCAGACCGTATGGCCGGCAGCCAACAGATCTTTGCCCACTTTGGCCCTGGGGCGGGCAGCTGGCTGCTACTGGATGTGTCAACCAGAGAAGACAAGTGATGCATCGTGGTCTGCTGTTGCCCCACCTGGGCCAATGTGGGGTAACAGGCTGCCTCCTTTCAGGCTGCTGCCATGCAACCCCCTGCAGTCCGCTGGCACATAGAGCAGCGGGTGCAATTTCTCCCTGTTCACAGCAGGGGGCGGGATAGCGGTCAGGCCAGGGTGTGGTTTGTTGGGCAGGGCCAGGTGCCCACATATGTGTTGACAGCTCCTCAGCCTGCCCCTGGGGCGGGCGTTACCTGTAATAGTGGCCCGCCCAGTTTCCCCAGGGGGCGGGGAAGATTGTTTGGACTGCTCTCCCCGTGGGCCCAAAGCACGGCAGCTGTGTTTGTCCTCCCCAGGGCGGGCGATCCAGCCGATCCTGTCTCTTGTGGTTTTACCCAATGACTCTTAACATCTGCAGTGGCAAAGGCCTAGAACTGGGTTGAGGGGAAGCTGAGGCAAGCTTATGTGGAGCACTGGACTCATTCAGCTGGTTCCTATTCAGAACACAGTGCAGATTGGATTCTCTGTGCTTGCTGGCAGCTAATAACCATGCTGGAGGAAGTTACTGTGTCCTGTTTTCACAGAGTAATGTTCACATGCATTCCATTAGCTTGAGAGCATCTTTGGAGGAATCAGCTAGGCCACAGAGTGAACTTTTATATTAGGGTTTATTGACATCCCTCCCCCTTATGAGGGACACTTCTAAGTTGCTTCCTAGATCAGTTTGGAGACCCCATTAGGGTGGCCAGATATGCAAATTTTAGGACACTTATGAGAAATACAGGTTGCAGGGCTGCATTGGCGCCAATGCAGCCCTGCAACCTGTATTTCTCAAGTGTCATCCAAAATTTGCATATCTGGCCACCCTAGAGCCCCATGCTGAAAGAGAATATAGCCAACCCAGAAGTGCAAACACATTCGGGGCCAGACCCTTGGCTGATGTTCATTGGCACATAGCTCCAGTGATATCAGTCAGGCTGCTTGGAACATGTTGGCACAAGCCGTTTCAGACACTCCTAGGCTTGTCAATTCTGTCCTCTCCAATACCTAATGTTTCAGGGCAGGTGAAAGCTCCCAGGAATCTCCCTGGTCTTACATGGGAGGAAAAATGTTCCTTCCTGACCTCTCAGCTTGTGCTCTGGAGCATAGAGATTCCTTCCCTGCTTGATCTCAGCTGTCTGACTTGAGCTGTGTGTCATGCTGCCACTTTAGCCGTGGGAAAAACCTGGCTGCTCTGTGCAGTGCGGTGGGCATTTCTGAAAGGAGGATTATTCAGCTACTGGCAAGTGCGTAAATATAGTTTGGGAGAGGCTGCTGTTTTTGCAAACTTGGGCCAGTCTTTCCAGAGTGAAACTGGGAGGAAGGGAGGTTTGTTGTTACTTAACAGCACAGTGCCACCTAGTGACCATTTAGTACTGCTTCCTGATATCCGGTGGACCTTTCTTGAAAGTCTTAACATGCAAGGAGCTTGCTGTGCCCTATTGCAGCGGTTCTCAAACTTTTTTGAACCATGCCCGCTTTCCCCTTGTCGTGGCTGCTGAGACCCCTCCCCCCACCCCTTGCTCCCTTTCCACCCTCCTAAGTTTGCCACTGATGCAAATTTAGGTGCCAGTGCAGGCCCTGCAACCTATATTTTTCGTGTTTCTTAAAAATGTGCGTAGGTGGCAACTCTACACCCTCCTGTTGCCCCCCCCCCGGTGGTTTTTGACTCTCTTCCCTCTTGTCTCCCCATTGTTTTGGAGATTCCCTTCTAGGTCAGCCATGGATCCTTCTTGCACCTCCCCAGTTTGAGAACTTGGGCCCTACCAGGAAGGAACTGCTGCGTCCCCAAGGGCAGGCAGGGCTGCAGAGGGCAGTGCCTGATCCAGGGAAGTTGGGGCCTTGTGTGAAATGGTGGCAGGGCCCCCTTTCTCTCATAGGAATGTTTGACAGACACACACTGACCCATTCGGGAAAGGACAATGTTACTGTAACTAATTTCTGCTGTTCAGTTAAACCAAACCTCTTCAGGGGTTGCATTGCAGGCCTGTATGTTACCGCTAGTTCTAGTTTTACTGGATAGGCCTGATGCTATTCCTAGTTTACTCATAGACCTTGTGGGTTGGCGGCCCCTCCTGAATCGGTGCAGGCTCTCCATAGGCCGAGAATCCCTGTGATTGAGGCTCATCGGCCCATATTTTACACCATTTCTCTCATGTTGTCAACTCATTTTTAGTCACAGACTCCCAAGTATTTTGGGGCAGGGGGGAGAGAAGGCATTTGAAATTATTAGCTACCAGCACTGTCTGCCTCCCCCTCTGCCCCCAACTAGCCTGTATCTCTTGTTCCAAGCCTTTTCCCTCTTGTCTCCTTATCCCATTGCCCTTGTGTTAGTTCCTGACAGCCTCCAGCCCTTCAGTAACAGCAGGAAGAGAGCCTGCCGAGAAAGGGTCTGAAAAGCCAGTTTGTATTTTCAGTCACAAATGAGTCACAAACGGCTGCCTAGGGATTTAAGTGGAGACTTTACGGGCAGGGGACTTGCCTCTGTCTGCTGTCGCAAACTAAGCCCTTGCCAGAAGCTCTTCTGGCTTGCTGGAAGCCCCTTTATGTGTCTGTGGCATTTTGAGGGTCTGATCCCTGAATAGTCCCGCTTGCTTAGGCGTGAAGGGTTGTACGTGGCCTGTGATGGGCGTTGGCTCCTATAGAACCATCCTAGTTAGATTTTCTGTCTGGTTTTAACTGCTCCCATCCTGGTAACACGAAGAGATATTTACAGCGTCTTCTAATCTGGGCCCAGCCACACAGGCCCCTGCTGCCCCAGCCCATCCATCCATCCTGCTCTCCTCAGCTGCCCCCCACTCTCTCGATAAAGATGTACATGGTGTCAGCAAGGTTCAGGCCAGACGCAGCTGCTGCTGCTGCATCGTCTTTATCTCCTCTAGCCCAGGCCTGGGACACTGAGCCCATCTATTATTGAGCTTCTCCGAGAGATTGCAGCGGCACCAGGCAATTTCCAGTTCAGGCCCAGCCCAGCCGAGGTGTCTTCCTCTAGGAGAGGGGACACTGTCTGGATTGGTCTGAGGCCTCAATCAACTCATCCCTCTCCCCAGACCAGCAAAACGGTGAGCGATGGAAGGCCCAGCATGGTAGAGGAATCTCGCTGGGAGTCTGATGTGCGCGTTATGACACATTCTCATCTTGGGTTGCCCCTATTGGAAGGGCAAAGCTGTAAGAAGCCTGCTCCCAATGGGCAGGATTGGTTGGGGGGGGGGGCATCATGCCACCATTTCATATGAGGCCCCACCCCAACTTCCCTGGATCCTGCACTGCCAGCAGGACTGTGCTAGGTAGGCTTGCCACCTATGTGAATTTTTAAGGAACACTTCTGAAAAATACATATTGCAGGCCCTGCATTGGCGACAAATTTTGCATCGGTGTCTGGCAACTCTAGTGCTAGGGGTGAGGGAAGGAAAGTGGAGCTACGCCAGTAGAGGGTGTCCAGGAACAGGGCTTCCTGTTTAATGGGCAGTTCCAGGTAGCCAAATCCATCCACTTAAAATCTTGCTGGCCTCGCCCTCACAAAATCACGAGACAATCAAGAAACAATGACATTTTTTTTTTCATTTCCTAAAAGCCAGGTTCTCTTCATGGCCTCCAGGTATTTAGTTTAGAGGTCAGATTTCTCTGTGAGAGCAAAGACTATAGAGGTTTCTTGGCTTTCAATGGAAGCTGAGATGCTCATGCAGTTGTGAAACTCCAGGAGCTTGGGTTTAGGAAAACCAACCAATATCACAAGATTTGTGATAAAATAACAGGAACTGGTAATGATGTTGGGGGAAGAGGGAGCATTTAAATATCCTAATTTAATGGGCCAAACTCAGTCTTACAGGGGAAGGGGTTTGCTTCTTGTCTGCACTAGGCCAGAGCTTGGCCTAGTGAGGGGTCTGAGCTCCCAGATGGAGGAGTAGAGCCAGAATGTTGTTTGCTTTGCTTTTTCTCTCATAAGAGGTATGAGATGAATGCAAGCAGCCTTGCATTCCTAGCTTTTGTGTATGCCACCCTAGAGCTTGTTTTCATGAACAGTTTTTTGTTTGTTTTGTTTTTAAAGTAACTACTCTGCAACTCACTTTAATATCCCCTTCTACAGGGATTAAGAGAAGGACTGGGGGGTGGGGGGCACTTACCTCTCCAAATAAGTGGGGTTAAACTGGAAGGTTTCTACTCTAGGGTCATGTTTTTGTGTACCTTTCAGGGAAATTACCTCCCTCCATGCAGTCCTCTGCTATCCCAACAGCTACAGTGTAGGTCTCACTGACTGCTTGTTAATCCAGCTCCCCCTGCTGGATATTCTCTGTAAATTCCAAAGGATGGAGATTGGGGGGCGGGGGTGTGTACTTTGAGTTACCCTGTTTCAAGTGTGTCTGAACAAGTCTCTAGTTGTGATATTTGTCCCCTCTCTAAGGCTGATGCATCTCTCCCATCTCTTTGTTCAGTGGATGTCTTCCCCTCTCAGTCAGCTTTCCCCTGATTTATGATGTGTGTGTCCTTGACATATGGGGAGGAGGGTGTGGCTGTCTCATCCTAGCCCTGTCACTCTGGCTGTCTCCATGCTGACAGGTGCTGGTGCAATGGAGTCCCCAGGAATCCTGCCCCTACATGGGTGCTGGAGCTGTGCAAAACCTCGCCTGCACACGAGAGTCAGCAGGACGAGGCTGGCAGGCAGCCTGTGGCTTGGTGTTGGGGTCACTCAGCAGGGGTCAGCTCCTATTTGCACTTGCATTGATTTTTCTTTTAAAAAGGCAGGATCAACAAAACTTTCCTGGGAGAACAAATAAGGCAAGAGAAAGGCTGGGCCAGCTGGAGCCTGCCAGGCCTTGCTAATGGACAGAGGCAGCTCTCCGTGGGGCGGCTTGGGCCGAAGGACATTGGGATGCCCTGGCCGGGGAGGGAAAAGGGAGAGGAGGAGTGGTGGTAGAAGCAGCAAAAGCATGAGGAGGGAGAGGGGAGACTTCCGACTCTGGGGTCCCCCTCCTGCATTTTTCTGCTGCTCTTTCTGAGGGGAACAGCCTCTGTCTTGTGCTTGGGAAGGGAAAGGCAGAGCGGGGGGGTATTGAGGAGTGGGACTTCTGGAGTTTGGGAGGGGTGGGCTCAGTCCCCCTAATAAATCATGGCTGTGCCCCTGGCAGGAAGTATGTGGGAGGTAGCTTTTGGTCTGCTGGAAAGCTTTGAGGCTGCCACTGCAAGGCAGAACAAGAGCAGGGTCAAAGCAAAGTTTGTTGGATGTCAGAAGGACAGCGTCTATTCTAAGGGGGTAGCTACCTAGGCGTTTCCAGAGAGGAGGCTGGCCAGATGCTCTAGAACAAACCTTGGGAGGCTGGAATCCTCACCCAGTCACACCACATCCATGTGGCAGCACGTGCGTGTCAGAGAGCCCAGTAAACATAAGAGATGGTTGTAGGCAGGAGAGGAACTGAGCCCATCGTCAGCACCCGGCCCCAGGATGCACCTGAGTGGGAATTTATTTTCCTATTAGAGCCTGGTTTCTCCCCCAATTCCATCCCAGCAGAGACTGCCCCCTGCCTGGAACCGCAAGCTGTCACTTATGCCTGGACAGAGCACCTCCCTTCTGTTTTGGCAGCAGAGAGCCTTGTGAATTGGGGCACTGGGCTCAGCAAGGCTTTCCCCATGCATTTCAGGGTAATCTCCCCAGTTCCCTGTGGCATGACTGCTTGGGAGATGAATCAAAGGGAAGTCACACTCGCTGCCATGTGTATCTTCTCCTCTGGCTACATTGGAAATTTGCTAAATTGCCAAATCCCATTTAATGATAATTCACAAGGTAATTTAGAGGCTTTGGAGTCTCCGACTGACTGGCCCTTAATCTAATGAGAAATGAGCTCATTTCCCTTTTGATGTTTTAAGGATTCATTGTTTCATAGGAGGCTGCTCTGGAAATGTGACCTCTGCAGATTTGCTTCACTAGCTAACTCAGTGCTGGGACCCATGCACTCTGTTAATGGTGGATTTAGATCATTTACATAATTTGGGGGAGATTAGAGAATTGGCCAGGCTAATTCTCTACATTTCCTGTGGGACTGGGAGAGGCTTCTCATCATCTGTCCTTACTCCAAACTTGTTGGTTTCCATGGAGAGTTTATGCTGGAGCACGGAGTTGCATGGCTTGGCATCTCCCCTGTCTGGCTCTAGAGGGCACAGCTGAGGTCATAGGCATTAGGCAAGTGTCAGGCTGGGTTGGAAGTCTGAAGGAAAGCTGAAACCGCTGATTCTGTATTCGCAAATATAATGAGCATTTTTTGGCTAGTGCTCTGAATATCTGAAGCACCAAAACGAATATTTGGATGTGAGTTACTTCCATGTTTTCGGGGGGGGGGGGGGGGTTCAACCATTTTTGTTCAGATATTGGGGATGTGGGGAGCAGATGGATACAGTGTGAGAGGAAGGGAAGGAGAACAGAGGGGAGAGGTTGGAGGGAAATGGGACATTTGTGAGAAAGCCGGGAGTAGTTAGTAGAGATTAGATGGAAAGAAGAGCATGAAGAAAGGGTTTGGAGGAGAGGGGAGGAAGAGCAGGGGAAAGGACAGAGGACTTCAGACATGAGGGGAGGGGTGGAAGAGAAAGAAAGGGTAATATGTAAATATCAGCAAATGGGAGAGTGCAGTCCACTCCTGACGCAACGTGGAGAGCATGGGTCCATGGGTGTTGCTCCTAGGGAACCCATGCCAGTGGAAGGGGTGGGCTGTGCTGTCTAGGAGCAGGAGTAGGAGAGTTAAGAGCTATGACAGAGACAGGACAGTCTAGCCCCCAAATAAATTATAAGAAATGACTAAACTGAAAGGAAGAATGACAAAGACAGATGAAAAGAGGAATCTCTGAAATTGCCCTTCCCAACAGACACTGGGCGTTTCCAGCTTTGCAGAGCCCTTTACATCCAAACTTGTGTCCAATGTTTGGAACCTGATCTGTCTACCTAGCAGGGAATGTTATTGCTTAGTGCCAGATGTTGCACTGTCAAATGTCACCTAGTGCCAGTCTCCTGCGCTGATCTGAAGGAGGAGTATGGGAGCAAAGCCCTCTCGGCCATGTAAGAGTTATAGGAGAGAGGAAGGGGCACTTTTCCCAATGCCGAAAGCATTGAGCAGTCTTTAAAGTAGAACCTGGGGGAAAGCCGACAGGCAGTGCGGAGTGCAAGGTTCAGGCTGTGGCATCTCCAAAGGATGTTACTTTAGAGGAAGTAGAGTATCTTAAGACTAAGGATAAGATAAATGGCAAGGGATTTCAGGTGGAACGCGGGGGAGAACAGACAGATAATGATTCCAGAGTGCCTGTTTCAGTCACCTATAATGTGCCCATTAAGAAGAAGAATGAAAAGAATACATTTAAGTGTCTATATGCTAATGCTAGAAGTCTAAAAAGTAAGATGGGAGAATTAGAGTTTATAGCGCTAAATGAAGACCTAGACATTATAGGCATCACAGAGACCTGGTGGGATGAGGATAACCAATGGGACACTGTAATACCAGGGTACAGGATATATTGAAAGGACAGAGGAGATCGTGTTGGTGGTGGGGTGGCTCTGTATGTTAAGGACAGCATTGAGGCAAGTAGAATAAAAATTTTACAGGATGCAAACTGTTCCCTCGAATCCCTATGGATTGAAATTCCAGGTATCAAGCAGAAGAGTATAGCAGTGGGGCTATACTATCGCCCCCCTGACCAGAATAGAGAGACTGATTATGTAATGCTAACAGAGATTAAACAGGCTACTAAAACTGGGAACGTAATAATAATGGGTGACTTCAACTACCCCAATATTGACTGGGTGAATGCCTCCTCGGGGCGGGATGTGGAGGTAAAATTTCTGGATGCCATAAATGACTGCTTTTTAGAGCAATTGGTTCCGGAACCAACGAGGGGAGGAGCTACTTTAGATCTAGTCCTAAGTGGCACACAGGAACTAGTGCAAGGAGTAACTGTGGCCGAGCCACTAGGCAATAGCGATCATAATATAATCAAATTTGACATAGTTGCTGGAGGGAGAAAGTTAATTAAAAGTACAGCACTGGCTTTTAACTTTAAAAAGGGAGACTATGCCAAAATGAGGAAGCTAGTTAGAAAGAAACTAAAAGGCACAGTTGAAAGGACTACATGTTTGCAAGAGGCATGGAGGCTGTTGAAAAGCACCATCTTGGAAGCCCAGATTACATGCATCCCACAAGTTAAAAAAGGTAGCAGGAGGACTAAACGTCTACCACTGTGGCTAAATGGAGACGCAAAGGAGGCTATTAGAGCCAAAAAGGCATCCTTTAAGAAATGGAAAGCTAGCCCCAATGAGGAAAATACAAAGGAGCATAAACACTGGCAACGTAACTGTAAGGTGCTAATAAGGCAGGCCAAGAAAGAATTTGAAAGGAGACTTGCTAAAGAGGCAAAAACAAATAATAAAACCTTTTTCAAGTATATCAGAGGCAAGAAGCCTGCTAGGGAGTCGGTTGGGCCATTAGATGACCAGGGAGTAAAAGGGGCACTCAGGGAGGACAAGGACATTGCAGAGAAGCTAAACGAGTTCTTTGCTTCGGTCTTCACTGCGGAGGATGTTGGGGAGATACCCACGCCGGAACCCTACTTTGTAGGTGATGAATTGGATGAACTGTCACAAATCAGCGTGACCCTGGAGGAGGTTCTAGAGCAAATTGACAAGCTTAATACGAACAAATCACCAGGGCCAGATGGTATTCACCCCAGAGTTCTGAAGGAACTCAAATGTGAAATTGCAAACCTACTAGTAGTAATTTGTAACCTAACGTTGGCATCTGGCACTGTACCTGAGGACTGGAGGGTGGCAAATGTAACCCCAATATTTAAAAAGGGATCCAGAGGTGATCCTGGAAACTACAGACCGGTAAGCTTGACGTCTGTGCCGGGCAAAATGGTGGAAACTATCATTAAGAACAGAATCACTGGGCATATTGATAAACATGGCTTAATGGCAAAGAGTCAGCATGGATTTAGCAAAGGGAAGTCATGCCTCACTAATCTCTTGGAATTCTTTGAGGGCGTAAACAAGCATGTGGACAGGGGAGACCCAGCAGATATAGTGTACCTGGATTTCCAGAAAGCTTTTGATAAGGTCCCACATAAACGACTCTTGAGAAAATTAAAAAGTCATGGGATAGGAGGTAGTGTTTTGCTATGGATTGGTAACTGGTTAAAGGATAGGAAGCAAAGAGTGGGACTAAATGGCCAGTTTTCACAATGGAGGGATGTAAAAAGTGGTGTGCCCCAAGGATCTGTACTGGGACCAGTTCTTTTCAATGTATTCATTAATGATCTGGAAAAGGGTGTTAAGAGTGAGGTGATCAAATTTGCAGATGACACCAAGTTATTCAGAGTAGTCAGAACACGAGCAGACTGTGAGGAGCTGCAGCAAGATCTTACAAGACTGGGTGCCTGGGCATCTAAATGGCAGATGAGATTTAATGTGGACAAGTGCAAAGTGATGCACATTGGGAAAAATAATCCAAATTATGAGTACACAATGCTGGGTACTAAGCTAGGAGTTACCACTCAGGAAAAGGATCTGGGAGTGATTGTGGATAATACACTGAAATCCTCAGCCCAGTGTGCCGCAGCGGTCAAAAAAGCAAATAGAATGTTAGGAATTATTCGCAAGGGAATAGAGAATAAAACTGAGGATGTCATAATGCCTCTATACAAATCAATGGTGTGACCGCACCTTGAATATTGTGTGCAGTTCTGGTCGCCCCATCTCAAAAAAGACATAGCGGAACTAGAAAAGGTACAGAGAAGGGCAACAAAAATGATCCAGGGTATGGAACAGCACCCGTATGAGGAGAGGCTTGATAGGTTGGGGCTCTTCAGCTTGGAAAAGAGATGGCTGAGAGGAGATATGATAGAGGTCTATAAAATCATGAGTGGTGTGGAACTTGTAAACAGGGAACGGTTATTTACCCTCTCAACTAGTACTAAAACTAGGGGACACTCCATGAAACTCACAGGTGGCAGAGTAAAAACAGACAAAAGAAAGTATTTTTTCACTCAGCGTACAATTAGGTTGTGGAATTTACTGCCAGGGGAGGTGGTCAAGGCCAGCAGTATAGCTGAGTTTAAAAGAGGTTTGGACAAGTTTCTGGAAGATAGTTCCATTAGCAGCTATTAGCCAGATAGGATTGGGGAACAAAACCCTTTACTGTCGGGAGCCTGGGGATGACCCACAGGGAACGGATAGCATGGTGACCTGTTGGGTGCTTCTCCCAGGCCCCCGTAACTGGCCGCTGTCGGAGGCAGGATGCTGGGCTCGATAGACCGTTGCTCGGACCCAGTATGGCACTTCTTATGTTCTTAAGACTGTTTCTGAGCAGAGTGATAAAGGGTGTTTTCAGACAAGCACCTCCCTGCCCCAAACCCACCCAGTACCCACCATGCTTGTGTGAAAACCCTACTAGTAACCAGTGGTTAACCAGCAAGTACTGGGTGGGTAATGTGCTTGTCTGAAAACACCCAAAGGCAAAAGCTACTAGAGTGTGGGGCCTGCAGCCTGCCTGGAAGAGAGTTCTCGGTGTGGGTGGAGCTGAGCTCATGTGCTGTGGGGAATGGCAGAGTGGAAGATGCATGTGGTGATGACTGACTGGGTGAGATGCAAGGAAACCGGGAGCTCCTGGTCGAGCTGTCCTGGTGGAAATTTCCTTTGGTCATTGCTCTTGCTCCTCTTACCCATATCCATTACTGGGCCAGATGCTGTAAATTCAGGAAGCCGGAAGAGCCACACTCCTCCAAGTCAGGAAACCACTTCAAGGCCTTCCTGGCACCTGCGGGCCAGGCCCACGTGCATAGCAGGCCTCAGTGAGTGATCTTGCTGTATGGCATGCGGATGGGATCTTCTAATCCAGCTGCTCGGAAAGCCACATCAAGGACAATAATTACTCTGTGACCCCATAAATCTGTAAGGCCCCCTTGTGAAGTGATGGTTTGGCGTGAACGCGACGCTCTTTCATCCTGTTTGCTCTCAAGCTCCAGGCCCAAGCTGAGGCCATATTCGGAACTACTTTCCTGCTACAGGGCTCCTTTCGTTCCGGCACAGTGATCAGCAAAGGTCCAGGCTCTTGGAACAGTACACGAGTGGGACTTCAATTGTGCATAGATTTGTGCAGGGAGAAGATTGATCTACAGTGTGTAAAGAACAGGAAATTCACCCGCTACGGTAATGAGGAATGATCATATCCCTGCAGAGAGGGCTTGGTCAGACACAGCGCAGAATGCCCTCACTGCCCGAGAAGGCAGTGATGGGTGTGGTGTTTGTCCTAGCTCACTGGGCACTTAGGCCCAAAATAAGTGTTGGTGCTCCTTCCCCTTGCTGTGCAAGGCCCAGTGCTTGTATGCTGGAAGTAGGGGAGACACTTCTGGTCCTTGCCGGTCAGCAAAGAGCAGGAACTCTGTGTCCCACCTAAATCACAAGCCCAGGCTGGGACTTGCCATGTAGCAAGGGCAGAGAGAGGTGCTACAGGCACACCTACTCACTGCCAGTCTGATTGGTGGGGAGCAGGGGTCCAGGGGATGGCAACGAGGAGTCCATGTGAGTTCTATGAATCCTCTGGTACACCTCCCAGGGAGCTGCTGCCCCAGACAGAGTATCTACCTGGGCTGGCCATGGATAAGTGGGAGGTAGTTAGGGGCTCTCAATACTAGGGCTGACATTAGGGAAAGGTAATCTGGGTGGTCCCCTGGGCACCAACAGCATTTGGGAATGCCGAACCATCATGCCACTGGCGCCTCTACAGGTGGGAGCGAGCACCTCTCCATTTTCCACTCGGGGGCTGACAGCAACCTCTGCTCAGCACCTCACAGGATCAGGCCCTGAAAGAGTGTGTCTTATGCTGGAAGAACCAAACCAATTTCCATTGTACTGTAGCAAAGGGATGGCTGTATCTGCCCCTTATCATTGCACATGAGTTTGACACACACAATGGCTCTCGTGGATGATGTTCAGGTGGAGTCCGTATCTCCCAATCATCCCTATTTAAGAGGGACAGTTCCTCTTTGGGTCCTTAATCCCACTATCCCTCCTGCAGGAGGTCAAAGTACCTCTTTCTGGAGAGAGAGAGGATGTTTTTAGACAAGTGCCTCCCCACCCATAACCCACCCACCTTGCATATTGCAGGGCTGCATAGGGCTGCTTGAGAGGACAATGGGGAGATGATGGACTAACAAGAAATGCTGACACGTTACCAGGGAGGCAGGGAAACTTTCATCGGAGTAATCGTGGCTCTGTTCTCATGGCAATTAGCGCACGTGGGAACATGCTATTCCGTTTTTATCCCATAAGAACACTTGTGCATGACCGGGTCCCCAAATGTAGCATTTGCAAGGACAGGTGTTCTCGTGGGACAGAAGCGGAATAGTGTGTTCCTACGTGTGCTAATTGCCATGAGAACAGAGCTCTGATGGAGGTTTCCCTTCCTCCCCGGTAACGTATGAAAGTGGCCTCAGTGGAATGAGACGCCAGAGGGTACTTGGAACACCTGAGAGGTGTGGGTGTAAGTGGGTGAGGAGGTGGAACTTATTGGCAGAGGGAGCAGAAATGTTGGAAGACATAGGAGTCTGCCTTGGAAAGCCTCTCAGAGAGAGACATGGGAAGTGAAATTCATTGAAATACCAGAAAACTGAACTTGGCCAGTGCATCTGCATTGAAGAGCTATGGCGAGGTTGTATTTGGCCTCCAAAAGTCTACGGCCATGCCCTGTAGCCCAACATGATTACAGCACGCTAGTGTCTGGGGCCTATTGCACACAATCGACCTCCGTTGACTTTCCCCAGCCTAACAGAGCAGGTGCTCATGCAGGCCTAGGTGGCCTGGAGGCAGCAGCGACCACGCAGGACTTGAGCCCATGAGTGTGTCTACACGTAACGCTTCTCCCTGTTCTAGCCACCTAACATGGGAACAAACACTGTGTTTGTTCAAGCAAACCCGGGCACCTAGCCATGGGGGGAAGATGGGTTTGCAGCGTGGGGTTTGCTGCCTGGAGAACTCTGGACAACTCAGAAACCCCACAGAGCAGCCGGAAACATGGCACACAACAAATGCCAGGGAGCTTTGTTGAGTCATTTCACTAGCGAGACCTTCAGGTTTCACTTGGGATTTGCAGGCTATTGATTCCTATTTGTGCTGCCACCTGATGGACTTTCCCTGTCGGCCAGAATCTATAGGGAGGCAGCATAAACATGAAACCGCATGAATGTTGGTTCCTGCTGTTCCAATCATGAGGTGACGTTGCAGTGAGGACTCCAGGGTTTGATTTCCCCCATAATTACCTGTAACATGTATGAGCTAACCCATGATTTTCAAGGATGGAATCAAGTGCCTTCACCTCTCAGCCACCAACCCCTTTGACTTCTAAAGCCCTAATTGTCATATTATTATTAATCATTTATATCACTCCAGCAATATATCCGGCATTGTAAAATCATTAATTAGAGATGAGTCCCTACCCCAAGGAACTTACAGTCTAGGAGAGACAAGGGTGGGGAGACAAAGGAGAGGGGAACATGGGGAGAGACAGGGAAATATTCATGAAAGTTGAGCAGTCACAGTTGCACGTTCTTCGCTTAGTTGCAGGAGAGAAGGAGACCCTGAATGACAGGGCAGGAGAGGGACCATGAGTGAGCAATCTGGGGGTGAGGAGCTAGGGAAAGGCTGACAGAAGAGGTAGGTTTTTAGGAGGGAGGGGGGAGCAGAGCATATGTGCTCAGGAAGGGAGTTCTAGGCCTAGGGGGAAGCATGGGAGAAGGGGCGAAGACAGAGAGTACTAGATTCTGGGGCAGGTCAGGATGGTGGCAGAGGAGGGGCAACACTCCCAGGTGGGACCACAGCGAGAAATGAGTGCAGAAAGATGGGGAGTAGCAAAGTACTTCTCTGCCCCTCCCCCAGTGCCTAAGAATTCACAACCTTGATGACAATTATTCTCACAACATCTCAATGGCCTGTTAACCAACCCAACTGGTCAACAGGGCACAATTCAAGGTGTTGGTTTGACCTAAACAGCCCTGCATATCTAAAGGACCATCTCCTCAGGTATGTCCCTCCATGGCCTCTAAGATCAGCTTGGAGCGCTCACTCTCTTGCACGTTCCATCACAGGCCCAGGCCCATACGACCCGAGCATGCAGAGAGGCATTTGCGGTGGCTGCTCCACTTGGCTCTGGAACGCCCTTCCCTTGGAGGTTCACCAAAGTCCTAGTCTGAGCATCTCCTGGAGGCAGTGTAAGGTTTATTTATTTGGCCGGGCATTTAACAGGCAGGGTTAGGAGGGGCAGGTTTATAAGTATTTTATGTGGTTTTGTTTTATCTCTTGTATTTTATGTGTTTGTTTTTAAGATGATGATTGCCACATTGGTGGATAAAAATAAATAAACCCAGTTCCATGGCTAGGAACAGAGAGACCTAAGTGTCTGACGCAAGGTCAACAGTGGAACTCAGGAGTCTCTCTAATCGCAGCCTAGGGCCCTAACCTTTTGACTAGGGACCATTCTTCTTCCCAGAGCATCTCTGTAGTAGGTAGTTATTGTGAGCCCGGAGGCATCTAAAATCAACGCCAACCTTCTCTAAACTTCCCTTCTCCATAGGGAGCCACTGCTGCCTTGGGCTTGGCCGTGAGGTGCTTTTACCAAGGTGCAGTATATTTGCCAAAAAATTCCTGACAAAATGGCTGTGACCTTTGACCTGAAGTCATGGATTAAATTTGGCCCATATCTTTTATTTCACCTGGGAAATATGGAAAGGTCAAACAGCAAATGAAAATATTTTTCTTTCCTTCCTGGCATACTCCTTCCTTCAGTGTTCATTAGGATGAGGCCTGCCAGACCTACAAGACAAACAGCACCAGGTTTTATGCAGAACGGATGGGGGAACTGAATAAGCTTCCATTGGACCATTGGTGCTGCTGCCCCTCTGCAAACAGATAAAAAACAAATGGAGAGGAATATGCAAAGTCCTTGTTAGAACTGTTTCCAGACTGTATTTCAGCTGCAGGGAAATGGCACACACTGCTCTACGGTCTGCATATATGCTATTCCAGGATGGGGCTTCTGAGGTGGGTTGTAATAGGTCCTGGGTGGACATTTATTTCCTTTGCTCACATTTCTTGGCTGCAGTACCTGGCTTATTAAAGTGCAGTCTTACAGGTTCTGGGAGTGGGGGGGAAGTTCCACTTTCCTGCTGCTGGTGGGAAGTGTTTGTTCTCCAGGGCTTATTTTGGAGGGGGTGGGGTGGGAGTATGACGGGGTTCAGCCCTTGCAATTAAATTCAAAGGGGGATGGGCGGAGACCTGGGAAATGTTTGGAGTTTGCACCCCGAAATGTGAAAGACTAGGAAAAGACCAATATTCCCGAAGGTTGGAAATGACAGCCAGGAAAAAAAAAACTCTGGATGGTTTATGATTCCCTGCCCCTGCCTCTTGCTCTCGTCATTGTATAGATTAAATCACAAGAACTCTGTTTTATATTCAGTGGTTGGGTTGCTAGCTGGAGAATAGGGTTCAGTTCCATGCTCTGACAAGCTCGGGGGCATAGGAACTGGCTTCTAGGGCAGGTTTGGGCCCTGGCAATTTAAAAAAACAACAAAAAACAAATTAAGCACTGCTGTTCTCTTGTGTTGTGAAACATGAGTCTGGGAGTTAGAATCCAAGAGACAGGGAGTGTGGCATGTAGGAATTGCTCTGCTGGGTCCTGTCACAGTATCTCATTTTTATCCCGTTATCCCATCACCAGTACCAGGTGCTTCCCAGGAAGATATATAAACTGTGCAAAAGGCTGCTATGGAATAATTTACCCATTGGGAGCCTTTCTTCCTTGCTCTCATTAGTCAAACTATTATTCTTGCTAGTGTCACTTTAGGTATTCTCATAGGTTGTGCTAGAAAAGTCTCTGCCTTTTTAAAATAAAACTTCTAAGCGCTTGGCCTTCATGATATCTTGTAGCAGTGAGTTCCACAGTTTAATTATGTAAAAAGTTGTTTATCTGTCTGAAATTTGCTGCCTTTTAATATCATTGACTGTCCCTTTTACTTGTATTATGAGTCAATGGCACACTCTGTTCACATTTCCTTGGTCTTTACCATTCATTATTCTGCATCGCTTTATTGTGCCCCTCCTTATTCATCTCCTCCCTGGACTCCTAATCTTTTAATTCTCGCTTCATAGGAAAGTTTTCCTAGCCTTTTAATCATTTTTCTTGCCTGCTTCTGAATCCCCCACATTCTTTTGGACTAGAATTGAACACAATATTCTAGATTAATTTCTATAAGTGTATTATGCTATTTCCAAGCATTTCTCATGTCCCCTAATGTTGCACTTGCTTTTTGGATGGCTGCTGCACACCGAGTCAAGTCCTAAATGAACTATTCCTGGTGGTTCCGCAGCTTTGTTCCTAAACTGCTACAGTTAACTTAGAAGTCAGTGAGGTGTATGAGCTGGACCAGGGGCATAGCAAAGCCGTGATGGGCCTGGACTCATCTGCCAATGATGGGTCTCCCTAAGAGAAAGGTCTTCCTAAGCGGCAGCCCTCCCAATGTTCCTGGCCAGCCTTGGGCTCTTCCTGAAAAGGTCATTGTGTGCCACCCTGACTCACAGTAAGGCCCTCTGGAGTGGTACCCCTACTCACTCTGAAAACTTCTTTTTCAAGCAGCCTGAGTGCCGATGGACAATTTTCAGAGTGGGTGGAGGTAGAGTGTTGGCCTTGTTCCCTCCCTATTAGGGTGGACGCCCAGAGGAAATTAGTTGTTTGGCTCTGTTATAGATCTGGATCTTTAATTTCTAGATTTAATTACGGATCTGTATTACGAATCTGTATTTAAATCAATGAAAAAATAAAGAACATATTTATTATTTATTCAAATTTATATGCCGCCCTTCCCACAAGGCTCAGGGTGGCTTACAATCCATTGCACATGTGCAAAATGACCGCTGGACTGTTCTGCACCTGTGCGCCCCTTTTCAAAATACTTTGGGAAAATGCAGCTGGTCTGCGCATACACACGACCACTGCACATGTGCAAATTGGCTGCCCTTTTCCAAAATGGTGGCGATGCTGCCATCGCCATTTTAGAAGAGGCAGCACGTGCGCGGAACAGCTTGGCCACCATTTTGCACATGCAGAGTTACATTTTTTTATTTATGGATTTTAAACCAAACTGCAACAGGTGTGTTGCAATTTGGTGTGGCTCCTTATGGATTAAGCCATAACTGCCCGTTACTGCACTCCATGGCAGCACTGGCTAGGCTACACCCCTGAGCTGTACAGATTATTCCTTCCACTGTGCCTAGCCTGGCATTTGGCAACACTATATCTGATCTGCCATAGTATTACAAGAATGAAAAGAGACTGAGAGAACATAGGCATGGCGTTTGTTAGCTAAAATCCTGCCCCTATAATCTGTTAGAATGATTTAATTCTACGTATTGATAAAAGGGTGGATAGAAGGAGAAATTATCATCATCATCTATTTGGATATTCAGAAGTCTTAGCAAAGTCCCTCCCATGACGCTATTAAGGAGGTTAAGCAGACATGGCCTAAAAGGCAAAGTATTGTTTCAAATAAGAGACCAGTAAAGCGAGGGAATAAATAGTCAGTCTTTGTCATGGCAAAATGGCTGTGGGCAAGGTGGCGCACCGCCTGGAACTCGCAGGAGCCGTGAAACAGAAGAAATTGGAACAGGGTGAACATAATGGACTCTCACAACAGGCATAATGTCATGGGGTAATGGTACTGCCCCCCCCCTCCAGTATTTCCCAGGATCCCTTCTGCTACCCCACCCACTGCAGAAGTACATTGGCCGCACAACAAACACTCAACCCGTTGCGGTAAAGTCATAGCATGAATCATCCTGCTTTAGTATTGGTAGACGTTCATACATTTTTGATGTTATTTTTTTCCATTCTGTGGAGTCTGTGTTGTAGAATCTTTGCTCCCCCAATAATGGTCTTTACACCCCAGAACTAATTATTGTAGTGCTGCCCTTGCTCCCAGAATAGCAGGTTGGGTGCCTGTGTGCACAGTACTGCCAGCAGAGGAGCAGGGGCAAGAGTAAGGGTAGGGTTGCCACCGATGAAAAATACATGTTACAGGTCCTGCATTGGCACCTATGCAGGGCCTGCAACATGTATTTTTCGTAAGTGTTCCTTAAAAACTTGCATAGGCAACCCTAAAGTAAGGGCTACTCAGATCAAAATTTGAAAACTAAGGAATGCTATTAGGCTGTGGGGATTTAAATTAAGGGAAATCCTTGATGTTCTTTGGAGATGTGGAGTTCGGAAATAAAGGAAGTTCCTTAAAATAAGGGGCATCTGACGACGCTACGATGTGTGGTGCATGTAGGGTGGGGATGGAGGTCTGAGGCACACACTCATTATCCAAATGGAAGATATTGGCCTGTGTCTAACCTTCCCGTTTTAGGGAAGGTTATTGAACAGGCGGTGGCTTGTCAGCTCCAGGCGCATCTGGATGCTGTTGGATTCCTGGACCCTTCACAGTCGGGTTTTCATCCTGGGCATGGCACGGAGAATGCGCTTGTGGCCTTGGTCAATGACCTTCACCTGGAGTTAGACTGGGGAAATACTTCATTTTCATCTCCAGCTTTTGATACCGTTGATCATGAGGTGCTGTTCACTTGCCTGCGGGACCTGGCTGGAGTTGGCAGGACTGCTCTTGAGTGGTTCCTCTCTTTCTTGGCCGGGAGGTCTCACTGGGTGGTGTTGGGTGATTGCTCCTCATCTCCTCAGGATCTCCCTTGTGGGGTCCCGCTGGGTTCCATTCTGTCCCCCCTCTTGTTCAACGTGTATGTGCAGCTGCTGGGTGAGGTCATTCGAGGGCTGGGGTGCGGTGCCATCAGTACACTGATGACACCCAGCTCTACCTCTCTTTTTCATCTGACCCAAGTTCGGCAGTCTTGGTACTTACCCATTGCCTGGCTGCGGTGGGGGACTGGATGAGGGTGAGTCAACTGAAGCTGAATCCTGACTAGACTGAGGTGATGATGTTTGGCTGGTCTTGTTCCCTGGAGGGGACTGAGACTCCTCTTATTGATGAGGACCTGCCCTCTTTGGCTGATGGGGTTCACAGCCTTCAAGTGTTTCTGGATCCTTTTCTGTGCCTTGATTGCCAGATCATGAAGGTGGACATGAGCACTTTTCACCAACTCCATCTGGTGAGGAGGCTGCAGTCTTTTCTTTCAAACTCGAATTTGGCCACTGTCATCCATGCTTTCATCACCCCGAAACTAGACTACTGCAGTGCGCTCTATGTGGGGCTCCCCTTGGTGGCAGTTCGGAGGCTGCAGCTGGTGCAGAATGCGGCAGCTCCCTTCCTTATGGGGACGTGTTGCAGCCAGCACATAACACCGGTGCTCCGTGCATGCTGATAGTCTTCCAGGCCCAATCCAAGGTGCTGGTGATGACCTTTAAAGCCCTAAATCACCTAGTCTCCATCTATCTGAGGGATTGTCTGACTACCTGTGTCCCGTCATGGCCTTTGCGATTGGCTGGGGTGCCTTCCTGGAGACCCTGTTTTTTTTGCTGGATCTCAACCACTTCCAGAGGCAATGTAAGTCCTTTCTGTTCTGTTAGGGTTTTGGCAGTGGGCAGGGACTGAATTTGGGGGGAGCCATTTGTCACGGGGTTGTGTTTCTGGGTTAGGTGACTCAGTTTCCCTCTGCCCAGGGACCCTGGTTGTCCCTCACTCTCATTCTGCTTGTCCCCCATTTCAAAGTTTTTTATAAGCTGTTTTAGCTGTTCTTTGGTTTCCCCTGCTCTTTCAAGGCCTCCCTTTCAGGCTTTCCTGATCAGTTCTGACTTTCTCAGGTTGTGAAAATGCTTTGGAAGCCCTATTTTGCTCACTAGCCCTGACCTGCAAAATCAAAACTAAAACAACAAACACTGCACACTCTGGTCAAAGATTTGCTTATTCCATTCTTAAAATTGAGTTCCAGAAGGCGTTGGCAACTCACTCTCTCTAGATATGGGATTTACTCCCTTCAGAGGATACCACTCGTTTGGCTGTCCTCCTGTGCTTGTCCACACATTGGTACACACGTCTGAGCGTAACCCTTCTTGTTGGGCACCACTGTCACTGGGTTGGGGGTCCACTACCTCATGTTTCTGGATTGGGTGACTCAGTTTCCCTCACTTGCAGCCCGTCTGAATCAGTTCTCTCTCTAGCTTATTCAGTCCTGCAAAGGGGCAACACTTTTGTCATCCAAGTTCCAGAGGTTTCCCGTTCTCAGACGCTTTCTCTCTGGGTTCGCAAGTGCTTGAGGGCACAAGGTACTCAGACTGTGTTCCCCAATGTGAGACAAGAAAGCACTTCTTAGTAAAGGAGAAAGTTTATTGATTACATAAACAAAGATAGTTTGAATGCAAAATGGCAATTAAAACAAAGGTAAATAGCACAATCTTAGTCTGTACTGAGTAAGTCACTAGTTAAGATCTTACCCTACAGAAACCCCATGAACTTGAGTCCATTTTTCAGCCAGATGTAGTAAGGCTGGGTTTTTTGTCCTTAAGCTGATTAGCCAGCAAAGTCTCTTCTCCCAACTGAGCTTGAAGGAAAAAGATCTCCCCCTCTTAAATATCTTTCCAGGTTTCTTTGTTTGCCTTTCCCACCTGGAGAACTCTGTACTTCTAGTCATGTAGGCAGGAAGAGATCAATTTGCAACTGAATGGTCTCCGTCTGGTTTCTGCAGAGGTGGTGTTAGACAAAGCCATGCCGAATGTGTATTCAGAAAAGTCTTTCTCCATTGCATGAAGTGAGTTTCCAGTTCTCAGCTTTTACATTACATACCTGTTTAACCTTTATTTTTACATATTTGTTAGACCTGTAGTCCAGTATTTCCTTGTGGCACCATTAATTAAGGAGGAGGATAGGGTGGGGTTGGGTAGGGGATGGGGGGTTTGGTGGGTGGATTGTCAGGTATTTGGTCGGTAGGGATAGGGCAGAATAGGATGGGTGGGAGGTGTAGGGGTGGATTTGGTGGAGTACTACTGTTTTTTTGTGTGGATTTTAATGGTTTTTTATTTTGTTTTTATGATTGAGTCTCCCTAAGCCTTTGCGGGAAGGGCTGCATAGAGATATAAATGAATAAATAAAAAATAGATAAAGCAGAGCCAGCTCCAGCTTAGAGAGCAGAAGGCTCAGTGGAAGACGTTAGTTCTGACCATGGCCACTCATGTTCTCTGAACATCTATGAACATGGAATTGGGGAAAGGAGGTCAGATTTCAGAAGGAACCTAGTTTGTTGCAATATCAGAACTCAGGAATGCAAAGCATAGCTGGGCTACTAATACACCATCACCATGACTGTAACCCAGGGCACTCTCCGAAGTGTGCCATCCAAATGCCCTGTAAGCACCCATGGATGGAGCATCCCTTGTTACTCGTGAAACATTGAGGAACCTGACGAATGGACTGTGATATTGCTGATCCTGCTTGTCTCTCCTTTCCCTCCACTTAGAGGAGCAGCAGCAGAGTTTGAAACCGCAGTCTTGGGCCAGCCAGTACCTGGAAATCCCCACAGCGCCGCTCTGGTTCTCTTGACCCTGCCCTAAATGTGGGATGGAAGCCTCCCTTATTGGCCACCTGCTGGTATAAAAGGCTGCTCAGAACTTCTGAGGCCTGGGTGGCAGAACTTCCGAGGCCTAGTGTCTGAGTTTGTCTTCTTTGCTCCAAGCCCACTTGTCTCCAGTCCTGACTTCAGCCTTGCTTATCTTTAGCTTCCCTATTAGAGCAAGAGCCCGTGACGCGTTTACCGTCGTCATAAGGTACAGAATTTCCAACCATTGACACAGATGGGCTTTTGTACGTACATACCAGAAACGTAAGTCAGTTCAGTTCAGACTTTATTAGGCGTGACAGAACGTCATAGCCAACGTACAAATCAACATAAATGAAATAAGTCTTATTAGGCAACTTGTGGGCTTTTAGGCTATAGGGCACCCCAAAATACCCCAAAAGGACCTTCAACTTACGTCATAAGGTGTATGGTTGAAACTTGTGCCATTTTGTTCAGAAATGTGTCCTGATATATAAAATCTGACAGTTATTGTGGGCCAAACCCAAATCAGACCATCTCAAAGTGCCCCCACTCCAAATACCGTCCATTTACATCACTGGGTTCATGCCGAAAAAACAATGCTAATTTGTGTGGAAATCTGGCCTAGTATAATAAAATATTAATTCTGCCAGTGGTGTTTTTTTGTGGGTGGCAGATGTCTTCCCATCAATCTGAAATCCTTTTAAGGGGAGGTCTTCCCCAATCAGGCTATTTGTGCACCTTATAAGGTATATGATTGGAAACCTATGCATTTTGTGTCAAAACATTTTCTGTCACCTAAGGACTAACAAGATTTTCAAATGGATGATACCAAAATCAGATGCTCTCTAAGTGTCCCCCACCCCACCCCAATATCATGAGTTTACACCATAAGGTTTACAGCTGAAACCAATGGTACTGTTTATTGCAATATGCCCTGACACATTATGTGCAGACAATCTGACATCATTTGGGGCACCAAATTTGAAAGGCATGTGTAGGGAATATCCTACACAGCACTGGACATCATCAGTTAATCTATCACACACAGAGAGCTCCCTTCCACTTATGTTATCTTTTGGTCAGTTTTATTCAAAATATATGAAGACAATTAAGTCAAGCAAACAGATTTAGTGAACAACGTTTACTCATTACTTGTGGTCAACCATTTCAAAAGCCACTTACAGATCTAACAGTGTAATGAACAGATGATGTATGACATTAGTAAGTTAAATACATTCTATTGAGCAGTCAAA
>QEPC01011926.1:980750-1002667 GCA_003113815.1 Sphenodon punctatus | reverse complement strand
GCCCTGTGGAGAAGACGATCGGAGACAGACCGAGTCCGACGCCAGCGTCGCTCTAGCCTCCTGCCCAGACGCTTCATACACCGCAGGCCCTCAGTAAACCAAGGAGTCCTGCGGTGACGAGACCCAGTCTGGGAGGACTGATGGCTTTCCTGTGCTAATCTGACCCGCCTTGGTACCTCCCAGGCTCCAGTGGCCTGATATAATTTTTTAGCAAGTGTGCATAAAATAGTAATCGGGTCACCTATCTATGGTTACCAACACATAGTATTAATATTTGTGGGCCCAAAGCATACATTATTCCTATTTATGTTTATGAAACATCCATTCTTTCACGCTACAGACCTGATGTGGGTTTGGTTTGGTCTCCCATTCCACCACAGCATGAGCCAAGTGGGCATATGTCGTGTGTGTTTCTCTCTCTCTCTCTTTCAACTGTCATTGGTTGAATCTGATCCTGTGCTACCCCATTAGGACCCTTTTCAAACAGACCGGTGGTGCGGGGGCGGGGGGGGTGTATGGTGGAGGCCGCGGCAAGTGGGCGGTGTGTGGGCGGCCCGTTACATGGATGCCCACCCACCTCCACGCACCAAACGGAGCATCCACCATTGGCGCCCGTTGCTCCGTGTGTGGGCGATGGGTGGAGCATGCACCCACCCCCACTTACCCACCCGTGATGCACGCCCACCCACCCGCACGCATGGGTGAGGGGGGGGCGTCCATACAAAAAGGGCCTAGGTCTCGCACACCTCCTCCTACCATTTTCCTCCTCCCACTCTTCTAGCTTATCCTTTCACCTCACAGTCTACTCCTCGCGCCATAAGCTGTAACCAACCTACTTCCTGTGCAGGATGGTGGACGCACTCCCAGCTAGGCTCATCTCTTGTATTTGTGTGTATGTGTGATCACACTTGCCTTCTTCACCACATTATTCCTGGTTGTTGTTGTTTTTTACAAGTTCCACAAACCCACTTAGCCCTGGCCATTCTCTCCCTGCCCATAAGGGGTCCTCTCTAATGCTGCTAAGTTCATATACAGTGGGAAGATCCCCCCCAGTCCAGAGCTCTCTAAGCCCCATGGGAGTTCCTGTCTCCTGGGCACTCTGAGATCCCTGCTGCTGGTGGAACTTAAGTTCTGTCAGAAATGGATGGAGTTAAAGAGCCATTAGGCCATTTGGAATTTAAAGTCTTTCTTCACAGTCTCATGATGTGGACTAATGCACCTCACACAGCAGGGATGAAGACCTCTTAAGGCTGAAGCCACCTTAAACCCCAAGAGCCTGCTATAAACTTCTAAGAATCAGCATCTTTCAGCAGCTGATTCTGTCATATGCAGGTTCTGGCAATTGTAAACTCTCCTGAGTTTCTTTGCATAGCTGTGAATAACTCTGAAATA
Organism: Sphenodon punctatus; assembly: GCA_003113815.1. Taxonomy (NCBI): domain Eukaryota; kingdom Metazoa; phylum Chordata; class Lepidosauria; order Sphenodontia; family Sphenodontidae; genus Sphenodon; species Sphenodon punctatus. The sequence goes on along the minus strand of QEPC01011926.1, from coordinate 1,001,275 downwards.
AACCTGCCAAACTATCCAGAGCTAGTCCAAGGTGTTTGCCTTCATTGAGCAAAAAGGAATCAACTTAAATATGACGAATTGGAAGCCAAGCCATTGTGGAGATGAGAAAACAAGCATCCACAAAGCATTAGGAAAAGTAATTCTGATTAACGCTCTGCCTGTTACCCCCAAAGTCTGGGGACAAGAGATTCCAGGTTGATTGATTATGTGCCTAAAAAGCTTGCGGGGGGTGGGGTGATCAGAGTGGAGCAAGAAAGGAGCCTGAGCCTATCCCACCCTCCTCTCCAGGGGAGTCTCTGATTTCTGGGCTTGTTCTGCCAATCCCCACCAGACTCTCATACTCATTTTGGTGGAAATTGGAAATGTTCTGTTGAAATTCAGATTAATGTGACTCTGCTCAACAGCCTGGGGAGGAGGTTAGCAGTGCAAGGCAGACCTTCTATTTCTCCTCTCCTTGCTGCTGTTGAGACACATGTCATACAGAGTAAATAGAGGCCTCTGTGATGTGTGCTGTGCTTTGCCTGATTCAATCAACTTCTCCTTCTGCTAGAGCTGTGGTCAGGAAGTCCCGTGCTGAGCCAGGCACATTTTACCCCTCACCAGTGCTAAGTGGGTCTGATTGGAGAATGGATGTGATCGGAAAACAAGTGTCTTTAGAGCTGGGAGCTCACGGTCTTGGGAACAGGGGAACTATGAATGTGTGAGAAGTGGAAGTCAAGGGAATCACTGTCACACTGCATATTGAGGCCTGAGAGAGCTTGTTGGCCTTGGGCTGCAGCTGGATGCTTTGGACTTGCGAGTTGTGAACTGGCTCTGGAGGGCCATGGAAGGCTTGGGGGACAATCTTTTCTAATGCTGAGTGATGTGGATGACTATATAGTACTTTCCCATTGCTATGTCTATGGGCTGCAGAGAGCTCTGTAATATTCAGGCCTCTGGAGATGTTCTGGGCTGTGGGATGGACATGACAAATACCCCATCTGTGCTATGTGGGCAAGAGCTCTGCAAACAGCAACCTCACTCATCACACGACCTCATCCATCCCTGAGTACCGGCCAGAAGAGCCCTATGGAAAAACAGAAGACAGTATGCGACCACCACCGACTTCTCCAGCGTACCTGTGCATCAGGGGGTTGAATTAGAGCTGTGTGGGTGTCCTAGTGCTGGCCTTTCCGAACAGGAGGCTCGGGCTCTGCGACATGACGCTGTTTGACCCATATATTGCAGGAATCGTAGAATTGGAAAAGGGACCTCACAGAGTCATTTAGCCCAGCTCCCTGTCCTGATACAGGGCTGGGCTAAAGGTGTGACATCCAAGGTGGGATGTCCCAAAGCATCCCACCTTGGCAGATGCCTGCCTAGTCTGTTTTTGAAAACCTCCAGAGAAGGAGATTCCATAACCTCTCTTAGGACAGAAACGTCAACAATATATCCGTGCAGTTCTATATGCACAGGACCTTTACTTGCAACATCTCCGACTCGTGATCAGTAATGAGCTGAGTCTCCCAACTCTCTAGAAAGTAGTAGAGGAAGGATTATTACTTCCCCTTTACAGAAGAGACCTGGACCTTGGGTACACAGCAAGCAGAGCAAAGTTCTCTTGACCCCCAGCCATGTGCCTTAATTGTAATTTATTTATTTAAATTTATATGCCACCCTTCCCTGAGGCTCAGGGTGGCTTACAATCCGTAAAAACATTTTAAAATACAAAAAAAACACAAGACCCACCCTTCACAAAACCCACCCAATACCACCTACCCGCCCAACCCCCAAACCATCCACCAAACGCTACCCCAATCCCTTCTCCCTATCCATCAAATGCCTTGTCAAATAGAACAACTCTTACACTGCCTCTGGAAGATGCTCCAGCTTGGGCTGAAACTTTGGGGCAGCAACTGAGAACTCCCACTCCTGCAGACCCTTCTCATATGAAGATGGCTAACATACAGTACCCACAGGGAAGCAATCCTGGACAATCTCCCGGACCGCAATGGGACATGGAAGGACCGGTGATTGTTCAGATATGTGGGAATCAAGATGTAGGACAGTCTTTTCTTACACAACTTTCTCATCATGAACAAGCTCAATGCAGTATCATTAGGAGGCAGAGATGTAGCATGCCTATGTGATGATAGGTGATCCTGGGTGAGCTCCAAAAGCAGAAAGTATTTGTGTAGCTTATGTGGGAAGGGGTCTTAGGTGTAAGGGCTGGAAAAAGTAAGTGAAACTCCAGCCCCTCTCTCTGATTGCAGCTTTCCCCTATGCAAAAGTCCCGTCAGCTTCTGCCCCCTCTCTATCCTCACCCCATTTGTCCCAGTTCACCCCAAAGAGACCCACCACTTCATTTGCTTCCTGCCCTGGTCTGAATCCTGCAAGTCCACTCACCCATCTTCTACTCCAAGGTCATTTTAGCCCAATCCATTCTTAACTGCTCTTCTCAATAAAGTGTCTCGCTTTGGAGGATGGTTCTTGCTGCTGCTATTAGCAAGTTTTCAAGAATAGAGGTACTTAGAGCAGCAGGGTCCCAGCACATCTGATCACATAGTGATTGCTGGGAGAGCCATCCTAAACTCATCAGCACAGGGAGCTGATTGGACTTAGTTCCTGGGAATTGTCCCTGATCACAGCTGGGTTGGGATGTACTCCCTTCAGGCTTAAGAGAAATAGCTTTTGGCCTTAGGGGGTGGAAAGATTGTTAAATGACAATTGTGCCTTGTGGTGAGCCCATGGGACATGCTACAAAGAGGCCACTCCAGGGAATAGCAATAGAAATTCCATTGCAGAGTGTCCCCAGAAGCATCATCTGTCCTCGCTGTATTTAGTTCCATGAGACTAAAAGGAAGGATTCCTTCTGATTGGCTCCTGTGCAGCACATCAGACTCCCTTTCAGCTTGATTACAAATGTAACTCTGAACGAGAGAAGCAGCCACTTCAAAGCCCCATTGCAGCTCATTTGCATCAGAGCGGGTGGCATTATTGAACTTCTCTCTTTCAGGATGTATCCTTGTAATCAAGCCAGGGCAGAAATCACAGGTGTGACCTTTCCCCACTGCTGGCTAATGAGGTTATTCTTTTCGAGAAACAGCATTGTCAATCAAATCTGTATTGATGCTTGTAAGTAAAAGCTCCCTCCAAATCCTCCACTAAGCCCTTTGTCTCCAGGTGCCCAAATGGAGATGAAAAGACGGAGGAATCCTGGCAGCGCACAGCAGAGAAAAAAGAGTTTCCCATAACCAGAAGATCATCTCTCTTGCTCTCACGCTCAACCAGTAGGGATGGATTGAGGCTTCGCTCTCAGACAGGCCTGTGCTCTCTCACCCCAGTGAGACTGGGGGTTCTGTCAGAGGTAGAGATCAAGGCATTCCATTTCCCTTCAAACACGTCAGTTTCAAGGATTTTTCCAGGCACTGATAGTTTGCACAATGCAAGGAGCATGGAACAGAATGTTATCAAGTTAATTGTGCAGAAAGTCTGTCCCAGGTGCGACTAGAGACGGACAGGATGAACCTGTCTAGCAGATTTAATTTATCCTCAAGGTACCCAGGGAGGCAGGGAAGTACCACAGTATCCCCATTTTATAGATAATGAACTGAGGCAAATCAATTTGCTCAAAGTACATAAAAAATCCAATGTTGGAACCAGAAACGGTCTCCCCTGAGCCCCACTCTGATCCTCAAAGCGGTACACTGGTGTAGATCTCATGCATTTTAATGGGATTTGTACCAGTACAGCACTTTGATGGTCAGAGCCTTAAAAGTGAGATCAGCCATCCTCTGCAGGGCACGTAAATGTCCTGTCTGCTTCCCCCACACAACGCATCTGAGCAGTTCTCCTGTAGCTCTGTAAATGTAGACCCTGGCAGAAAGCGGCTTGAAAGCTCTGTATTACTCAGGGATGGAAGAGAAGATGGAATTCCGATGCCCACATACCTCCTGACATTTTGAATGGCCAAAGCGAATACACTCTGCCCTGTCTCACACACTATGTGCATGTGCCCACCCCTCCCAGCATTCCAAGGGCATAATAAAGCGGGACAGAAGCTCTCCTGCTTCTAATTCCGCTCAGGGTGCTTGTACACAAGATGGGGGCGGGGGGAGAAGGTGGGGGAGTGCTATGAGTCGCAATCATCACGTGAAACTCCGTTCATGGGCGTGGGGTTTAAACCCCATTAGCCCACTTCTGCCGTGGTTGCACTCACGGATTACAGGGCTCAGCATCACAACAGGAAGGGTAATGATGTTTAAAACCCTGTGCCCATGAGCAGAGTTTCACGTGATTCCCCCTGCCGTGACTGTGACTCACGCCACTTCCCTCCCTGTCTGTCTCATGTACAAGCACCCTTAGCTTCTTCTTGTTCCATCATCTGTCCCATTGCCTTCTCAAGTGCTTTTTTCCTGGGAAAGAGGGGCTGGAGGCTTGGATGTTGATCTTTATGTTTCTCTCTTCTGAGGGACAGTGGGATTTAGCACCCAAAGAGGAAGAGCCCCTCCTAAATAAGGACTATTGGGAGGTATGCATTTGATATTGCTGCAGGCTGGAGGGGACTGGCAAAGGTTCCCTGGAGAGGGCTGACATGATTGTAGCAGCCCTTCTTCACATGGACAATAAAGGTTAGTTGGCAGAGGGGATATTCAGCATGGAAAACGGTCTTTGATTTGGCCTCCCTTGTGTCCCTCGTGTGCACTTTCTCCAGACATCCCAGCGCTCTGCTAGGAATGGGGAATCTCAGCGTGACTTCTCAGATATCAACTGGAAGCAAATCTGTCCCAATGTGATGCCAGTTGTGACTCCCTCAATAAAACACACAATTAGAGATGCAGGGTCTGCCTTATGTAACTAACTTTACCATAAGGTAAAAACGTGCAATTCTATAAGGGGAGGGGCTCCTACTCAGAATTGTGTGTTTGAATGGAATATTTGCAATTCAGAGGGCCAGGAGTACATTGCTGAAGAAATTTGCGAGTACATTGGAATAACAAATACATTCTAGGCTTTCACAATCTGTCCATGGACAATTCAAGAAGAGAAAAAATGGCAGAGTTAATGGAGAGAAGTGTCATTGTGGATTATTCACTCAACTCCAGCAGACATTATTCACTGCAATGTAGTCAACATCCATCTGTTCCATGCCACAATAAAAGAAACTGTTAGCTGGATAGTGCTGTTTGGGAGCACATCATTATGTTTTATAATACCACCTCTAGCTATGGCTTTGACAGATCTCGCAAGCTAAGCAAGACTGGGCAGAGCCTGTATGCGGATGGGGGACCAGCCGCTTTAGGAAGGACGTAAGGTGTTCAGGCCAGAGGGATTTAGGAATAACCTCATGCCATAGGACAGAAGTGGGCAAAGCTTCAAGAGCCACAGACCAAAATCTTCATATGGCCCAAGAGCCAGGACACATGGTACCAGCCCCTTTGAGGCATCTCCTGATTCCTGACAGGCTGGCAGAGCTGCTACTCTATGGTCCTGGTTGCTGAGATTCTAATGAGCAACTGCAATTCAGCTGCTGAGGCTCAGGGGCCAAGGCTGGGGCACCGAGAGTAGATGTAGGATCAGGTCCAGGGTCTTGGGTCTAGGTGAGTCAGTGCAAGATTGGGTCCAGGTGAGTCTGTGCAAGATCAGGGGGGGCAAAGAGTTGGTGCAGGATTGGAGTCCAGACATGGGGGTCCAGGGGGATGGACAGATGCAGATCAGGAAGGATTGACTGGACAAGACAGATTCAGTTCAGGACAGGCAGACTGGACAAATGCAGATCAGGATGGAATCTGGATGGATGCAGATGAAGTTCAGGACAGACAGGAGATCAGGCAGGGTCAGAAGGATCAGGGGCAGGCACACAGGATCCAGGGGGTGCAGAGCCAATCTAGGAGTGCGTGGAGACATGGAGGAGGAAGCAGACAGGAAATGACTGATGATTCAGCTTCCTGTGGCGACTGACTGGTCTTCTATACAGGCCAGCAGCCAACCAGGAAGTCCAGACATGGGGATTCAGGGGGGGTGGACAAATGCAGATCAGGATGGAATCTAGATGGATGCAGAGGCATGGAATAAGGCTGAGAAGGGGTGTGGCTTGACCAGCATGGGGGAAGGCCATCAACACTAGCCCTGGGTAGAGTGCATCAGTGATCCTGTGTTCAGGGTCCGAGGGGCAACGCTCAAGCCCAGGTTCCTTACAGCATGAAGTAAGACAGGACCAATAAGGCAGCACAGTATCTGGGTCTGGCCCTGGTCAGGAGCCACACATGAACTGCCTGAGAGCTACGTGCAGCTCCCTCCAGCAGTTTGCCCAGACCTGCCACAGGAGAGAGCTTTCGGATGAGACATAAGTACCGTAGGCTTTGAAGATTCCACAACATTTCTGGGATGAGAAAGATCTGGCATTTTATGAGCTTCTGGCTTGTTGTGTTTCACCCTAGAAGAGGCTGCATGTCCACAGGTAATTGTCATTATTTACATTGATCTCCCCATTGACCTCTGAAGTGTTTTTCCTGGGAGAAAACTAGGAAAGAGGTGTCTGAGGCTTGAATACTGGTCTTTTTGTTTCTCTCTTCTGATGGAGGGACTTTGACCCCCCTGACAAAGGGACAGTGGGATTCTGTACCCGGAGACTATTGGGAAGTATGATGTCCTGTCTGTTTGGAGCCTCTAAATGTCCCTAAGGAGTGCCCTATTGGCAAATATAGCACGTGTTAGAAAGCGCTCGCCCTTCTCCACCCTACAAGCATTTTTATGGCTGCCTCTCCTAGTCATAAATGCTTCTATTGATCTGCCTGAAGTTCATAAAAACAATATACCCCACATGGCAAGTTTAATGCAGCAGCAGAGGGATCTCATCAACCCCTCACCATCAATCCCAGACTTCTGCACTCAGGCCCCTCTCTTCAGGTTGAGAGCTGACCCTGGCTGCATGGAGGCTGCAGAGAGTTGCAATCAGGCATGCAAAGGAATTAGACACTGTTGTTTCTTTATGGGACTGATGGCCCTTCTGGATAACGGCTCCTTGCCCTCTAGAGCAGCAGGGAGGATGCACAGGGCAATCAGCCTGGGATGCTTTTATAGTGATGAATGATTATTTTGTTCTTGCAATGAACTGTTTCCTTGAAAGGCAGAAGTCAAGGAACCTGCAAGGGGTTTTGCTACTATTAATCCACTGGAGAACATAAAATACTGTGAAGGGCATTAGGGCTCCCAAAGCTTGTTTATCAGGGTATATGACTTATTATTATTATTATTATTAACAAACATTTATATAGCGCCAGCAGTGTACCTGGCACTTTACAAAGTAATAAAATAGACAAGGTCCCTGCCCCTAGGGCTTACAATATGAGAGACAGGAGCTGGGGGAAAGACTTAGGAAGGGGAACAGAGGGAGAGACAAGGGGTCTAACATTCATGAAGATGCGAGGTCTCAAGTGCACGTGCTTGGCTTGGTTACGATGAGAATGACAGCAGGCAGGTCCATGTTGCAAGGATAAGGGTAAACCGATCGTAGGTATAGGAATAGTGGCTCAGCAGGATAAAGAGTCAGACAGAGCAGAGCGAAAGAGGTGAGTTTTAAGGAGAGATTTGAAGGTATGAAGGGAGGGGGCAAGGCGGATGTGGACAGGGAGGGAGTTCCAGGCATGGGGGGCAGCAAGTGAGAAGGGACGAAGGCGCTTAGGGGAGCAGGGAAGGCGTGGAAGGGCGAGAGAGGGGACAGAGGAGGAGCGAAGTGCACGGGCTGGAGTATGGAGGGCGATATGTGCAGAGAGGTAGGGGGGAGCAAGGTTGTGAAGAGCTTTATAGGTGAAGACTAGGAGCTTGTGCAGGATTCATTCAGGAAGGGGAAGCCAGTGAAGCGAAGAGAGGAGGGGCTGCACATGGTCAAAGCAACTGGCGAGGTAGATGACCCTGGCAGCAGAGTTTTGGACAGAGATGAGGGGAGAAAGGTGAGACCGGGGAAGGCCAGTGAGAAGGAGGTTACAGTAATCGAGGCGAGAGATGACCAGAGCATGAACAAGAGTTTTGGCAGACGAGACAGAGAGAAAAGGGCGAATCTTAGCAATGTTATGGAGGGAGAAGCGACAGGATTTAGCAACGGAGTCAATGTAGGGTTTAAAAGAAAGGGGTGAGTCAAAGATGAAGCCTAGGCTACGGGCTTGGGGGACAGGCAGGATGGTGACTCCATCAATAGTTATTGACAGTGAGGAAGGAGAGGAAGGATGAGGGGGGAAGATAAGGAGTTCAGTTTTAGCCAAAGACTTTTACCTTTAAAGCCCTAAACATCTTGGGCCCCATATATTTGAAAGACCACCTCTCCTTCCATGTTCCACTGCGACCCCTACAGTCAGCTGGGAGCGCTCTCTCGCGGGTACCACTGGCCAGTCTTGTCCGTATGACAAGGGCCTGCAGAGAGGTGGTCTCAGTTGCTGCCCCTATATTGTGGAACTCCCTTCCCCCAGAGGTCTGTCCGAGCTTGAGCATATTCTTTTTGGCATAGTGGGGATAGAGGTTGGGTGGGTGGGTTTTGGGGTGACGGTAGGGATATTTAGGGAATTTTATTGTTTTGTATTTTTCTATTTTTCTTTTTGTGCTTTGGTTTTTGTAAACCGTTTTGAGCCTTTGGGGAAGGATGGGGGTATACATTATAATTAATAAATAAATGAGCCTTCACATGGCTTCTTATAGCAGAGGATAGTGTGGCTGGGCAATAGTTCCACGTCTGCCATTGGCCACAGTCCGGGGCAGCTTTAGAACAGCACAAACAATGCAATTGCCCCCTTCCCCCTCTCCCCCCAATGCCAGAAGGGACTCCGCTAGGCCTCTTGGCACTCGGACTGCGGGGATCTTGTTTCCCCCTAATCTCCTAAGATGAACTAACCTATAAACAGGGCCAGCCTTAAAAACTTCAGGGCCCAGGGCAAAGATAAAATTAGGGGGCTCTGGTGGCACTTCTCCAATTGGGGGCACCCTCTGCAGGGCCCTAATGGTGGCCATGTTTGGTGTCCTGCTGGGAACAAGTGGGGCCGCCACGTCCTGCTCGGGTGAAAACAGGAGCCACCGTGGGAGCCGTGCAAAGAGCAGGACCTGGGTGGTTCACTCCGAGTCCTCCTGTGATAAGGCCAGCCCTGCCTAAATGCCCGTTTTCTTTTACTGGTCTGAACTGACTAGCGTCTGCCATTAGCGTTGTAGCTCCTTCTTGGATTATGGGGCAGCATAGAAAGGGAAATGGGATCAGAATTGGGTGCGTTCATGGTTCCTTTCTGGGTTGGTAATTTCCGTGGGGTGCGGCGGCTGAGTTTCCGTGGGTAGGATAAACTTCCATAGGGTTCCAGACTGGGGACTGTTTGGGGAGGGTTTTGTCACCAGACAGCTGACGGATGGCAGCAACAGCAGCCGCCTCCCTCAGAAGCACCAGCTTCTGCCCTGCTAGGGTAGAGTTTGGGTCTGTTCTGGAAGGGCAAGGAGGGGGTTGCTACTCTCATTCATCAGCTCGCTTGCTCTTTGTGTTCCTCTATCCAGTGCTGGGTACATGACATAACTCAATCTGTGGCCCTGGCAAGGTCCTCTGCAATAAAGGGTTCCCCCAGGAGTCGACAGTTAGAAATATCCCAGTCCTATTGATGGCCCTGCTTTTTCATGTTCTTATTCTTTGACCTGCCAACCCTCATTCGAACCCAAATTGGAGGAGCTGCCTGGGAGGTGAGTGTGTTGGCTAGTGGAGCATTGGGGCCTGGCAGGGCAGCATAACCTCACCCACCTTGACTCCAGTATCTCATAATGAAATACCATTCACTCAAGGCAAAGAGAAAGAACATGATGTGTTCTCTGCTACAGGCTGAGGAATGCAGAGGAAGCTTTCATTCCTCGAGGAAGCTCGTCTAGTTTTATACTCTAGCAAGTGCTCTGATGCTCCTTGGGATAGTAGGCAGAGGATGAAAACAGACATGCATGTTAACTCTGCCTTAATACTGCTTTAACATTTCTTATGCATGTTGTAGGGTTGTATTTGGTGCCCTATGCAGCCCTGCAACATGTATAAGGCTGCTTTTATATGAGTGGGTCGCAGTTGCGCGACCCGCTCGCGTGATTTTTCAAAATCCCACAAGGCAGGATTAGATGTGACGATGGACGCGATGACGTGCATTCAAGGCGGTCGCGCGTTGTTTGCCGACTACGAACTAGTAAATACCTCGATGTGTGAAGTATTTCGTTTGTGGTCGGCAAACAACACGTGACCGCCTTGAATGTGCGTGATAGCGTCCATCCTCCCCTCTAATCCCGCCTTGTGGGATTTTGAAAAATCGTGCGAGCGGGTCACGCAACTGCAACCCGCTCATATAAAAGCACCCTAAGAAATGTTAAAGTGGTGTTGAAGCGGTGTTAAGGGGCATGTCAGTTTTCACCCAGAGTGTGGCAATACATTGGACCATTTTAGAAAAAGATCATGGGATCTTTATCCACCTGAACCGACACCAGCAAAAGGATGGGAAGCCGCAAGTCAGGGCCATTTCTATGGAGCCTGGGGTGGGCCAGGGGGCAGAGCTTTACACAACCAGCTGTTGTAGCGGCGTGGTGCTCCCTCTTCTCTCCTGGAAGTGCCTCCTCTCGAACCCCCGGCCGGAACCATAAGGGCACTGCACTGTGACAGGACTCGTTGGAGGAGGGCGGGGGGGCAGGGACTGTGCAGTGCTCCTATGACTCCAGCCCGAACTTTTAGGAGGAGGGAGGGGGCACTTCTAGGAGCAAGAAGGAAGCACAGCATCGCTACAGCTGCTGGTTGTGCGGGGCTTTGCTCTGGTCCCAACCTGTCCCGTGGTATGCTGCCCCGGGGCAGTCACCCTACCTGCCCCTCCCTAAAGCCAGACCTGCCCCCAGTATGCTATCTGACCTAAAAGAAATGCTTATCATATTTCAGATCTCTCCCCGTCCTCAGCATGGGAGCCTTGGTCTTGGTGTGGGTCTCACCTCCCTACTTTATGTCTTTGGTTCCTTTAGGGACTTCAGGGCTGGCTTGTGAACCCCATGGATGAGTTGCAGCCTCCCTCCCCCCTTTGTAGCAGGAGTGAGGGGTTGGCAGTGTGTTTTAGCGCTGCATGGGGTTTCTTTCAAAGCTAGAACCCATCTCTGAAATGGAAATAAATAGAAGAGCTCCAGCCGCGAGTCTGCGGTGCAGGGAATGCTGCTTAGCTCATAAACCATAGGCCTGTGATGTGACCATCAGCACCCGCACTTTGCAGCAGCCTGGACGCAGGCAGAATCTCATTAGCTGCTCTCAGGCAGACTCGCAGGCAGGGCTGAGCCCAAAGTTGCTTGTGAGTCTGGCTGGGATCAAGCCCACTGACTTTCTTTGCTGCGGTGCCGGGCTTGTTCTCTGATGTTCAGGCATCCCGGCGAGCAAGACTTAATTCACGGAAAGCTACAGCATGCTCTCGCTGGCATGGATTAGTGTTTGTGCACAGAATCTCCTGGGCCTTAGGAAAAGCCCTTGCTGTACTAATGCCACACTGGATTCATCAGGCAGTTTGGGCTGCTGGCAAATATTCTGAGAGCAGAAGGAGGGAAGGACTCTGAATGGAGAAGCTTCAGGGATTAATCTGTGTCAAGGCTTGTCAGAGCTCAGCCCCGGATCCGTTTTTCATGGCCGGGCTCTTCCCCTCTCCCAGACTCTGTCACTGCTGCTGCTCTGCAGAACCCCAGCATCCAGAGCTGGATGCAGAAGCACCAGCCTCAATTAGTCTCTTCCTTGACAGGATTGAAACTGATCTGCAGCATCAATCAGTTGATACCTGAGCAGCAAAGGCTACCAAAGTAGAGGCAGGAACAGCAGCTGGTGTAACTATGTCAGCCTGTGTAGGCTTGACTCAGTTACCCATGAGACCCCCCAGCCCCTCTGAATACCTTCCATGCTTCTAGAGTCAAATGCGGGTCTTCTGGAGCAGGCTTGAACCACAGCACAGAAGTGAGGAACCTCAGGCCTGGGGGTCAAATGAAGCCCACAGCAAGTTTTTATTTGGCCCCTTTCCAGTTCCTTGGGCTGTCACCCTGGATCCAGTTCCTATCCCCAAGCGCAGGATAAGGGAGCAGAGTTGAGGGCATGTGCACAAGGCTAGGGGACAGATCCATGATCTGTCCCCTCCTCTTCCTGAGCGCACCCTTTCCCCAACATCTTTCTGGCCCTTGGAACTTGTGCTAATTTTTAAAGTGGCCCCTAGGAAGGAAAAGATTCCTCACCTCTGCCCTAGCACTTCTTATTTTACAAATTAAGTGCTGGCTTTGCCCCTCCAGTCAGGAAAACTGGACTCCATGTGATTTATGTGACCAATCACGCAGCCTGAATAGCAGGTAATATGTGGTGGATGGATATATATCCGTTCATGAGCAAACTGGTTTGCTCACAGAATCTCTTGCTGAACCATTAGGGAGCACAATGAGAAGGAGCACAAGATGGGGAAAGGGCTGGGATTATTTCAAAGGCTCGCTTCTCATTGACTTTCCTTGGGAGCTAGGGAATCCCAAGCTCCCTCTGGCAATTTTGAAAATCGCAGCCCAAATTAATCAGATGTTATTTTCAGGGAACATTTTAGTCAGCTCAGCTCATTGCTCCCGTTGCCTTCATTGTACAAACCTGCCTTTGAGTTTACTGACAAGACACAAGTCCTAGACAAGCTGACATAGTTACCCAGGGACCAGGGATGCTATTCCAGAGTGGAGGGTGAATATTCCTTACCTGTCACCCTCTTCATGGCCCTGCTGCCTTGGTTTCCAAAATTGACTGCCAGATGTCTGGCTATTTGTCACTTGTTACTGAGCAGGCTATGGGGCTGAGGAGGTGTGTCATGGGATTGGGACTCAGTACCCCACTCTAGGCTGTTGTGACTCAGTTTCCCTGACTTGCAGCTCTCACTAGATCAGCTCTCTCTCTAGAACTGATTGAGCCAGCAATGCGTGAACCTTCTGGCCACCTTTTCAGCCACAGAGTTTCCCAGCACAGACTCTTTCTCTCTAGATTTGTCTGTGTTTATAAACACAGAATTAACCCCAAACTGTGTCCCACCAGTGTTAGGATTAGCACCACTGGACCATACGAAGTTCAGTAAAAAGTAGTTTAATGAATAAATCATGAATAAGCATGCAGTACAAGATTATACTCAAGAGTGCAGAAATCAAAATAACATAATCAATAACGCATTCCTGTCTGTACTTGGATTCTCCTGATTTAGGCTTACCCTAATCCAGGTCCAAGGGTATTTCAGTTTATGTCACGACCAGCGATGGAAAGCTTGGCCGGGTACCAGTCTTTAGAGTTTCCAAAAGGCCTTACTTCATAGTTTGGTCCAGCCCTTCTCTGTGGCCAGTAAGATATGATGATGCAGCTGCAGCTTCTCAAACTGATCTCAACCGAGAGAGAGAGAAAGATTGCCCCCTCTTTGTCTTGTCTCCCCACTTAAATACCTTTCCAGGGTGCTTTGTCTGATTTTCCAGCCCGGTGACTCTGCTTTCAGTCACGTCCACAGGAAGAAATCCATTTGCAACTCAATGGTCTATGACTAGTGTCTGCAGAGGTGTTTAGACTTTTTCTGAATACACATTCGTCATGACTTTGCCTTTCTCCCTTGCATGAAGTGAGTTTCCAGTTCTCAGCTTTCACATTACATACATGTTTAACCTTTACCTTTACATTTTTGTTAGACCTGTAGTCTATATGTAGCCCAGCATCTCCTTGTGACAAGGTGGTTTTCTGTCTGTCTTTCGTCGCTCTCTCTCTTGCTGCCTAGTTATCAGATAGTTTTGTCTCCTCTTGGTCAGTAAATGTGGAAGCCTAGGCAGCAATTTGCCTGTTTCATTCCCGCACCTCAGAAGATGCTGACAGCCCTGCATCCAACCAGTTTTCAGATGGTTGCTGATTTCCCTGGTTGTGATCCAGGAACCACTTAATCCAGATTAGCCCTGTAGGGCTTCAGTGGGGTTACTTTGGATTAAGTGGTTTGTGGATCATGGCCCCTGTTAGTTTATGACTCAAAAGATTGCCAGGACCTGGTTTCTTTGTGGCTTTCAATCCTCTGAACTATTTGGAGCTGGTCTCTTATGGATTTTGCAGTAGCGGTCTAGCTGCTAATTTCATTGCTATTCACTTGTGACAGGGTTGTTTATCGAGAGGCTTGTTTTGCTGGTCTGATCTCCTCTGCGTGTTTGCCACGATGCTGCAAGGTTAAATCCCATTAGGATTTTGCTCAGGGCTGTCACTGCATATTAAACTGCCCTTATTTGAACAACTGCATATTTACTATCCTGCCAAGTGCCAAATATGTGCGTGGTGCCTTGTTGTTTCTCAGTGCAGGGTTTCTGCTACTGGGGGAGGAGGGCCATTAGGAGGGTCTGGAATTTGGGGACATCAAACAGAATAATCTGTGCAAAATGCTCTGTGCTGGAGTGCAAGTTTGCAAGCAGAAGCTGGCTTTGATGTACAGGGGGCAGGCAGCACGCACAGAGCGGTGCTAAGCATCTGGGTGGCTCAGGCCATTGTTCAGAGAACCAGTTAGATGGATCTCTGCTTTGTATCTTACTGGGTGCTTTTAGACAAGCACCTCCCCGCCCATTATCCACCCATCACCCACCCATCATGCATGTTGCAGGATCACATTGGTGCCCTATTCAACTCTGCAACATGCATGATGGGTGGGTGATAGGTGGGGAGGTGCTTGTCTAAAAACACCCTTTGTCCTGCCCCTCAAGACCCACCGCATGTTCATCAGGCCAATTTGTGTGACGGAAGCCATTGCAGATTGTAATTTTCCATTCCGCACCCCCCCACAAACCCACTTTGGTTAGAAGCCAATGAGAGGACACAACAGCAATCACAGATAATCAATACTAAGCCCTGTTGTGTATCATAGCTGACAACTTGTGTCAACTTCATTTTCTAAACCAAATTCATAGGGAACCAGCAACGCAGCATCGGCACATTGTGGGTTTCTGTGGAGGCCAACGCTTCATCTCTCCGGGGCGTTCGTGCGCAGGAACTGATTTGGAATTCCAGAGAAGCCGTGTTTGTTTGCAATCTCCTTATAAATAAGGAGTCCTACCTTGAGAGTTTATTACTGAGCGTAAAAAAAAACCCCTAAAAGTTCAGGGAAGTTGACATGAAGCAATTACCAAAGCTATTAAAGGGATTTATATGATTGTGCAAACATTTTCTAGCCGTGTTAACAACTCTGCTGGGAAAGAGGCATCTCACCGTAAGGCTCCGTCCGGCTGAGAAATAATTCAGATATTTCTATTGAAAGCCGGGTGATGACTCCTGCTTCATGCTATCAAAATCTCATTTATTACCTGTCTGTAACCCATTGTTCGCCAGCTAACACTGTCTGCAGTGTGCTCTCCATTGGCTCCCACAGATCCAGTTATTAACCTGCATGAGGATGAACTGATCGCAGATTTGCACATGGACTCCTTCTTGGGGATTTCTCCCCCATAGTGATTAACACGATCTTCTTGAAGGTCCTCTCTAGCAAACCTCAGCATATTTCCAGAGCTGGGAAGCAGGGTCTTACATTGGGTTTGTTTTTACTCAGCAAATATAAATGAATATACTACATTGTGATTCCCTTCTGAGTCAGACAGGAGACAAAGTAGTAAAGTTGATAGTTTTTATTGGATCAGTGTCTACTGTTGAGAACTAGCATAGCTTAGTGGCTAAGATGTTGGCCTTGGATGTTTTGAAAATCAGGGTTCAAATCCTGGTTTATGCATGAATTCACTGAATGGCCTTGAGTGTGAACCACACTTTCTCAGTCATCTGTAAAATGGGAATAATAATACTCAAAGGGGTGTTTGTGAAGGATTGCAAAGCACTTTGAACACTGAAAGTGCTATAAAAATCATAAATAAAGAATTAAAAGAATGTTCATGATGATAGCACAGTGATGCAGCCACCTTACTTCAATATTATTCAAATATTAGTAAACAATACAGAATATATGCAAGCTTTTCAAGCTTCATAGAACCCTTCTTCAGGCATGACTAAATGTCAGAGCCAAGGTTGAGCTAGATACAGACTTATTTAACATAAAGTAGTAGCCACTTATTTTGAATAAGGTAGGCCTTTCTCTAGATTCTTTCTCCTTGTAAGCTCTAGGTGGCGAATAATAGTAATCCTATTTTAAACTTAACTTTAGGTCTGTTTGGGAAAGGGGCAGTTGTAGGTGGTGACTGGATTCCAGAGCCATCTCCTTAGGGTTGGGAGGGGGAAACTTCCTACCCATTGCTGGGTACTCCACTAGGTCCCAGCCATAGGCAGTGTGTGGCTAGAAGACTCAGCTCCCCACTCCCAGCCTTGATAGGGGTGGTTTAGGGATCTGATGAACAGATTCCCTAAACCCCAGCCACCCCATGCCCCTCTGAGGAAACAAGAGGATGGAGCAGAAAGGAGCAGTCTGCTGCCAGGGGAACTGCCCAAAAATCTGGAAAGGGAATGAGAGCTGCAAAGAAATTAGTGACACATTTTTCAATCTGAAGTAAGGGGCATCAAAAATCCATTTGCCCTAGGCCTCTAAACTCTAGTGATCAGACAGTCATGCCTTCAACTGCCTGGTCATGCTGCCCCTTAGAGGTCAGGTGGGACTCTTTAAATGCACAAGAGCTGGGCCCCAAGCAAGGTGATGGGATGAGACAGAGCTGTGTGCCATGGGCAGGCAGCACCAGACACAGGCAGGTGGGGTGCCAACTGCCAGTGCCAATAAGGCTGAACTGGTCTGCTGCCTCCCACCCCCAGTGAGTGAGAGTCTGTGCCTGACCTACTTAATGATGTTAATTTATACATATTTATGCAAATTGTGGTCCTGGGGATGGCGTGTGGGTCAACCCACTTTAGGGTAAAATGACTAGATTTTGAAAACTCCCAAACATCTTACAATGTTCTTATTTATTTACATTTCTAACCCGCCCATCCCACAAATGCAGGCTCAGGGTGGGTTAGAGTAAAATCAACTAATATACATTTGGAGAAAGGAAAAAGAAATGGTTAACCTTCCCTAATGCATCCCCAGACGGCAAAACAGCCGCCTAAACAAAAATGCTTTACGCTGCTTCTGGAATGCAGACAGGGTGTTAACTAACAAGCTGATAAGCCCCCTGGTGTGTGGGTTTGGTCAGTGTAGCCCCAGTCATGTTTAGCTTTTAGAGCCTAACAAACAGCAGCCCGCAGTGTGTATTTCTGCGGCGTTACTTTGGCAGCCCACACTAAGGCCGCATTCACAACTGCGGTGGCGGCAGAGAGAGCGGCCAGGGAAGACGCGGCAGCAGGGAGGAGCCGACTGACAGGAAAAGAGCTGGTGCGAATGGGGATCTACTGCGGCTTCTCTTGCGCATGTCAGGGTGCAAAATCCTGCCCTGACATGCGAGAGAGAAGCTGCAGCAGATCCCCATTTGCACCGGCTCTTTTCCCATCAGCCGGCTCCTCCCCGCTGCCGCGTCTTCCCTGGCCGCTCTCTCTGCCGCCGCCGCCACCGCAGATGGGAATGCAGCCTCCGCGGTTTAGCGTGACCAGCCTAATAGACAGGCAAGTGTTCTTCCCCACTGCGCTCTTCCCACCAATCTCCCCCTTCTCAATATCCCGCCCCTTGTCATGACTCGCAGCCATGGCGAACCATAGGAAGAAGAAGCCACACCAGCTGTTTCTTTTTCCAGCCTATTAGGAGTCTGGAAGGTGGTCCAGCACCTGCTCTTCCCACCCACCCACGGAGGTTCATACCTTAGTTTATACCTGCCAGCACTTAGTGGCTGGACATAACTGTTTGCGGTGCACATAATGCTGAGTTTATTGAGCACATTGCATACTTTATTAGTGAGCCTGCAAAGTTGAAAGCAAAAGTAAAAATGGAAAACAGAAGCAATCAGTCTTTGTGTGTTGTCAACCACCTGGTTTCTCACATCCACAGCTCACTGCTATATACTGGCAGATAACACAGCGCACAGATTTATTGGGTTCTTGCCCACCGTGGTGTTGGAAATCTCTCTCGATTTGCATCAGGCATCCAGTCACACATGCGCCTCTTGTACCTCCTCTCTAGCATCTTCTGCATTACCATACAGTTGGGGTGAAAAACATCCCCACTTGCAAGGGCGCGCTCTGCACTTTTCTGCCTGTCCAAGAAGCCCTCCATCAGTGGGTTCACATTCCTGTACCGAGTCACTTGCTTCCCCCAAGAGATGATCTCTGCCACCTGACTGGGGCACTCTTGATGGCCCCACAGGTAGCATAGCCAATGCCATACCTCCCCTTTAAACCAGGATGCTTATGAAAAATACATGGTGTTAGGGCTGCATTGGAGCAATGCAGCCCTGCACCATGTATTTTTCATAAGTGTCCTGGGTTAAAAGGGAGGTTTGGCAACCCTACCCATGGGTATCCTCTCGTCATCATGGCAGTGATGAGGAAAAACAGTAGGGAAGGTCCAGTCTCTGCTAGGGACTTCTTTATTTCTGGCAGCGCACAAATATCCAGAAATGTCACCGTGTCGATTGCATCCCTGTCATACCTCCCCCTTTGCCCTGATCCCCAGACCCGCAGGTCGTTTGGGTGGTGGTGGGGGTAGTCTACCCTTACTCTGGGCAGAGGCTTGAGACGAGGGAGTAGTCCCTTCCTGCCTCTATAAGCAGTGCTCCGCCCCTCAGTCTCGAATGCTAGGCAAAAAAAACAACCTCAAAGCAGGGACACTTTGAGATGGAAACCCTCCGGCCCTCTCCTGCCCTGTTACCTGAGGACTGGGTGGTCTGGAGAAATCTCCTAGTCTGGGTTGCTGGGGAAGGCGGCACCAGCCAGCTGCCTTTCCCGGCTCAGTCTCCGCTTCCCCCTGCTGTCAGCTGGCTTGTTAGTTAAAGACCCTCGTCAGACCCGGCCTTCTCTGGTGCCTTTCATTGACATCACTGGTTGTGTCTCAGGCTCCCTGTCACTGCCAGTGAGGTCAGTATTTGGTTTCCCTCTGGTCTGGCTGCCTCTCTCCACCAGTCTCTGTTGCTGCTTCCGTCTTGGACCTGGGATTGGCCAGGTAAGTAGGCTACGCCCCCAGCTCCTCCCTCCGGGGCTGTCACTTCATTCAAATCTCAGCCTGGTCCGACGGCGGGGCTGTCCTTCCCGCCGTTATAATCCCACTCATCTCATCTGGGACTCCCGCTCTCCCATTCTGCCGAACTTGGAAGTGCAGCAGGGTTGCACGGTGTCTGCACTCCATCATGAATGCACAGAACCCCATTGTGTGTATGTGCCACCCTAGGAGCGTATAGACTGCCTCAGAGGATGGGTCTGACAATTCTCTCTGTACATCAGGCCTCACCAAAGTGTCAGTAAAAAACAGGGTATCCATCACCCCCCAACTTCTCTGGGTCCTTACTCTGGGCAGCCACAGAACCCACAGACCAAAGCTGAAGCCATTTGGTTTTCCTTGGCAATTGGCCTGAAGAAATAGCTTTCTGTGGTGTTATTTAATTTATTTAAATGTATATGCTGCCCTTCCCAGAGGCTCAGGGTGACTTACAATCCATAAAAACATATAAAACGAATACAGAAACCCCCTAAAACCGTGACAAAACCCACCCAATACCACCTCCCCCCAATTCCTCTCTCACCCCTACCTCAAAACCCCCCACCAAACCCCTCCCCCTTCCAAATGCCTTTTCAAATTAAAACATTCTTACACTGCCTCCGGAAGATGCTAAGGCTCAAATGAACCTCCGGGATTTCCAAAGCACCGGAGCAGCAACCGAGAATGCCCCCCTCTGAGCCCTTCTCATATGAACAAGACTAACAGATGGTACCCACAGGGATGCACTCCCGGCCGTTTGCATGGGACGCAATGGGGCATGGAAGGACAGACAGTCTTTCAGATATGTGGGGCCCAGACCATTGAGGGCATTAAAGGTCAAAAACAGCACCTTGAATTGTGAAAAGCTATAGGGAGCCAGTTCAGACTTCGAAGCACCAGTGTAATGTGCTCCTGGTGTCTCGTCCCCGACAGGAGGCGAGCCGCTGAATTTTGCACCAGCTGCAGCTTCCGAACAGTCATCAAGGGCAGCCCCATGTAGAGCACATTGCAGTAATCCAGTCTTGAGGTGATGAAAGCATGGATGGCCTGAGGTGATGAAAGCGGCCAGACCTGAATCAGAAGGTTGCAGTCTTCTTACAAGATGGAGTTGGTGGAAAGTGCTCCTGGTCACCAGTGCAACCTGACAATCCAGGTGCAGCAAGGGGCCCAGAAGCACTCCAAATCTGCAAACCTGATTGACCAGAGGGGACCTGACTCTGTCAATAATAGGAGTCCCAATCCTTCCGTGGTGAGACAGGAAGCGGTTGAAGTGGGAGTGAGCAGTGGGGGAGCCATATCCACCCACTTTTGGCCCTTGGTGAAGGTTTAGCCATACAGGTAGGATGCAATGATGGCTCTGTAGCGAAACGCCAGTAGGGGGTGCTATACAGCTGAGACACCCACCTCACTGTGTTTCTCCTGATCTCTGTCCTGGGGTTCCCACAGCTGGCAAACCCCCCC
>QEPC01011926.1:859399-975392 GCA_003113815.1 Sphenodon punctatus | reverse complement strand
CAGTAGGGTAAAAAGAAAACTTAGACTTTACTGGTACATATAACAAAAAGGAATAAAAGCATAGAACTAGGGGAGATAACCCTTTGAGCAATCAGAATCGGTATCTGTGGACATGGTAGCCCGTTTAGAAAGCGTCTTCCTATAAACTGTAGCTAGCAAGTACTCACTGGTTCTTATCAGTTCTCCATAGGTGATGGTTTTCCTATGGGGTCCAAGTTCTTCTGGCAAGGCCAGAGTTACTGTTAAGCCATGTGCCTCCAGACAGGGAGGTCACCAGCCTAGCAGCAGTTCAGTGAGTCCAGAGAGAGAGAGAGAGAGAAAATGCCTGTGCTGGTCCTTTTAAGGCATCCTTGACCTTCGTTCTCATTTGTCCAGGAGGATCAGCTGGCTTTAACCCAGAAGCCCCTCTCCTTCTAGGATTTGCTCATCCTCGTCTCAGGTGTAGAGTCCCCCCTCCCTTAGGAATTCCAGGAATGAGGAAGTCCTGAACATGTGCTTGCTGTGGCCTGGGCGTTGGCTGAGCCAGGCTGGCAGTTTCAGGTAAGGGGGGTCAGAGGGCGTTTGTGTCAGGGCAAGGGCATTTTGCCACAGGCTCCATCCACACAGAGGAACCAGTCAAGGAGGTTGGAATAGGGAGATGTTTGCCTCCTGTGGCCAGAGGCAAAGTTGTAGTCCAGGATCCCCTTGTATCCTGCACATCAGGTCCTTGGCCCACTGCTGGCACTGGTTCACAATCCAGGTGTTGTTTGTCATTTGGACCAAGATTTCTTGGAATACCACCTTGTTCATGTAGCACTTCACCAGGACATATTGGACTTTCTGCTCCCTACATAGAGTGATGAAGGCCCTGGTCTATTCTTTGGTCCAGGGAATGCAGCGTTGGTAGGTGGAGATTGACTGACTGTGATTGGCCAGTGATGGTAGCAGTGCTGGTTGTTACCTGTCTGTTGGTTTGAACCATGCCTCCGGCGCTGGTAATCCTCTGTAATTCATTCCTGAGAATGCAGCAGCTGAGAAAGAGCAAGCATCGGTGGGCATGTACTGCCAACCAGGACAAGCTGGGACAACATGTTTGAAAATGGCACAGTGGACGTTTAAGGCAGGTGTTATGTGTGTACCAGTGAGAGCGTGAGTGGAGAGAGGGGCCAGAAGTGATAGCTCTGAGGAGTGTTCTAGACTTTTTACACACAACTCTATGGTGCTGGGCTGGCGGATCTGTACGTGCAGAGACTGCATGCAACCTAATTGATGGGACATGGACACATATTAGCCTGCATTTGGGTCCGCATGCTCCAGTGCCCTTTCATGAGAGCAGGCTACGCGTCCAGTGGGGTGAAACACCTAATAAATGTGTGGACACCTACCTGGTGTGGGCTACCATCTCGTTTGTTAGCACCCATAGACACAGGCTTTTCTGAGCCTCAGAGGGATGAGAATCCCACAGCTATGAGAAAGCCACCAAGAACACCTCCGCCCACAGCCTTGCTGTCCATAATCAGCATGTTGACAGCACAGCCAAAAGGCTGCTCCAGGCTGATTTGAGAGACTGCGGATGCCATGGGACATAGGGGAGAAGGTGGCCCCTAAGGTATGTTGGGCCCAAGCTGTTTAGGGCTTTATATTGCAGGATCAGGACCTAAAGTAGTAATGCTCTCATCTTCCCCTTTAAATAACTCTTGCCCTGCTTCTAACACCTCCCTGCCCCAGATTGATGTGACTCGAGCCAAAATGGAATTTCAGCATAGATTCCCTCTTTGACAGATCTGGCTGTTCAGTGAAACGCCACACACGCAGTACTGGCACCACCATCTTGTGCATGCACAGTACAGGGTACAAGATGACAGCACTCTGCCCTAGTAACTTTACATGAAGTTCCCACGTGGATTAAATCCTCATCAGAATTCTGTGCGATGTTGCAAAATTGCACAAACAAGCCATAGAAATGAAAAGGCTGATCTATTGCAGCCCTAGTGTTATTATTATAAGCATTTATATAGCGCCAGCGATGTACCTGGCGCTTTACAGAGAAGACAAGGTCCCTGCCCGAGAGCTTACAATTTAAAGACGGGGAGGGGAGACAGGGAAGGGGGAACAGAGGGAGACACAAGGGATGCAACAAATGAGGATATGAGAACTCAGGTACATGTTCTTGGCGGCTTGGTTACAGTACATTGGGAATTTGCAGATAACAGGTGGGGGATAAGTGACCAGATTTGGCTTTCCAGAGCACATCCAGGAAAGCCATCAATAACATACCTTGTCTTCCTGTAGTATCCTTCACCTGTGGGTCTCCAAGCGGTCTGTGAATACTAGCTAGTTGTGGGAAGGAGGGAGTGGGAAATGAAGGCATGGTGGCAATGCTAATATCCAACATTGCCCAACAAACCTGCACCAGAGCCAAGGACATAGCGGAACCAGGGCACAGCCAAGCCAGGGAGTGCATGCTTGGGATTATGGGCAGAGGGAAAGAATTACATCTGCACCAGGAGGACCCATTCCAACTTAGCTATGTCTCTGAACAGAGCCATTTCTCCCAATTTCCATCCAGTGCTTTAGTCACTGGGCTGCACTTCCTTTCCAAGGAGATGAAAGCTCTGTGTGACCGCTCACCCCATATACATTAACTATTATATCCTGTTTAATTACACCAACAAAATTCAATTTACAAACTTCCCTCAGCCCCCATTACCATCCCATCTATCTGCCTGTCTACCTGTTGCCCCTTTGCCCTTTAATTGGGTCTTTCCACAGTTCTGCAGACAGCTTTTATTTATTCCACTGAACCTCAGCATAACCCCTCCCAAAGGGATACATTTCCCAACGAACCTGTCCCAGGCCCCCCTTTGTGTACACACAGGCCGGTGTCTGTGCCTGCAGCAGGATCTTGTGTTCACAGAGTTTCCTTCATTGGCGACAAGGAAAATGCAGTAAACCTGGGTCCCTGACCTGTAGGTACAAATAACTGCACTGGAAGGGTCACTGGCCTGAGCTTTGGGGAGGCAAAAATCTACCCCTTCCAGGCTGCTATTAGACTATTGGAAGAAGTGTAGGGGTGTGTGCATGTGTATGTAGGTGCAGCATTTTGTGCATGGTACAGCAACACAAGCAGGGATGGGGAGGCAGCTGACCCCGCCCCCACTTCCTCTTCTGTGACTCAGCCCCGCTCCCCCCAAGCCCTGGCAGTGTCAGTTTCTGCTCCCTCTCTCTTTCCCTCTCGCATCCTCTGCTGGGTGCTGCTTTCTGCCCACTGTTTTGGGATCTCCTCTGGTCTGGCCACAAGGCAACAACAGAGAAGGGTGGCAGAAGCAGCTGTAACTGCATATGGGGGAGGTGTGTGCATACATGTGCAGAGCCAGGGAAGAGTGAAGATGGGCACAGAGGGTACTATGGCTCTGGGGACCCCTCCCACACCTTGCGCCCTGTCTCTTATCCAGAGCTTCACAGAGGGTGGGGCACAGAGTTAGAAGTGGAGTATAGCCCTAGTCCCTGGCCATGCTGGGTAAGATGAGGAGTGTTGGGTGGGGCATCTGAGAATCTGTGATGGCGCTTAAAAAGCAAGCCAGGGACAGGGGCTTCATTGCTAATTGTGCCTCAGAACTTATCTCTGACCCTTTACATGAAAAGCTCTTTACAATGGCCCCTGCTGAAAGTTGCCCCCCTACCCTGGTGAAATCTGAAATGGTGTCCCTGGCCAGAGGGAGAAAGTGAGCTCTAAAAGAAGTGCAGTTCCAGAACAAAATAAAATTCCCAATCCCCTATGAAATCCATGCCAAAGTCATCTCGCCCCCATTATTCTCCAATAAAGTCCTAGTAAGAGACAGAGCACTGGAAAGAGTTCAATATCTAGACAGGAAGTAAAGCAGCCAATTAGCACATGCCTCAGCCAATTGATCCAATGATAAATTAAAAATCCATTTGACATTTCCAAGTGAATCTGAAGTCTCTGTTTTCCAGCCGTGGGCTGTGACACTGCTGTTACACTCGGCAAACATGAACACAGTGAAGCAGTTGGGAAAATGAGAGGTTAAAACGACAACCCGCTTGGTGATAAAACACAAACGTGCTAAAAGGTTTGGGGTGAAGGAGATGCTCCACCAATTTGTGACCTCTATTCAGTGAGCTAATCAATTCCACCCCCTTCTTGGTAGGCAGGAAATCTGGGCTGATATTAAAAAAATAAAATTCAACTGAGAAAACTCTAAAGTTCTGCATTTATGGGGGAAGGGTTTGGGGCTTGGTGGAGTTATGTGGGTGCACTTTGGGGTGGGGTAAACCCAAATTCAGAAGTATAAAATAGGCAATACCTGGCTTGGCAGCAGCACATGTAAACATGATTTGGGGATTGTAGTTGATCACAAACTGAACATGAGTCAGCAATCTGATGTGGCAGCAAAAAGGGCTAATGCAATTTTAGGCTGCATTAGCAGAAGCATTGTTTCCAAGTCACAGGAAATAATATTTTTGCTCTATTCTGCACTGATGAGACCTCACCTGGAACATCGTGTCCAGTTTTGGGCCCAGGGCCAACCTTAAGCAGGGCCAGTAGGGACCTGAGCCGACTGTTGTTGGAAGGGGCTCTGCAGGGAGGCAGGGACCAGTGCTCCTGAGGCCCCTGGGGTTGGGCTGTTCTGTGTAGCTCTCAGCCTCTGGGGTGGCTGCTTCCTCACCCCATCCCCCAGGCCTTGCAAGAAGCAGCTGCCCCCAGGGTTGAGAGTCATGCACAAGAACAATGCCACCCCCCACCTGGAATTCTGCTGCACCGCTGGTGCTAAAGGCTTCTTTGGCCAGTGGTGGGGCCCTGGTAGAAGCCTTAAGGACAGCAAGGGCCTGGGCAAGACTCTGTGGGAGTGGAGCACTGCTCCCCCTCCCAGAGGCAGCATTCAACTTCCAGACAGGTGCTACCCGTGGGGCCCTTCCCCCACCAGTGCTCTGGTTTAAGCAAGCACCAGACTGCCAGTTGTCAAGGGGGTTGAGCTATAGAGGGCAGGGTCATGGGGGCCCCAGATTTTATTTTTCCCAAGCCCCACAAATTCTAAGGCCGGCCCTGTTTGGGTATGTCACTTTAAGGACACGTTCAGAGGAGGCCAAGAAAGATGATAAAGAGTCTGGAAAGCAAGTTCAGTGAGGAAAGGTTGAAGGAAGTGGGTATGTTTACCCTAGTGAAGGTTAAGGTTAGTCTTCAAACATCTAAAGGGCTGTGTGATGAATCGGGCTGTGAGTTGGCCCATCGCAGGACCTGCCCCTTTCAAGGAGCACATGAGGGAAAGACTAGAAGCAAGCCAGGTTAGTCTCTGCAGTGCGCTGCTGAAGAGTGAGGAGCTCAGCAGGCTACAGTCTGAGAGCTGGCCTTGGTCCTGAAACCCCGAGGACCTTAGGAGTGCAAGAAACCCTAGAAGGAGCTGGGGCTTGGTGGAGTTATGTGGTGCACCTTGAGCATTTACTGTAGATTATGAGCAAAATAAATTGGTCATTAGCCTTCAGACAGTCTGAGTCGCTGTGTTTGTAACCGATGCTGTAAGGATGTACCCCCACTGGGCAAGCCGTTCTTGACAAGCTGCCACAAAGAAGATTAAAAATAATGGGGCTCAAATTACAAGAAAGTCAGAAGTTTTTCCTGATAGTTAACTGAAATCGAACAACAGGAGCTATTCAATAATGAAACAGCCACATGGCCCCAGCCCCATCCATATGGTCCCACCCACTCAGCATGAAAGCCCAGAGAAGGGAGGTAGCCCTAATCCAGGGAAGGGCAGAAGACACAAGCGTGGGGCTAGGCCACATTTCTAACAGAATAGAAAGTGTTTCTCCCATGTTTCCTTATTCACTGTTCAAGCACTAGTGGGGATAAGAGCTTCCAGTCCTGGTTGCCTCTGAACTCCATACATTATAGTACAGTTGCTTTCTGATGTGGTCACACCTCCTGCTGCCAATGGAAGCCCTTATTTCTCTGGGCTACCCTGGAGAAATTGGGGCTTCCCCCAGTGCCTGGAAACTCTAGGTCAAAAGCAGGACTCTCCATGAGAAACAGAGAGAGACTGGCAACCCTAGCAATGAATGGAGCATGGAGCAAAGATTTCTTTGCCGCAAAGCATCCCTGCTTGAGTGTTTGGTGCACTGCAAGGCTGCTGCCCCTCTGCCATAGGAAGAAACTGTTGGTGCAAAGTCAGCATCTGGGGTTGGATCAGACGGGGAAAAGTAGTTATTGGACCAACTTCAGGTGGTGAGAGTGCACAAGACTTGGAGTGACACAGATTAAACCCTTTCTCTTCAGGCAAGACTAAAAGAAAGTCATATCTGAAACAGAGCTAACAGCAGGCTAAGTCTGATTAACAGAGGAGAGCAGTCATTTAACTAGGGTATAGTGGGAGTGAGAGGTGTGGTGAGTGGCTCATAGAAAGCTGTTGGAGCAAGCAGCAAGCTGCTTGTGTGCTGTGTATATTGGGAGATGAAAAGAGGCAGCATTAACTACAAGGGAAGTCCCTTGGGATGCAAAGCTTGTTGCATCAAAGACTGACACTCCTCTGCAGATCCCCAGAGCCCTGGGCTCCCTGCAGCTTTGCTGATTAGGAATCGGAAATTGCAGGCTGTCTGTGACCCTTTCACACACAAGGAGAAGGCCGCCTTACTGGAATTCCCTGGTCTCACCTTGGCCCTCTCATTTCTATCAACACTCTGCTGCCAAGGTCATCCACCTCACCCACCACTTTGATCCATGTCCAATCCCTTCTCTGCTCCGGCTTCCACTGATTCCCTTCCTTCCCACATCCAGCACAAACTCCTTGTCTTCACCTTCAAGGTTCTACATGGCCTTGCTCCTCCCTATCTTTCTGCTCTTGTTTCCACACTACATTCCCACTTGGGAACTTCACCCCTCCTCTGCTCCAGAGTCTCTTGCTCCCTAAACCATCTTCATCCCTTCTCTCACGCTGCCCCCTATTCCTGGAATTCCCTCCCTGGACATGGATGCACTGCTCTCTCTTGACCTTCAAATCCCTCCTCCCCTCATCCGGATTTCCCTTGCTCCTCATCTCTACAGTCTGTTTGCTGATACTCCTACTACTACTGACCTATCGTTAAGAGTCCCCTTCTTCCCTGTAGCTAGTTAAGTATGTGCACCGGCAACTTCTCAACTTCATGAATGTATCCCTGTCTCTCTCAATGTTCCCCTCCCTCTTGTTTTATAATAACCCCCATGGGGCAGGGATCTGTCTCTAATTAAAAATTGTTCAGTGTCAGGCATGTTGCTGGTGCTATATAAATAATTATTAATAATACTAATTGGAGAATCATACCCCAAATTCAGTGCCCAGAACTCCACACTGTGCAGACCCAAGCTCCATCCTGTCAATTCTCTGTGATCCATGCCCTGAATCTGACACACAGTTTCTGTGTTCTGCATTCCTCCTTAGGTCTCTCTGCTTATTGCAGGAACAGCTTTGAGGTTGGCATTTTGGTCAAGAGAAAGGGTTTAATCTGTGTAAATCCTGCCCCTACCTCTTTGATTAGGACACTAGTTCCAGACTGAACCTGTGACTGCTAGGCCCAAACTCTGGCATCCTGAAGCACTGAGTTTGCTTATGTTGTTGTAACAGAAGCAACCCCCCCCCCCCCAAAAAAAAACAACACCAAACCAACACCACCAAGCCTCTCCAGCATTTAGTTTCCTTTTAGGGTTGGCTGGAAACCATGGGTTTATTTGCTTAGCATCTCTTGCTGCCCTAGCTGTTTACGCCCAGCCTGAGGAGCTGGGAATCAATAGGGCCATTAATGTTGCATGAGGCCGGGGGCTATCAGGGTGCCTGTCCTGCTAGGCAGGCCTTTCCCCAGAAGTTTTCAGGGCACATGCATTTCCATTTCACACACAAGCGAAGGGCTGGTTTTTCTTTTTCAAAGCTGCGTGTTTGAAGTTGTTGCTTTGGAACAGGTCAGAGACCATTAACAAAGAATAATCAAGAGTGCTTTATCTCCGTGCCGTGCAGAGATGAATCGCCTCATTGGCGGCATTTGGAGAATGTGCTGCTGATTATTTTGCATGCAGATCTTCTGGGATACAGGGTTTAAAAATAAGCATCATGTACAAGTTGTGCATGTCTGTAAGCGCAGCAGTGCTGCCATCTCTCACAATAAGGCCCCTCGTGCAGGAGCGTTTGCAGAGATCTTATGGTTTCATGTAACCAGAAACAGAGCAAGCTTTTTGCTATAGTCAGTGCCTTGCAGCCTTAAGAAAGGTGCAATCACCTGCATGCCAGGTGACTGTGAGTTCTCCTCTTAGCTCTTCCACTGACAGCTGTTCATATTTCTATGCACTTCACAGTTAACCAGAAACTTATGTTGGCCTCTTTGTGCACGTGTGTGTGTGTGTGTGTGTGTGTGGCAGGGGAACTACCGTTCATTTGTCTTGCAAGCCAAGTCACTGAGAGATTGCAGTAGACCACAGAGCTAGGGACCATGCAAATGATGTATCAGAGCCAAGACTCATTATTTCTTTGCCACACGATGTGGCAAAATGCCCTTGCCCTGACACAAACCCCCTCTGACCCCCCTTCGCAGTCAAAGCCCAGGCCTCAACAAGCACCTGTTAAGGACTTCCTCATTCCTGGAATTCCTAAGGGGGGGGAACTCTACACCTGAGACAGGTGACGTGGGATGAGCGAATGATAGAAGGCATTTGGCTCTCTCTCTCTCTCTGGACTCATTGAACTGCTGCTAGGCTGGTGACCTCCCTGTCTGGAGACACATGGCTTAACAGTAACTCTGCCCTTGCCAGAAGAAGAACTTGGACCCCATAGGAAAACCATCACCTATGGAGAACTGATAAGAACCAGTGAGTACTTGCTAGCTACAGTTTATAGGAAGATGCTTTCTAAATGGGCTACCATGTCCACAGATACCGATTCTGATTGCTCAAAGGGTTATCACCCCTAGTTCTGTGCTTTTATTCCTTTTTGTCTTATGTACCAGTAAAGTCTAAGTTTAGACTTTACTGGTACATAAGACCCTGCTGGGTGTGTGTGTGTGTTATTGGCTGCGCAATAAACGCCTCCTTTGGGCCGAGTGGCCAAGCCCCGCTACTAAGGCTTAAAAGGGGGAAATCTACCTATTTGGCTAGGGGCCAACAGCTTTGGGAACCAAGGGAAGCCTCCTGTGGGTAGCTCTGGGGATCTGCCTCCAACACAGTGGAGGAAATCCCAGGAACAGAGTGCCAGGAAAGGGGAGTGCTTTTGGGAAGCTGTGAGGCTTATGCCTTTTGTGGTTCACATATCTTGAGGGGTGTGAACGCCCTCTGAATTACTCTCAAGTGGTGACAGCGGAACAAAAGGGTTTTGGGGGGGTTGCCAGCTGTGGGAACCCCAGGACAGAGATCAGGAGAAACGCAGTGAGATGGGTGTCTTAGCTGTATAGCACCCCCCTACTGGCGTTTCGCCACACACTGCCTCTCAGTAAAACTTGCTAAACTGGACACACAGTATCACAGTTGTTATTCTATGTGACCCCAGTGTCAATGTCCGTTCTGAGCCACTTAACTGCCTCTATGGCAGCAGTGGAGAACCTTGGGTCTGGAGGCCAAATGCGGCCTGCAGCTAATTTTTATTTGGCCCATTCCAGTTCTTGAATCTGCCCCTCCCTCCTGCCCCCATCCAGTTCCTACCTCCAAGCACTGAAAAACTGAGCTCAGGGTAAGGGAGCAGAGGGGAGGGCATGCATATAAGGATAGGGGCCCAGATCCTTGGCACAAATCCATGATCTGGGCCTTCCTTTTCTTGAGTACACCCCTTAAGCACCCCCACACCCAATTCTTTGCAGTCCTTGGAGTTTGTACTAATTTTCAAAGTGGACCCTAGGAGGGAAAAGGTTCCCCACCCCTGCTGTACAGGCTGGTGTGGTTAAAGCATTCCAGTTTCATGTGTCCAACGGTGCACAGGGGAGTGAAGAGTCTAGCACCATGTCTGACTGCCTTTGACTTTTTCAAACCCAATTGATCCTACCTAGAGGCACCATGCCTGAGCAGTTAAAGCACTCAGCTGCATTCCTCAAAGCTATAGGTGCCAGTCTTGTTTGGGCTCAAATTGGATGACCATCTCCAGTCCACACAGTTGTGAATGGCTCCTAATGGCCAGACTCCATGTAGAGGTTTGTGACTGCTCGGCCTCCTTGCAAACTGATGTGAGACCTCTAAAGCTTGAACTAAAGAGCTACACCTAGAGGTCTCCAGATCAAAGCCTGCAGGTGACACATAAAGGGGCACTGTTACACTTGTTTGCAGATCTTTGACTGGGTGGGTTGTTAACTACTGGAAAAACCCACTTAGGGAGAAGGGTATCTTTAGGCAACTGCCCTCAGTGAAGCCGCACAGGGCTCCGTAGTAGGTGGGACACAACCAGGGAGGTTTCTGGGTGTGGAGGCCAGCAATGGTCTCTGCTGTAAGAGATGCCACATAAGGGTCTTTGCAGAAGACACCAGCCATAATCTATAAGGACGTCTTTGCTAGGGTTGTGATGAATTCTCCATCACTTGAGGTCTGTAGAGCAAGCCTGGATTTCTTTCTAGGGCAGATACTATAGCTAGACCAGAAGGGAGCTTGATGCAGGGATTACTGGATATACATGGCAGGGATGGGGAACCTTTTTGCTCCCCTAGGTGACTTTGAAAATTAGTGCGAACTTTGTGGGCTGGATAGGAGTTGAAGATGGAGGTGCTCAAGTGGTGCTCGGGATGGAGGAACAAAGGGAAAGATCCAGCTCATGGATCTTTGCCCTGGATCCATTCCCCTATTCTTGAGCGCATGCCCTCATCTCCACTCCCTTCCCCTGAGCTCACTGTTACAGACTGAATCCACAGGTCAAATCCAGGAATTGGAAAGGGGCTAAACATAAACACGAGCTGCAGGTTTGACCCATGGGTCAGAGGTTCCCACCACAGGTCTATAAACTAAGACTAGATGATCACAATGGTTGCTTCTGACCAGAGAGTCTGTGAATCCCAGTTGTGCTGTCTGCTACTGCTAGACCACACACTGCTTCTGGAGACGAAGATGGCACCTAGAAATCTTGATGTCTTGTGTCCTCCTGCTGTCTTACTACTCACTGTGTAACCTGCCACTGACAAGGTGTGTCATGGGTCTGCCTGCATAACTTGCTACTAACCCATGTTCCAATTTGTTGTCCAGTGCAGAGTTTACTTGTGTCCTAGAGACAGGTTTGATTTGAAGTGAACTCTCAAGCCACACCTATCAACATTTCCAGCGGCCAAAGAGGAACAAACCCCACTCCCTGAGCCACAGGCGACTTCCCCGAGCCCAGCTATTTTCTCTACTTCTGAGAGCCCTGCAGTGCAGGGGTGTAGCTAGGGTGGAATGGGCCCCTGGCCAAGAAGTCAAGATGGGCCCCCTCCCCTGTCCCCTTTGTCGCCACCAGCAGGCCTAGGGGCACTGCCCAGCTCGGCCAGCTTGAGGGCGCTGCCCGGCTCACATGCATGTGAATTAACTTTAAAGGCGCTTTTGCCCTTCCTCAGAATGGAGGTTGTCTGTGCTCACTGCACCCTCAATGATGGTTTACAACTGGGTGTTTCCCACATTTCCAACTACAAGCATTTTAGAAGCAGAAAGCAAGTAACAAAGCACAGATGCAGAGCACTAAATTCCAAATGGTCAAGCCACAATCAAACACACAAGAAACCCCAAAATGCAGCCTATTAAGCACATTATGCCATGCAGAGACATTCTTCTAGATATATAACCAGTTCATTTGTGCCCCCATAATCAATTCACGCTGCCCCCACCCACAACCAGTTCATTTGTACCCCCATAAAGCACCGGGCCAGGTTCAAGGTGCTGGTTTGGCGAGGGGGTGTGGTGGGGGTGCCCCACATTGTATTGTATTTTTAAAAAATTTTTTTTTTTAAACTGAGTGTTGTTCGCCACCCCGAGCTGCCCTGTGGGCAGGAGGGGCGGGATATAAATTTTAAATAAATTAAATACTCAATTCATGCTGCCCCCCCCACCCTTAACCAGTTCATTTGTGCCCCCAATAGTCAGCTGTCCCACCCCATAACCATTGTGCTCCCCAGCCCCATAATTAGTTCATGCTTGCTGCCCCCCTGCCTGCTCCAACCCCACCCCCACCTGTACAGAGCAGCAGTGGGACCCACACCCACCCACCCACCCACACCGGTGGTGTGGGGTGGCTCAGCGGCAGTGGAGGCTGGGGCTGCAGTGCTGTTTCTGGTGGGCCACCCACTCCCGCTGCTCTCTACTCTGCCTGGGCGGACAACTGCCTTAGGAAGCCTTGCCTTGCTGCTGCAGTCTGGTCCCCCCCCCCCACGGTGCTGCAGCTTGAATTTGCGCACTGCCCGCAGCCGCCTAGATCAGCTGCTTCCGGCTGGAGCCGGAAACACTAAGCAGCTGATCTAGGCAGCAGCTGAGGCCCCAGGAAACTCAAGCCACAGTGCCGTGGGGGCGGGACCGGACTGCAGCAGCAAGGCAAGGCTTCCTAAGGCAGCTGCCTGGCCACCCAATGAAAGTAGAGAGCAGCGGAAGTGGGTGGCCTGCCAGAAGGGCGGGGGAGGGGGAATGTAATTGGGCTCGGCGGCCCCTGACGCCTGGCGGCCCTCAGCATAAAACTGGGGTCGCTTAATGGGTGCTATGCATCTGCTGCAGTGGCCTCTGTTTTCACCAGGGCCCCAAACTCAGCCACTTCTAGGGTGGGGCCCTGAATTTTAACTTTGCTCTGGGTCCCACAAATTCCAAGGCCAGCTCTGTCCCCTGCTAATAAGCCCCTCCCCCCCTTGCATGCACAAACACACGAAGAGTCGCATTCTCCAAGTACTGATAGGAGTCTATGCCTTTAACACTATCTTAACATCACAGTTTGGTTTGGGAACTGACTCCTTGCGCAGGGCTGCCCAGGTGTGAGACCTTGGTTCAAAAACTGGAGTCATTAGGGTTGCCACCTTTGGTCGTTTTTTACCTGACACTTCCATTTTGGTCTATGGGAGTGTCAAGTAAAAAACCACCACAGGTCGCAACCCTAGGACTCATGTTTTTACAGCAAGCCCATTTGTGCTCCCTGACTGAGTGAGGACATTAACAGGTTAAGTTCTGGAGACTGTGTGCACCAGCTGGAGCCCACAAAATGCTGTCCCAGAGGAAATCCCCACCCCCCACCCCATAGCTGCCATTTCTGTTCCTCATCCTCCCTTTTCAGCTCCTCCTTCAGTTCTCATTGATGTTCCGAGAGCCACCTCCAGTCCTACTAATTGGAATTTTCTTCCTGATCAATATTTACCAGGAATTGGTGGAGCAGGGCACCAGGCAGGGTGCTGCTGCAGGTGCTGAGGGATCTGTCTCGAATTCCAGATCGATACATATTTATGAAGCCTTGATGACGGTGCTTGGCTGCTAATCTCCCCTCACTTGTGGAAAGGGGTGTTGCAGAGTCTTAGGTTTAAGACTGGGGTTTAACAGTTCATGTTTTGTTGCTGCAAGTGCCTTTGCTAAAGACCTCATGTCGGGTTGTTGCTAGCAGGACCTGCCATATTGAGACGTTGCTTTGGAGTTTCAGAAAGCAAGCTCTTCATGACAGCAGCCCGATTTCCTATTATGGGAAGACCCCCATCCCCAGTTACCAAGGATAGTGCCAAAGTGCACAGAGAAAACCCAGATCTTGATTTACACCTCTAACAGGTTAACAGCTGCCGGAAAAATGGTCCCTGTTTTCACTCTGTCAGCTTTAAGCCTCCTAGCTGGAGCTGAGAAGAGAACAGATGACCCAGAGAATGTGGATATAAAAAACAAAGAGTAGGGGGGGTATGTTACCTGTATTCTATGTATATTGTTTTCACAAGCCCTATCACAGGAGGCGCCTCTACCTAAGGCACCGACTAGGGTTGCCCCCTCCCCTGAGGCTTTGACCCAAAAGGCAGTGGATCCATGCCAAAAGCAGGTGGGACAAAGGGACTCTTCCACCCATTTTTTATGCGGCCTCAGCCCCTTCACAGTGTCGTAATGTCACATGCTCTGAAGGGGCAGGGCCGTTGCAGAAAGGGGGCGGAAGGGTGTTTTTGCCCAACCTCTGACATGTCTCTGCTCCCCCTCCCCTTTATAGTTCAGGGGTGATGGGTTAACCCCCAGAGACTCTGGGTCAAACACAGAAGGGGTGGTACCCACAGTTTCCTTCATCGTGTTGTCTCCCTGTGACTGCCACGGCAGCCCTGCTGTGTCACGCTTCTCCCTGTTGTGTCACGCTTCTCCCTGCTGACACTTAAATTCCCTGGAACTAGGCCAAGTGGACAAATCTACCACCACTGGGATGTCAGGAGTGGCGTAGCAGCTGGTCCCCTCTCCCTGGCCACACTTTGGATGTGGGTGACTTCATTGCCAAGGAGGAAGGCTGGAATATTATCTCCAGTGCTTTTCTACTCCAGCAAGAACAGGCCTTGCTCCAGTTTAGCTAATAATGTGCTCTATAAAACAGCTTCAATTTCTTTAAAGCAGCACAAATCCCTAGGTCCCTCCTGAAGGCCACTCTGACAATCTGCACAAGCTCCACATTGAGCTAGATAGAAATTACAGCAAGGTGCTCAGGCGGTGTGCCCAGGAGGAGGGGGAACAAGAGAGGGCCGAGATCATGGATCTAGGTCGGGTGGGCAAAGTTCCCAAGCCCAAGGGCCACATACCAGAATTTTCATATCACTGAGAGCCACAAGGTGCATTGCAGCGGGCATTTTTACACACACGTTAAAGTTCTGGATTTTTCAGTCTTCTGGGTTTACAAGTCCACAAGTAAGTTCCGGATTCATTTTCACACACACACTGCCCTGAGGCAGTTCCTGGGATGCATTCTTCACACAAACACTGCCCTGAGGCAGCCTAAAGTAGCCACAGCTGTAGAAGTGAGGGGCTGCCATGGAAACCAAGGACCACAGCTACCTGGAGCAAAGCAGTTTACCAGGAGAACCTTTTACACACGAAAGGTCTGGGAGAAGTTCTACGCAGAAGTTCAAAGATCCGGATGTTTATGATCTGGGTGAGTGATTTAGACACACAGAAAGTTCAGGCTGTAACAGCAAACATCCAGGAGAAATGTGTGTGTAAAAACACCCANGCAGCGCGACTCCCTTCCGGTCACAGGGACGAGGCAGCGCGACTCCCTTCCGGTCACAGGGACGAGGCAGCGCGACTCCCTTCCGGTCACAGGGACGAGGCAGCGCGACTCCCTTCCGGTCACAGGGACGAGGCAGCGCGACTCCCTTCCGGTCACAGGGACGAGGCAGCGCGACTCCCTTCCGGTCACAGGGACGAGGCAGCGCGACTCCCTTCCGGTCACAGGGACGAGGCAGCGCGACTCCCTTCCGGTCACAGGGACGAGGCAGCGCGACTCCCTTCCGGTCACAGGGACGAGGCAGCGCGACTCCCTTCCGGTCACAGGGACGAGGCAGCGCGACTCCCTTCCGGTCACAGGGACGAGGCAGCGCGACTCCCTTCCGGTCACAGGGACGAGGCAGCGCGACTCCCTTCCGGTCACAGGGACGAGGCAGCGCGACTCCCTTCCGGTCACAGGGACGAGGCAGCGCGACTCCCTTCCGGTCACAGGGACGAGGCAGCGCGACTCCCTTCCGGTCACAGGGACGAGGCAGCGCGACTCCCTTCCGGTCACAGGGACGAGGCAGCGCGACTCCCTTCCGGTCACAGGGACGAGGCAGCGCGACTCCCTTCCGGTCACAGGGACGAGGCAGCGCTGCTCCGACCCTTCCGGTCACAGGGACGAGGCAGTGCGGCTTCCTTTCCCACATTAAAGCTCTGGCTCCTAGGCCGTCTGGTGGGTTTGGGAAGCAACAATAGTGGCACAGAGCATTCTCCCACAGCCCCCATGAGACTCAAGTTGCTGAAATGGTGGTTCGGCTTTTCTTGCTTCTGAAGGAGCTGCATGGAACCTGTCCCCCTCTCCCCGGCAGCCACTTCCGTGAGAGCCGCAGCGCGTGTGCCGGAGAGCTAAATGTGGCTCCCAAGCTGCCATTTGCCCAACCTCTGATCTATTTTGGGGTGGGAACTTCAGATTTGGATTAATCCATAACTGCATGGAATGGGCTGTTATGGATTAATCTGTACCGAACCGAAACAGTGCGACAACAAGCCTGTTTCAGTTCGGTTCTAATCTACAGAATAATTTTTTTACTTTTTTTTTTTAAAAATGACTGTGCATTTACAAAATGGCCACCGGACTGCTCTGCGCATACGCACCCTTTTCCAAAATGGTGGCAGCTGCGCCACCGCCATTTTGGAAAAAGGTAGCTGTTCTTCACCTGC
Organism: Sphenodon punctatus; assembly: GCA_003113815.1. Taxonomy (NCBI): domain Eukaryota; kingdom Metazoa; phylum Chordata; class Lepidosauria; order Sphenodontia; family Sphenodontidae; genus Sphenodon; species Sphenodon punctatus. Next base: position 959,089 of record QEPC01011926.1, on the reverse strand, counting down.
ATGGTGGCCATTTTGCGAGGTGGCGATGGTGCCACTGCCATTTTGAAAAAAAGGCGCTCATGTGCAGACCGATCCAGCAGCCATTTGCGCATATGCAGTAATTATTATTTATTTATTAATTTATTTAAATATGGCTCTGTAATACGAATCTGAATTTAAATCTGGAAACTTATGGAAACGAAACAAAAATAAACCGAATATGAATTTACAAGTGAAAGACTGTCCCTAGATCTATGCCATGGATCTGCCCCTGTCCTGGATTGGAGGTCTAAATTACTACTCCCTTCCCCCTTAGCACATTACTTCTGCGCTTGGGGGTAGGGACTGGATCCATCAACTAGATCCAGGAACTGGAAAAGGGCCAAATAAAAGCCAGCTGTTGGCCAGATTTGATGCTTGAGCTGGAGGTTCCCCACCTCTGCCCTAAGTGAACCCTTTTTATAGTGAAATCAGTGTGATTTATGTTAAACTAGTTTAATTTTTCAGGAAATCAATACAAACCAGATTTAAATCTTTGGTTTGATTTGGCAGGGCAACTCCTATAGATTTTTAGTGTCAATACTGGGGTTTAAATCAGATTGGGAACACCAACCTAGAAACACACAGTGGGGTATAAGCATATCTCAAATGCAAGTTTGTGTGTTGGGGTAGGAGCTGAGCGGGTTGGTAGACTAGGGGTGCTTTTAGACAAGTGCCTCCCCACCTATTACCCACCAATCACCCCCCTCACCCCCCCTTGTGCATGTTGCGGGGCTGCATAGGGTGCCAATGCAGCCCTGCAACATGCGTGATGGGTAGGGAGGTGCTTGTCTAAAACACCCCATGTCTCCCATTGCTGTTTCCTATTCCAAGTGATGTATCTCTGGGCAGTGGGCAAATACCCATGAAAACATTACCTCTGGGTAAATTCCACCCAGGTAAAGCAATTCAATCTGGCTACCTCTATCCAGGGGTAAATTACCCCTAGTTCCATGTTATCAAATAGGAGCTGCCATATGAAATGTAAGTGTGTGGTAACATTTGCCGAGAGGTAAATTATCCTACTTTCCCTTGGTAAATAAATATTACCACACACAAATGTTTCATATTAGTGAAATATCTCTGTCTGATAACAAATTGAGAGTCACGCAGCTCACCCCTGGCTAGAAGCAGCCAGATTAAATGAGTAGGTAATTTACCCAGGGGTAAACATTTCACGTGAACAAGCCCTTACTGCTGATGTTCCTGTCTCTCTTTTGGTAATGTGTCAGGGTCTATTTGCGGCTGCCAGATCAGAAATAAGGGACGCTGCAGACTTGTGATATCTGTTCATGTTCTGAAATAAGGCATGTCCTTTCAAATAAGGGTTGCTTGTTAACACTAGGTTGGTCTATCCCTATTTGCCGCCTCCTGCTTGCCAGGATTAGTGGGCTCTGCCTGGTTTGGCTCAGTTCCACCCCTTCACTTGCAGCTGCTGTCCAAGCCCAGCTCTTGCTCTGGTTGCTGTTTAAACATCCCTCGGCCCAAGCAGCTAGCTCAGCTGCAGCTGGTCACACCACACAAAGTCCCAAGCTGGTGTTTTTTCAGTAAACACCCTGGAGCTCTTCCCTCCCAGCTCACCTGCCTCTCTCCTCTACTCAGTGTTTGCTCTGCTGTTCCTAGCCCTCGCCTGGGACAGTCACTCAGCAGTACACAAACACATCTTTGTCCCAATTGCTGCATTTCTGCCTTGCTTTAATTGGGTCTTTCAGTCTGAGCTCACTCTAGCAAGCTTCGGTACAGCTCTTGGCTCCTTTTCTTCATGCGCTGGAGACTCAACATAGTATTCTCAACAGCTTTCTGTCTCCTAAGCAAGGGAACCATGCTGGGGGGTATGTCTCAGGAGCATTGCTAGTTTGGAATGGGCCCAGGTGTAAGAAATGGACTTGGGCCCCCTGCTCTGACCCCAGAGACACTCCTGAAACCGTGGCGCCTCTCCCTCCCTCCCACTGCTTGCTGTGCCTGAGCCCTGGAGGCTGCAGGTGTGCTGCCTGCCTCATGTCGCCGCTGCCACTCTTGTGCTGCCCCCCCGGGTGGACGAGTCCCACGCACACCATGTGCTGCAGACACTTGCCCAGCCATTCTACAACAGGGCAGGATTTGTGGGCTTCCCTCCAGCTTGGGCCCTGGGACAAATGTCCCTCCTGTCCCCATGATGCTATGCCCCTGGAATGTCTAGCCGAGGAGACATGGCTGTGACTATGGAACCCCCCCTGGCCAATGTCTGTTGTGTGTAGGGTCGCCACCTCGCATGGTTTGACCCTGAGATTCCCATAGGACAAAATAGGAGTCTTGGGGTCAAACCGTGAGAAGTGGCAACCCCAGTCACCTGTCTTCCTTTATGCTCAGTTTGTAGCTTGCAGCTCAGTCAACAGTCTGGCTTTGTAGTGTGCGCTGTAGAAACAAAAGCTTCTTGGGAATGGAAGCCACTTAGGGTTGCCTGCCATCTTCGGTCATTTTTTTACCTGACACTTTCATTTTGACCTATGGGAATGTCAGGTAAAAAACCACCCCAGCTAGCAACCCGAAAGCCACTGGGTCATGTCAAAATGGCAGCCATCACATCTGAGACATCTCAGCTGGTTATGGTCAATCACAGGATGCCCCCAAGGCCAAAAACATATGGTTTAAACATGGCCTGCCCTCAGCACCAGATCCAGGGAAGTTGGGGGCCTGTGCAAAATGGTGCCTAACAGTAACAGGAATGTTGACAGACACACACTGACTCAGCCCTTAAGAACCGAAAAATATTACTGTCATTCACTTTTAATATTCAGTTAAACTAACAACCTCTTCAGGGACTGTGGCTCCCCGCATTGTAGGTCTTTATGTAAAGTATGTGGTGGTGTTTTCAGTTTATTACTGAGTGAATAAACATGGCCCCCATGTTTTTGGTGGGGGAGGCCCTCCTGAATTGCTGCAGGTCCTCGACAGGCCATGGCATCTCATGATTGAGGCCCTGTGGACCTGTATTTTATGCCAGTGCTTCTCTTACTCACACCGTCATTTCATGTTTATTCATGATGGATCTCACATACTGGGGGCCCAAACAGTCTGAATTTCTCTGGATCTGGCCCCGCCTGTCCTGTCTAGACTAGGTCTAAAGCTCCTTTTAAAAAATCATATTTGTTGAAACATACAAGCTGCAGACCCCTTTTAAAGCACAGACCCCTCCGCCCCTGCCACCCTAATGTAGACATGGTCACAGCTACAGGTTCCAGAATTTTGTTTAAAGATGGCTCTATACCAAAGAGCTACTCTGTGGTGTAGTGGTTAAGCGTGTAGTACTTGGATCAGAAAATAGAGGGAGGCCTTGGTTCAAGATTTGCCTTAGCCATGAACTTCCTGGATGACCTTGGGCCTGTCACAGATCTTTCAGCATAACATTCCTCGCAGGGTTGTTGGGAGGATTAAGAGTTGAGTTAGTTGTTAATGTTACAGTTAACAAGTTAAAGAATTCTAGGGTGGGATAAAAATCTAAATAAATGCCCATTGCCCCATGCAAACTCTCTCTGTGTCCTATCTGTTACTGTTGTGTCATGCTTTCTCTGGGACACCGATTTCCCAGCCACTTCCCCTTCCTTGCGAGGTTCATTACCCCCTTTGTTGGATGGCAATAAGGGACAGCAGTTTATAAGAGATATTTTAGGAAAACCTCCTTTCCCCTAGCATGGCATGTATCTTCTCTCAAGCATGCTTAACTCTGGCTGTTTTTAGCTGAGACGGGTGGGCAGGAGAGTCCATGATTGGTGCATGGACTCCGTGCGTGGGGGAGCGCTTCATAGGAGCGGCCTCATGCACAGCCGCCCTGCCCACGCACCGCCCACCCAGTCCGTGCACGGGGCATTCCAGCTTTTTTCCAAAAGCCTGGTGCATTTGGGGGCCGGCGATGTGGGGGGGATGCGCAGGCATGGGAGCACGCACCGCCCCCCCATGACATTCAGACGAGACACGCCCCACACAGGCACAGGCAGCCCTTGCATGGGGCCGTCTCATTTAAGAACACCCTTTGTGGTTGTTGCTGGCATGTCCCTTTTGAACACTTATTTATGGTTTACTTTTCACCCCTCCTCAGCATCACTGGCTCCCAAGCTCCTTCCTTATGCAGAATATTTGTGTCTCAAACTCTCCTTCCCTGGATATATTAGCTGCATTTTCCCAAGTCAACCTCATTTTGTCCTTTCCCGCCAACGTCTCTACTCTCTCTATGCTGCTCCACATTATTTTCCTGTCCTGACTGATGTCCGTAGCCTCTGCTAAGTTAATATCATCTGTGACTTTCATTAATGTGTCCTTTGCTCCCTCTACCAAATCATTAATGAGGAGATTAAATCAGGTCTTTCCTAGTGCTGATCCCTGTGGTCCCCTCACAAGATGCTCCCCCACAGCTTCCTGCACTGCCATTTATCATTACCCTTTGTCACTGGCCTTTCAGCCTGTTCTCAATCCATATTTGTGCCGCTCCCAGTCAATTTAATTACATTTTTAGTTGAGATTTAATGAGAGGCCGCATCAGATGCTTTAATAAGACAGGATTATATCGTATCCATCCCCAAACTTTATACCACCCCCCGAAAATAGCAATTAAATTTGTCTGGCAAGATTTATTCCTTACAGCTGTTTGCTCTGGTTGTCAAGCTTCCCTTTCCTTCGAAATGGACTACTTGAAAGCCTGAGCCTGCACTCTTTATATCCATAGAAGGGGGCAGGACCAAGATTGATGAGCAGCCCACCCTTAAGGGGCCAGTACCTGCTCCATCACAGTATATTTATTAAGTCACCACCAGGGACCCATGTTTATTGCATTTTCCCCATTGGTGGCAGAGGGGAAAATGCAGTGACATGGATCCCTGCTTACCACCTAACTGTTCACACAGTCATTTATACATACCCTTTCCCCAACCCCATGTCCTCCACATTGGTAATGATTCAGTGTTTGTGTGAACAGTTGTGGAGTGAATTGTTTCCACCAGAGTAAGTATCTAGGGTAAGAACCCCCAGAGTATCCTATCCATATGAACAGGGCCTTTGCAATATCAGTGCTTGGCTCAGACTATATCAGCCTGGGCCCTGTGTGCAAGTAGACTTGCCACCCCATCCTGCTTTGACCCCCAAACTCTGGGTTTTGACCTAGAATCTCCAAGGGTGTCAGGAGTGTGGCCGGGCGCAGCCCTGGTTTTGGCTAGGCATTTACCAAAACAAGAAGAGAAGTCCGAGTTTGTGAGTCCAAGTCAAATTCCAGAAGGGAGTCCAAGGGAGTGGGCAAGGGCACCGGGGCCGGTGATGATAGGGTTCTGTGGGCCAAGGGCTGGAGTGGGTGGGAGGGCCAGAAGTGTGGTGTAGGAAACCAAGAGCTAGGGCAAGATGCAGGAGCAGAGGCTGAAGCGGGAACTCAGGAGCTGGATCATGGTGCAGGAGCTGGGGCGGGAACGTAGGCGCTGGAGCAAATGTGTGTATGGTGGGGGGGCAGAGGCTGAAGCAGGAACTCAGGAGCTGGAGCAAGATGCAGGAGCAGGGACATGAAGTGGGAATGATAGTGAGCCAGAGCAGGAGTTCCAGACAGTTGGCAAACCTATGATGGGTATAGGGGCAGAGGAAGTTCTAGAAGCTTCCTGCTCTTTCCCCAGTGGCCCAGGAATGAGTCCTTATTGGCTGTGGCCGTAGCACAGAAAAAGAAGTACCTTCACACAGTGGACAGTACAGTTGTGGGACTCATTGCCAGAGGACAGTGTGAAAGCCAGCAGCATGACTAGCTTTCCATGGACATTGGATAAATTCTTAGAGGATAGAGCCTTTGTTGACGCATCCCAAATGAGACAGGACACCAAAATTGGGGTTTAAAATGACCGCACTCTTTATTATGCTAGATCTTAATTAGAATAGGTGCAGGAAATAATCTACTGCAATTCGGGTCCAGCACTTAACCTAACGGGCAACAAAACTAACCACAGGGGTGGTTTCGATATACCCTTGATTACCACCCCAATGTCTCTAGCCCCTTCTGCAGCACCAGCCATGGGTGAGGGGGACCCAAGTCCTTCTGGACCAGAGTAAGATGCCTGCAGGCTGGGGACCATATTGCCCTCACTTGTCACCCCTCCCAGGGAGGGTACCCCACCGCTTGCCATACCCTGCTTTTACAGTAGTGTCATGGCTGGGCCTTGAACCCATGGCCCTGGAGGGGTGGAGTGTTTTCTGGTGTCCTGCACCACCTGGTGGGCCTGAGAATGTGTTGGTTTTCCTCCTTTCTGTCTCCCCCTGTGTGGTTGCTCCTTGTGTACCACGCCCTTCCCCAGCTGTAGTTGCTTGCCCTAGCCCTGCCTCCCAGCTTCCTGATTGGCCACAGGAAGTATGTACGCCTTGGTGCAGCCACAGGAAGCTGGTGGAGCTATGTCTCTTCCCTATTTGAACCCTTGCTGTGTGTATGGTAGAGTAGTGTCCAGTGCTCTGCTCTGCAGCAGGGATTCCCCCTTCATTGTGTGTTGTGTGTACTTGGTGTGTTCCCCTGTTTCTCCCGTAGCCTGTGTGTCCAATCCCCTCATGGTGTGTTCCCCTACCTCCCTGTTTCCCCCATAGCCTGTGTGTCCAATCCCCTCGTGGTGTGTTCCCTTACCTCCCTGTTGCCTCCCCCCACTATCTAGGGGTTCCCCTCCACCCAGGACGTGGTAGTCCTGTCCCAGGGCCTTATTCCTGAATCCCCCCTGGGCCAGGGTCCTTAGGTCCTGGTAGTCCCCAGAATTGCAGCTCTCTGCGGTCCTTCTGCAGTCGCAGAGCTCTGGGTATCAGATCCCCGTGTCCTTCCTTTCTTTGTGGTGTGGGTTCTTCCTTCTTCTCTCTGACCTCAATGATGAGTTAGACCCTCTCTGAAGCTGGGTTTCCTGGCTACAAGAAGAGAGTAGGCTCTTGGGTTCCAAGCTATTCTGAGAGGTCCTCTTTCCTACAAGCTCCCTCCCCTTACGGGGGTCCTCCCTCTTCCTTACCCACAGGGGAGTGGGTTTCCCTCACCCATATTCCCCGATACCCTGTTCCCGCAAGTTCCCTTCCCTTACTGGGGCCCCTTCCTTTCCATGTCCTCAAGGGGGTGGGGTTTCCCCCACCCATACTCCCCTGAGAACCTGTCCCCCTCTGACAGGTAGGTGTGTCCTCCCCATCTCTTAAGGAGATGACTCCCACTTATGTTAATCCTAATATGTAACCTGGAAATTGCAGCACTGGAACCATGCCACTAAGGGTGTGCCAGAGTTAACTGGACAAGTCTGCCCCCCACCTACACTATGACTAACCTAAAACTTGTGCTAGCTTGTCTTTCAGGGCCTGTAAGTAGCAATCATTTCCCTCCAGGGACAGGTGAACCCCATCCTTCAGGAACAGTTCTGTCCGCTTATGTGACAGGGCGTAAGCTTGGATGCTGTTTCCTCCCAGCCCTACTAACCACCTGCCTATGTCCCTGTTGATCGTCTTCCTGGTTTTGTCTATTTTTCTCGGGTGTATGGCCTTACCCCAGGATATCTGTCCCACTAGGTCAGTCCAAATAATAAGGGCGAATGGGAACAACTTCTTTATCTCCCACACATCATTCTTGACCTTCTTAATGAGTTGCACACCTTTTAACTGTGGCAAGTCCTTCTCACCTAAGTGGAGGACTATGATGTCTGGTGGGGGGCCTCTGTGTGGCACCTGGCAATGGGGCAGCAGCTGATGCCATCTCATGCTGTTACGGCCCTTCCACCTGATCTCCACTCATGCTGACAAACCCAGATGGGTTCCCCACTGGGACTGGCCCGCGGCCTTAGCCGCCCAGCGTACCAGACTGTGGCCGACGATCCAGATTTGCCTTCGCCAATGAAAGGGCGTACCTGGGAAACAAATAACCAGTTCAGTGTTGATAATGACCGTGGGGTTGTGGAATATATGACCGGAATGCCCCCGAATGCCAGTGGCCCACCGCCTGTACACCCTGTTCCGACATACCCACCGCTGCCGGCAGAATGAATGGGATCCAAAATCTTCCACGGGCAGGCTGAGACAGGTCACGGCGGCCCTCAAGACCGCCATGAATTGGTGTCTGATCAGGCAGCCGCCCCCAGCATGCCGAAAGAGGAGGTGGAGGGGTCTGCGATCAGATGGCGTGGTATTGCTCCATGGCCCAGATTGGGCACAAGTCGGGGGACCCCGCCCTGTTCAGCCTAACCCACTGCCCCCTGGCTCTCTGGTCAGTTTTGGATCGGTGGATCTGGAGGGACATTGTCATTGGCATGATCTGGACATCCTCCACACCTATGGCCCTACCTGTGGAGTCCCTGGCTGATTCAGCCACCAGCTCGCTCACCCGAAAGGTCCCAAAGAAAGCTAGTTTAAATACTGCCCTAAACAAACAAACTTTGTAAATGTCCGAGCAAACTCGAGGTAGGACCCCACATATGTCCAGCAGCAGAGGGGGAGTAATGGGGATACGTCTCTCCAGGTGCTGCCTTGCTGCTGGGACCAGCATTCTAACAGGCGCCTGATGAAAAAAAACCTGTTGGGGAGGTGGCTGGCCTGCCAGGTTGCTCTTAAACCCCAATGCTGCCAGCTTGTCGGTTATTTTGCTGACCGCTGCCCCTCTCCGCCTCAGGTGTAGGGCGAACTGGAGCATTTGGGGTTCCGGGATGGGGAAGTCAAGACCCCAAGCCCTGGAGAGTCCAGAATTACTGAAATTCCCGGAAGGCTCTATCATAAGTTGCCCTTGTTCTGGGCGCCAGGGATCCCGAATGGTGGTGTAAAGTTCTAGCACCCAAGGTTCCACACCAACAGCGGCTGCGGTTCCAGGGTCAGCCTGGCGCCAGCAATCGGAAGTGCTCCATCTGGAAGCGAGAAAGGGCGTTGGCAACACAGTTGTTAATGCTGGGCACGTGCTTGGCTTGGAACAGGATATTATAGTTCAAGCACATGAGCAGAAGCGCCCAAACCAGCTTCATAACCCATGGGGACTGTGATGACAGGGCGTTTATGATGTGAACCATTGCCTGGTTGTCACACTAGAAAAGGAACGTGTGGTTTGCTAGCTCGGTCGGCCACATATGGACGGCCAGCACTATGGGGAACAGTTCGAGGAAGGTCAAGTCCTTTCTCACCCCAGCTTCCATCCGGTCTGGGGACCAGGAGGCAGCAGCCCACCTGTTCCTAACAAAGAACCGGAACTCGAACTCACCAGCCGCATCTGAGTGGACGTGGTAGTTCGGCCTCCAAGCAAGAGCTGGTCCCTCCAGAAGCTGGTTCTGTTGAAACCTGCCAAAAATGAGGCTCACGTTTCCAGGTGGAAATGTGGGCCTCCCTTTGTACCTTCAAATCCCTCCTCAAGACCCACTTCTTCCACTCTGCCCTCCCCGACTCCTTGTTCCCCTCACCTAACTCCTGCTGATACCCTCCATCCAGTACAATCTGTTACCTAAGGTCTGTGTACTCATATCCTCACCACATGGACCAACCAGCAATCATTCTCGATGTAACCAAGCCAAGCGCGTGCACCTGGGACCTCGCATCCTCATGAATGTTACACTCCTTGTCTCTCCCTCTGTTCCCCTTCCTTCGTCTCCGCCTCCTCCCCCCCGGTCTCTTAGATTGTAAGCCCTAGGGCAGGGACCATGTTTATTCAATTACTTTGTAAAGCACCAGGTATATTGCTGGTGCTATATAAATGTTTGCTAATAATAATAATAACAACAGGTCGTCTTTCATTTCCCTGTTAAGCCTGACGTGATGGTAGGGTAAGGGGACACCCTCTAGCTTTGCTTACAGGTGAGACAGAAAGGCCTGCCCCAGGGACTCCCGAGCAATGACGAGTTGGTGGACTGTTACTTTTCTTTCTGCGAGACATTCACTGATCGTGGCTCAGAGGGAGCTCAGTTTTTCTTCAGGCAGGCAGGAGATGGTTCCTACCATGTCCAGCTCTATGCCCAGATATGTCAATTTGGTGGTCGGTCCCTCTGTCTTTTTGGGTGCCAAGGGGATCCCAATCTCGTCCACCACCCTGTGAAAGGTCCGCATCAACTCCCAGCATTCCCTCATGTCTGCCCAGCCGATGAAGAGGAAGTCATCGAGATATTTCATGACCTCCCCTGCATCGGCCCACTGTCGCACCACCCGTTCAAGAAGGGAAGTGAATCTCTCAAAAGCTGAACAAGAGATTGAGCAGCCAATGGGCATGGCCTTGTCAAAGTAGTAGTGGCCTAGTAAGTGGAAACCCAGTAGTGGAAAACTGTCCAGATGAACCGGCAGTAGGTGAAAGGCCGACTTAATGTCGCACTTTGCCAGGAAGGCCCCTTGGCCACAGCACCTGAACAATGCCACTGCTGAATCAAATGATGTGTAGTGCACTGAGGTAAACTCCTGGGATGGCATCATTCGCGGACCCACCTCTCAGGTGCGAGAGGTGATGAATTAGCCGAAATTCACCCAGGGCTTTTTTGGGGACCACTCCCAGAGGGGAAATTATATTGGGGAAGGGGGGGTTGGGAAAGGGCCAGCCACTCTTCCTTCTGCTCCCTCCCTGTCAAGCTTAGCCCTAACGACATGCTCCAACCCGGCCGTGGACTTCAAATTGGGGGGGGACCTTGTGCTGCTGGACTGGACCTGTGGGGATCCGAAAACCTTCAGTGAAACCTGCTGCAGTGTGCTTGACTTCCTCCCAATCCGGATGGTCCCGAAGGGCCCGCTCCAGGATCTCAACCTTACCCGGTGTTGGGACTCTTTGCCGCGTTTCCTTCCTCCTGCTGACAGCGTTTCCTCCCGGGGCCCCTTTTTCTGAGGGGCCAGGCTTGGATCTTTCCTTTGCCCAGAGTTTGGACTGGGGCACCCCGAAGTTGCATGGTGCCCGCTGCAGCTCAGGCAGGCAGGCATGTTGAAATCTACAAGCCGCTCGCGAGCATTTTCCCGAGCGGCTAAATTCCCAGGACTGTACCCCGGCGTTCCCTGCTACCTTTTTTCCTTCATTACGAAAGGAATTGCTGGCGGACGCCATGCCTCCCTTCGTGAGGAGGTGGCCACTGTCTGATCTGGGGGCATGGCCTGTACCGCTCATGCAATTCAGCCACAGATCGTTCGCATGAAGGTCCCAGCGTAGGCCCGGGGTGTAGGCCACCCTGTGCCTGAAGGCCTCGTCGTACTGTAGCCATGCCCCGGCGGGACCGGACTCGTATGTTCGGCGGACCATGTCGTGTCCACGTACTTTAAGAGGTCTGTGGCATGGCTGGGGTAAGCCTCAATCATCACCCCATGTAAGATGGGAACGGCCGCCGTCCAGTTAAAACAGTTTCTCTCGGCCTTGGGGTGCTTAAAGTGCTCCTTGTCCTTTTTATTGTCCTGCTCCACTGGATCAACAATGGAATCACTGAACAGGAGGGCAAATATGTCTATGTATTCTCCTCGCCAGATCTGTAGCTGGGAGAAGGTGATCCCCTATGGGGGTGGATACATCTGAATACCCTCCCCCAATGGGTGGGGCCTGCCTGGCTGCCGCCCCCAGGGCGTGGACTCCCAAGGGGGGCGGCAGGTGGGGCCCAGACCTGCAGGGCTTGCGCTGCTTGCGATTGACTATTGCCTGTTTGGACTAGAGGGGGTTGCTGCATTTGCAGGGGGGTAGGCTGCCGCATCCTCCCCCAATGGGGGGAGCAGCCCCACGAGCACCCACACCTCGTTCCACCATACGAGCTGGGTGGACTCCCCCGGCACCCCATGGGGGCATGCCGCCAGAGCGCATGGGGTGGAGGCGTACCCCTGCCCTCGTGTGGCCACTGCTGCAGCTGTCCCTCCAGCTCCTGGGGGCGCCCAGTGCCCGGCTTGCGGTTCAGGCCCCGCACTCTCGTATCCCAACCACTGGGGAGGCGCACCTACTTCACCTGGGTCACGTGGTGCGGATGGAGGGAGTGGCTCTTGGGTGGCCGGTGGCTGCTGGGCCCTCTGATCCACCGTAGCCTGTATGGCCTGCTCCAAGGCTTCCACCCTGCATCAGAGCTTCTCTTCCTTCTGTTCCTGGGAGTCTGGCTCTCCACCCGCTTGGTCTGTTTGCAACCCGGGTGCAGCCCTGTAAGAAAAGAAGGTGAGCTCCCCTCCCGTGCGCCCCCCCTGTGATCGGCAGCAGGGGCATCCATCCGGTAGGGGCCCCACAGCCAAGCCCCATGGGAGGGCCGCCCCCCCCACTTTGCTGGGGGGAGGGAAGTATGTACTAGACCCCACCTGGAGGTCCTCAAGAGGGGGCACCCCTGGGACCACTCTGCCTCAGGGGGGTGCGGCTTCCCCTGCCACCCGACCGGCTCCCTGGGGCTTGGGCCCTGTTGGGGGCAACCCAGCCCGGCTGCCCGAGGCATGCCTCGCAGCCACTGCCAGCAGGGAATGGTCCGCAAACTGGGCGGAGGGGGGGCGCAATCTTGCGCCCACCGCACCTTAATTGTTGTCCAGGGGGCGCCTGTCTCTCTTCCCCACCCCCCAGTGCACCATAGGGCCCCTCAGCAGGCCCAAAGGCTCGTCCCCCCCACCCCCCGCCCAGGTGAGCCACGGCCGCCATCTCCCTCAGGAGGGCTTTGCAGCCTACTAACCTGTCCCAGAGAGGGGGGCTTACGACCCGCCCCTCCTCTGCCTGCGAAACCAAGCCCAGGAGGTCAGGGGGGCCATCCCTCCCAACCCTCTCCTCAGCCCCAAGGGGAGGGCCACCGAGGCCTGGCCGAGGGTGGGGCTGTGGCCTTTCTGTTTGATTTGCCCATCCTGAGGCTTAGTGAGAGCCGCGAATGGGGGAGCCACCCCGCACCGGGGCATAGGTTCCTCTTGGGGCCCAGGGGGCCCCGCCGGAGCTGAAATGCTCCCTTACCTGCTTCACCCGCACTGGCTGAGGTGGGTAGAACACGGGCCGTCGGCCAGACCGGAGCCAAGCTCGCTCCCTTTACGGGAGTCAGGAGGATAGAGGCAGGCTGGGACACAGGCTGCTGGTCACTGAGAGGGACACGCAGCAGGAACCCCTGCAGACTGTTGGAGCAGCGTGCTGCTCTGTTTGGCATCAGCCCACAACTGAGGCTGGAGCCCTGCTGCGCTCGTGCTCCGCCCCCCCTTGTGAGGGTGGGGCGGAGCACAGCCTAAGTAGCGCCTCTGCACTCGTGGCCATGGTTGCCCGGCAACCAAAGCCGAGTTTTGTTTCCTGGCTCCTGTGGCGGCCCCTTTTCCACGCCGACCACGCTCTGCCTGCTGGGGAGGGGGCGGGGGGAAGGCTCCCTCTCCCCCATCCTGTCCCCTTCTCTGATGGGAAGTGTGACAAGGGCCCTGTCGCCCCCAACCCTGCCGGATGGGCAAAGGCAGTTAAACCCTACTAGTTGGGGCTTTTGGGAGTGGTCAACAGGAGATGGGTCACACCTCCATGACCTGTATATGTGTGGGCTGTGTCGGAGACCGGATGCTGACTAGATGGATTGCTGGTCCGACCCGGTATGGCACTTCTTCTTATGTTCACATGTTGTGGTGTCATGTGTCCGCGCTAGCTGTGACCAGGTGCTATTTCAGCTTCTGGATGGTGTCTCAGTGTCTGATGCTAACTGTAGTCTGGTGCCATCCTGGCTGGGGGATAGTGTCTCAGCACTTTGCCAAGTACCGCGAGCAGGGGGATGCCCAGGATGGTGGGTGGCACAGGCAACAAAGAGGAGCCCTGATTTTCCAGGGTATCCCAAGTGTGTGGACAGGGTCATGTTAGCAAAGGCTTTGTGGGTGATGGGGCTTCCCTGCTCCCATACCTCTCAACATTTCCAGTGGCCAAAAAGTGACAAGCCCCGCTCCCCTGGCCAATAGCCTCCCCCTCCCCCCACTACATGCACACGCCCCCCATTCCAAGTGCATAAAAAGGGACAGAACTCTCCCTCCTGCTTCTCATCCCACCTAGTTTCTTCGTCATTCCATCATCCCCCCCCCCCCCATTGGCCTCTCAAGTGCTTTTCTTTGGCGACAACCAGGAAAGAGGGGCCTGAGGCTTGAATTATGGTCTTTTTGCCTCTCTCTCCTGAAAAAGGAACGGTGGGATGGGATTCAGCACCCAAAGAGGGACTGTCCATTTAAACAGTGACAGTTGGGAGGTGTGCATCCCCTGCCTTTGCAGAGAGCTGTGACAGCATGTTGTTCCCTCCAAAGGGGGCCTGGCTATATTGGAAAGAGGCGTTATGGTCCATTTGCCACATCCCCTTTCTGACATTGCCCTGCCCCCGTGGAGCATCATGATGTCACAATGCTCCAAAGAGCTGTGGCCATGTCAGAATGACCTTTTGCCGCGCCTCCTTTTGGCTTGGTCCCACCCTTTTCTGGGTCAAAGTGCCTGTATAGGTGGCAACTCTCAAGTGCCCCTGGGTGTCACTTGCACTTTAGTTCCTGAGCATTCACAGTGGCTGGATTTGGGGAATAATTGACACCTAGTTGCATCCTGCATGGCCTGGGCTTCTCGAAAAGGGCAGTTAGCTCAGGGAGTGCACAGTCTATGCAAACATTTGGAGCTATGTATGTAGCAGGCAGAGCATGGCTGATTTCCTGCAAATCCTCTCCCTGTGTCTCTAGCATGCAGCCCTCAAGCTCCTGTCTTCAGGCGTTCCCTGTGCTTCTCTGCCTTGTCAGGCCCTATGAGCCCCATTTGCATTTGAGTCACTGAGAGGAGCTGGCACAGGGAAGGATCCAGTTTTAGGAAAGCAGTTGAAATAAGGAATAAACTGTGGATGAGAAGCAGCAGCTGCCACATACCATAAGAATGAGGGGGACTGGGGACAAGAGCAAGAGCAGGGAAGTAGCCCTGGCGGGGACTCTGCACAGAGCCAATCCCAGCCACAAAGCTGGCAGGGACTCGGCTTGGTCAGCCCCTGGAGGCTGCTTGCAGAAGAGCTGTAGAAACCTCCGGTTGTACCTGGCACAACAGGAGCTGTTGCTGTGTAGTGTAGGGGTGTGCACCAGGCCCCCATGTCGTTTTCGTTATTCAAAAATGTCATTTTCGTTATCGTTATTAACAACAATGTCATTTTTGTTTTCATTATCATTTTTGATCAACAAATCATGTAAGTGGTTTGTGCATTGCGTCCTTAGGCATCAGAATTGCATCCTTAGGCATCAGAATTAAAGATAAACAACCCCGGTTATATCATCAAGCCTGGCTGTGTCTAACTGCACGATATAATCAATGACTGTTTTTACACATTCATTTCTCCTGCATGTTTGCGGTTACATCCTGAACTTTCTGTGTGTCTAAATCACTCACCCAGATCTTAAACATCTGGCTCTTTGAACTTGTGCTTAGGACTTCTCCCAGAACTTTTGTGTATAAAAAGTTCTGGTAAACTGCTTTGGTCCAGGTAGCTGTGGTCACTTGGTTTCTCACATCTACAGCTGCGGCTACTTTAGACTTCCTCAGGGCAGTGTGTGAGTGTGAAGAATGCATCCAGGAACTTACTTGTGAACTTATAAACCCAGAAGATTGAAAGACCAGCACTTTAAGATGGGTGTAAAAATGTCCAATGTCATGCCCACTGAGAGAAATGTAGGGCCCTGGTAGTTCCTGGTAGTTGGGACCTTCCATTGGTCCCCTTATCATTAGTATTTAAATCAGTTTCTAGCGCTCATACCGGTACTTTATTTACACATATCTGTTTCTTGCAATTGTTGTTTTACTCTTCATATTCTAATGTACATTAAGAAAGAAAATTGTTGTAGTTTTTGCACTTTCCCTCCCCCACGCTGGAACTTGGGGGCCTGGTACACTTGTACCCCTATTCCCCCCAACTCTCTCATCAGACTTGATCAGTATTTAGATTCGAAGGCCCCAATCCTGCAACTATGTAGATACTAATAGTCCTATTGAAGTCAATCAAACTATTTATGTATAAGGGTTTGCAGGATCATAGGGCTTAAAGCAATAGAGGCATTTGATTAACTCAAGCCAGCTCACTGGCAGAGCATGGATTCTAGGTAGCTGCTTTTATACCTGGCCTTAGCTAAAAAGGCCAAGAATAATCTCTTTCCAAGCAGAGTTACAGCACCCAGTGAAAGGAGTCCATGTGCTTTAGAACTAATTTGTAACTTCAGCTTCCCCGACTATGTTCCTAGCTAGCAGCCCTTAGCCTGGAAAACTGTAAGGAATTGTTTCCGAGGGGCTGTGGGATGAGTCCGTAAACTGTGCATTGATTATCCCTTCTCACAGCGAGCGAGCAGATGAGAGGGCAAACAGGGGGTCGGCCCCGACACGCTGCAATTCCTACCCTCTCAGAATATTGAGCAGGAGCTTCATGTCCCTGTGTCCAAAGCTGCCTCCCCCCATAGCTCTGGAAGAGTCTGCTATTTTTTCGGCAGATTACATCAGCTGGTATTGATCATCCCGTGGGTTTATTACCTCATCATTCACTGGGGAGAAAATTACTTTGCTGCAGATTATGCAGTAGTTCAAATTCCTGGCTGAGGAGAGTGGAATACAAATGGTGAGGGGGCCAGGATGGCGTTCTGTCTTGGCCTGCCTTGGCAATGAAACCAGGACATGTGTAGGAGCCAGTGGAATGGGGAGCCACTTGTGTAGGGGGTTAGACCAGTGCTTAGGTATGAACTTGGACGCAATAGCAAGGCTCCCACTCTCCAGAATGCTCTCCTCATTCTGTCCAAGCCCATATGGGGAGAAGGGCTGTGCCTCACTCTCTTCATAGTGCTTGCTGAAGAGATTGCCCTTTCCAGCAGGGGGCAGTAAGGGCAGGGCTATTATGGGTTTACCTCTCTCAGTGTATGTTAGAGACTGTGTCCAAACCAGATTGCCAAGTGTTTGCTAGTTCCATTGCTGGGGTGTGGCTTGAGCTGTATAGTAGGTGGTATACACATAGCAGGGCCCCTTCTGTCTCGGCCTTCTTCCTGCTTCCTGTGTTTGAGGGGAAAGCTCTTCCTATGGGGGCAGGGAAGACAGCTATGATAGCAAACTTCAGCTCCAGGGCTGAGTGGTGTCACCAGCTCTAGGGTGAGGGAAAGCAGTACACCAGGGGTGGGGGAGCTTTCCCCTCCGGCAGGTCTCTGTGAAAATGAATACAAGCTCTGTAGGCTGGATAAAGAGGTGCAGGAAGAGGTACTTAAGGGATGTGCTCATGATGGGGGAAGATTCAGATCACAGTTCTGTGCCATGGATTCACCCCCTATCTCACCTTTCTGCTCCCTTCCCCTGAGCTCACGCTTTCAGTGCTTGAGGGACTAGATCCACAGGCCAGATCCAGGAATTGGAAAAGGGCCAAATAAAAAACAGCTCCCGGACCGGCCAGCTTTGTCCCATGGGCCAGAGGTTCCCTGCTCTGGCAGTACATCTACCCAGTGACATTTCCCATGGCTCTGCAGTGACTTCTCCCATGTACGGTTACCATACCTCCCCTTTAAACGAGGACACTTATGAAAAATACATGGTACAGGGCTGCACTGGAACCAGCAGTGGTTGCAGGGAGAATCCCTCTTTCTCCTTTCGTTCTCCCTACATTCTAGGAAGGGTGGACTCCATGTGGCACAGCAGGGGCATGCTGGACTCCTAGATGTCTGTCCTTCCATGCCCCACTGCGGCCCCTCAGATTGACTGACAGCATCTCCCTTGGATAGCGTAGGTTAGTCTTGTTTGTACGATGAGGGCTCGCAGAGTTTCTGCCCTGATGCAGGGTCCCCGGAGGTTTGGTTGAGGCGGTGTAAGACTTTTCTCTTTGTAAAGGCATTTGGCGGGTAGGGATGGGATGGGGTGTGTGTGTGTTTTACTGCGTGGGTTGTGAGGGGGGTTGGAGTGGGACATGGGGAGGTGGTATTGGGGGGGCTGTGGGATGGTTGGGGNGGAGGTGCTTGGCCATGGGCCTGGAGCATGGCCTCGCACACCGCGAGGCGCTCCAATAGCTCAGCCCGGGATGGGACCCCCTCCCCTTCCCCCGCGCGCCCCCCTTCCTGAATCAGACTCTTCGCCGCTCCTCTTTTCTTGTTGCGGCCCATGGTAGCGCCGCGTGAAAGAAACCAGCAGCAAGACAAGCCCCTTGCTGCTGCCCTGCTTGGCGCTCTGTTCCAACTGCCGCTCGCATGCGGCCAGCGCGACTCCACCCCGCGTCAAGAGGGCGGGGCTTAATGACATCATCGCGCAGCGTCTCTGCGCATGCGCACCCCCCGTTGCCAGGCGGATCCACGAGGCCGGAAGCACGCCGCAGTGCCTGGCCGCTCCCATCCTTTCCGTTCCTCTCCGCCTCTCATGGACGGGGGCCGGACAATTACCCCGTCGCCGTCATTATGGCGGCGAAGGGGGCATAGGCAGTCAGTGCAAAGAACGGAGTACTGGCGTTATGTGCTCTCAGCGACCTGTAAGGAGATGGGCCACCACATTCTTTACCAGCTGCAGTCTCTGAGCCGTCACCATGGGTAGCCAGATGTAGAGCGCGTTGCAATAGTCAAGTCTTGAGGTAATGAATGCATGGATGATGGTAGCCAGGTCAGCATCCGAAACATACGGCCAAAGACGACGCGCCAGATGTAATTGGAGAAATGCGCCCCTTGCCACAGCGTCCACCTGGACATCCAGGTGGAGTTGGGGATTGAGGCGCATGCCCAGACTACAGACCTGAGAGACGAGGGGGAGACGCACCCCATCAATGATGGGGGCCTCCACCCCCTCACCCCTTCCCACCAGATGCTGGTGATGCACCTCCGTCTTATTGGAATTCAGCCTCAGACATCTCGCCCACATCCAGTCCTGACAGCCGCCAAACACCGAGTAAGCACTGAGTCTGCCAGGCCAGGGTCTGATGAAAATGAGAGATAGAGCTAGGTGTTGTCAGCATATTGATGACACCGAACCCCAAACTTTTTCACGACCTCGCCCAGCGGCTGCATATACACGTTGAACAGGAGAGGGGACAGAATAGAACCCTGCGGGACTCCACACGTGAGGTCACGAGGGAATGAAAAACAATCCCCCAGCACCACCCGCTGAGTTCTTCCGGCCAGGAAAGAGCGGAACCATTCAAGAACAATCTCGCCCACCCCGGCTCGGTCCTGCAACCGAGCCACCAGCATTTCATGGTCAATGGTATCAAAAGCTGCTGACAGATCTAAAAGGATCAGGAGAGATGACCGTCCCCAATCCATATCACGGCGAAGGTTGTCAACTAGTGCCACAAGCGCAGTCTCAGTGCCATGTCCTGAGCAAAAGCTGGACTGCGAGGGATCTAGGAATCCGATGCGGTCCAGATGCTCCTGCAGCTGCTGAGCCACAACCCGTTCAGTAACCTTCCCTAAAAAGGGAAGGTTAGAGACCGGCCAATAGCTGGCTAAGGAGTCCGTGTCAAGCAATGGTTTTTTGAGCAGAGGCCGCACCACTGCCTCCTTGAGGTGATCTGGCACTCTGCCCTCCCATAGGGAGGCACTGACCACCCCCGCCAGCAACGGTCCCAATGTCTCCTGGATGGCCTTGACCAGCCATGACGGGCATGGGTCCAGTTCACAAAAGGTGACCCTAACAGCCCCCAGAACATCCCCCACATCAGTGGGCGACACTGTCCGAAACTGATCCCACAAAATAGGATCAGACAGGGCGATCATAGCCTCTGGTTCTCCTACTGCAATAAATGCGGTGTCGAACTCACGCTGAATACGAGCGATTTAATGTAATTTTATGTTTTTATATATGTTGCTAGCCACCCTGAGCCTTTGGGGGGGGGGGGTCTAGAATAAAAATAAAAATAAAAAAATTAATACATTTATGGTCGCTACCTCTCATGATTTGACCCTGAAACGCCCATGGGCCAAAATGGGAGTCTCAGGGCTAAACAGTAAGAAGTGGCATTGGCAACCGTACCTACATCTCAGAGGCACAAAGCAATTGATTTACTGTCCTTCCCAACACAGATCCCTGGCAGAATGTACAGTGGGCAGGCTGACTAGAGCCATGTGAGGACAGCCTGGCATACTGAGCTTCGTGCGTGAGTTCAGATGGAGGAACCTTGGGACAGAGCTTGAGGGAGAGAGGTTTATTATAGGTTCTACATAGATCCAGTGGCCTCAAGCCATTTTATCCAAAGATTTATTCCCTTGTGGATAGAGGAAAATGTTTCCTTTGTATGCTGTTGCTGAGTTGTTTGGATTCTAAACCTAAGCAAAGGGTTTCACCCCAGAGCTAGGTGCTGCCCCAGAGAGGGGCCAGCTGCAGCGTTCCTAGTGCATGTTCCTGACTGCAGTATCCATGCAGCCTAGTGGACTCCGCTAGGGACCATTTGTGTCTCCAACCTGGCAGAGAACACCCCTGCAGAAGGTACTGTGCAGCCACAGTAGTAGTTAATTCCCTTCCCCACTCTACCATGAATAAATGATTAATGAAGGTGATGCGGATTGGTGCACCAAACAACAGGCTTTTGCCTCCTTTGTATGACCCAGCACAGTGAGTGGTATGGGAGTAGCAGGAAGCAGTGTCTGGGTTTCACACGGTGGCACCATTGGGCAGAGCTAGGGTTTATTCCCAAGCCACACGTCCATACTCGGATAGGTTTGTATTACTTGGGAGTTAAATCTTGGCTTTGAATTTCCCAGGTGGTTAAACTTTCTTTTGGAAAAGTCACAATGTCCTCTTAGTACTTAATTTCCACCCTAACTGGCTGAGCCATCCATGTTTTTTAATTCCGCCATGTATAACCTCTCATTTTAAGGATCTAGCAAACCTCACCCATCTCTGTTGATTCTGACAGCTGCAAGTGTGACTTATATTGAGAGGAACAGCTGCCGGGTGAAAGGTCAGGAGATATGGAGCTTGGCTGAGGGAGGAGAATGGGGCAGCCCTCAGGTGATGAGATAGGGCAGCTGGAGTCTGCTAAGGCCCACTCCATAACACAATTACAACATTTGCCTTGTATTTAAAACTGGGTGTGACTTTCAGCCTTGTGTTTTGTGTAGCCTTTTCTGATCTCCTCAGAGAGGTGTCATCAGACACCCAAACCATCATCTTCAGGAGGGCAGCAGGCCTAGCAAGATGATTTTGCTGGGCCTGGGCAATGGACCTCAGTTGCGCGTATGTCCTGTAAAGCACTCAGGGCCCCACAGCTGGTCTGGGCCAGAGCCTGCTGGCAAGACCTGCAGCAGGATCTGCTGGTTCAGGTCATGCTACAATGTAGAGACCAAGGTAGCTACTGCCTCATGCTGGCACCTCTCACCGGCAAGCGGGGTGGACTCACTTCCTCTGCCAGTGCACATGCAACTCCCAGCTCTGGTGAGCTCTGTCTGGTGTAAGAGGGCCCTGCTGCTGACACCAGCCTAGCAGGAGAGTCCAACAAATCCCCAGTGCTGCTCACATGCCCCAGAACAGGTAGGAATTAGGAGAGGGAATATATAATTATGTCATAATAACTGTAATAGGATCAAAATTACCCTGCTCTTATTTCAAATGTCCCAGTTTTGACATATGAATTTTACGTTGGCTGCTTGAAAGCGAATAGAAATTGAATTTCCATTTGCCATGTCCCCTGAGAGGGCAGGATGAATTGCAGGTAGAATAAATGTTGGTTTGCATGAGCCTGCGTGTGGGCTGTGTATTAATGGGATCACAGGTTCTGCGTGCATATGTTAGTATGGCTGCAGGCTGTGAGAGCAGCGTGGGCTGATAATGTTGTTGTAGGCTATTGGAACGGTGGTTCTGAACGGAGTTTGCTTGCGTCAATAAAACTAAGATCCAGATCTGCAGCTACTCCTCACTGGCATATTTAGGTCTGCATACACCAGCTATGGATTTGGCTCCTGAGCCTGAGGGTTTGTCCAAATTAGAAAAAAGGGTCATTAGGTTAGTTGTCCTACTGTCGGGGCTGGCCCTAGAATTTGTGGGAACTGGGGTGGGGGAGACACAAGTCTTCAAGGTGGGTGGCAGCCTAGGTCACCAGGGTAGGGGGAGAAGTGGCCAGAGCAAAGGGTTCACCAGAGCAGGGGAGGGCACAGATAACCACAGATAACACTTGTCCTGAGAGCGTCTGGAGTGGTGCCATTCCTGAGGCACCACCCTGTCACCACCGCTGCTCCTGAGGGACCCTGGGAGTGCTGCTGCCACCACTCCTGAAACTTGCAGCAGGGCCCCTGAGGAGCAATGGCTGCAGGGTCCTGAGCAGCTGCCCTATCTGCCCCGCACTAAGGCTGGCCCTGCCCCACTTGGCTAAATTGAGATAAAAGATGCTAACCTGCATCTAGAAGCAGGGACTCATGTTCACTGCGTTTTCTCCATTGGCAGCAAGGCGGGGGAAATGCAGTGAATGTGGCCCCTGTCGGGAAGGTCAAAGATGGTTCAGGGTAACAGGATGAGTTGGCCGTGCAAGTGGTAACAAAGGAGTTAGTTTCCCTACTTCTGACCGCCAAACACCCAGCTGAGGGGAGTTTCTAGCAGGGCATGGAGAGCGATTCTCTCCCAAAGTGAGTAGTATAGTTTTAATCAAGGGGAGATTAATCGGGGTCAGCTAGGACCAGAGAAGGGTAGCTGATTCCAGTCAGCATAAAAGCTCAGGGTTTACTTGGAACAGGAATAGGAGGAAGTTAAGGACTCACTTCCACTTGCAAACTCACCACTTGTTCCTTAATCTGTGTTTGCCTTGCTCAGTGCATTAACACAACTGCTGAACTGATTGCTTTTTCAATGGCTTCTGCACCTCTCTATTTTCTGTGGTATTTCCCACAATGCAATTTTCCATGCCCTAATGATATCTAGTCTGAATACAGTGTTCTGGAAGTAGCATGGACTGGAGGACAGTCCTTGCTCTGAGACTCTATGGCCACATCTCTATGATCACTTGAGTAGGGTTGTCACCTCACCTATGGTGGCTTTTTACCTGACACTCCCATAGGCCAAAATAGAAGTGTCAGGTACAAAATGACCAAAGGTGGCAACCCTACTTGGAAGTAGGAAGTGACAAACAGGAAATGATGTTTTAGGGGCTGAAGTTTTGCTCTGGCCTGGTTTAATCAAACCACCCAATACCATTGCTATTTGAATGAGCCAGGTCCTTGCAAACAAGCCCTTTGCACTGAGTGACAGAAAACAGGGGATACAGGAAGGATGGTAAGGATTTCGTACAACATTCAGAAAGTGGGTTTGTGCCACTCCCCGCTCTAAAGATGTGGGAGGTGAAGATAAGTGTATATATTAGTTACCCATTGTAAATCAACTGGCGCCGGAAAGAGGAATTAAAGTGAATGGTTGATCAATGTGTGGGTTTGTGGGAAGGGAATTTGAGGCATAGAAGAGCAAGGGCAGGCAGATGGTGGCTTAGTAGAGGAGACAAAAAGAATTGGGCCATTTCCTAAACCAGGAGAATCTTCTGTTTCCAAATAGACCACTTTTTTTTTGTTTTGCAAGTTCGTGAGACTACAAAAACTAATTTTTTAGCATTGTACATTGATCAAAAGCATCATAAAAACAAATTACAGCATTACGGTTATCTGATATACAAGTAGATTTTTCAGTTGTCTACTAAGTGGTTTTGCAAATCCATCTTTAACAAAATAATAATGGTAGTGTGAGCATGAAAGCAAGAAAGCGGTTGATGGGAGCCAGTGTTCCCACTTGCATTGCAGGTTGGGATTTTTAAGAGCGCAATTTGCCTTCTCTTGTAGCTCGTCCTCTGATTGAGCGTGGAAGGGTAGCCCAGTTCTGTGGCTTCATCTACATAAAGTTGAACCAATTCAAGCTCTCTTGCAGACACTCACCATAGTACGGTATAAGAGATTAAGGTTGCAGTTCTGATCCCACTGCAGTTAACACCAAAATTCCCATTGACATGAATGGGTTAGGGATGCTCCCGAAGCCATGAGCCACAAACCCTCGGGGCTTTAATGGAGCGACTCTGTCCTAACCCATGACTGCTCCACTCTGCTCTGATTCATGTCTACCCCAGTTTCTTGTTCTGAACCTGACCCTGCTCTGTTCATGAGCCTGTCTGACCTGATCCAATCCTGGCTCCATTCCCACCTGGACTCTGAAGTCTGCCCATGACCCAGACTGTGAAGTCTTATAGCAGGGTATGCTGCAAGGTCCAACCTTTTTTTCCTTGAGGGAGTAAGGTGTGGGGTGGGAGCAGAGTTTTGTTGGTGTTTGGGTGCTAGTCAGTCTGTATTGTCTCTTCTGTTTGTCACTTGACGACTGTTGATTGGCACTAGGGCTGATTGGAGCTAGGGTTGCAACTTGCCAGCCATCCTGTATTTAAAGGTAAATGTGATATTTCAGAACTCCAGTGTCCCTTCTTTTTGAAAATCTGGTCTGGAAATCCCGGCTGGTGCTCCTCTCCATTTATTCTCGACGTCAAATTTCATTGAGCTGACCTTGTGCGGCCTTCTGGCACCTGCATTTCTGAAGTCTGTGTGTAGAGGGCGCCTCTCCACTTTCTTTTATCTGGGTCTTAATTATGTTCTGATCTTTCCCCCTTGGAGTTGCTGAGATACAGAGTTAAGAATTCTCTCTGGCACTGGTCGCCCTGTGAAGAGGGATCGTTGATTACAGCCACCCAGCTCATTTTGCCTTAGGGACTCAATTGGAAACTGAATCCATTTTGCCTCTTTATCTCCCCTCACAATCACCTCTAACTCCTTACAGGAAACAGGGCTTGGTCTAAGATATCCTGGAAAACATCTTGGCAAAGAATGTGGCTTGGCTTGGGGAACAGCTGGCTACCAGTCATACAGAAAAGCTTTAACCTGATGTCCAAAAATCAGAATTGTAAATAGAAAGTCTTTGAGTTGCTATTTGACTCTCAGAAAGTGATTGGTCTCCTGCCTAAATGCTATTTAAAAATATGTATTACATGAATTTCTCTGTAAACATGGATCTGGTCACGTAAGGTGTGGTGCACTTTCTGATTCAAACTGTACATACCATGGGTTGAGATAGCACATTATGGAGTGAGCTGCTGGGGAGAGTTTTTTTTTTTTTTTTTTAAACTAACAAACAAAACTGCAAAGAGTTTTTGGCACTATCTAGAGATCTCCATCCCAAAACTGCAGACATTTATCTAAAATCGCTGGGATTCCTGCCCTTTTATTTATTTTGAATCTCTAGTGTTGCCAATTTTCACAATTTGATCATGTCTCACACTACACTTGTGGTGTTGTTTTATAAAAACAACAACAAACCCTCCAGGTAATGGGGCCAAGTTTTCATGAAAATCTCAAATTCTTTTTTTTAAGTTTCTAGCCCTTGAGGCTATAGAGGAAAACTTGAAAATGTGGCCTGGGTGAACCCTAAGGCACAAACGTGACAGAATGAATAAAAGAAATGCCAAAGTAATTTATGTATTTTTAAAATCTCCTGGGTCATGATCCACGAGCCGCTTACTCTGCCTTCTTCTGTTTCCTGCCTTTTGCATTCTTACCATGATTTAACCAATTTCAAGAGCTAAGTAAGATCACTTAAAAATGTGTATTAGTTAATAGACTGAAGATGTGAATCCTGATTATTATTATGTTTTATTTCTATAGTGCTGGCAATGTACCTGGCACTGTACAATTAGTACTTAGAGACAGGTCCTTGCCCCCAGGGGCTTACAATCTATGAAAGACAGGGGAGGGAGAACATAGGGAGAGACAAGGATACATTCATGAAGGTGAGAAGTCGCAGGTGTACGTGCATAACTTAGGGGAAATCCGGCTGACCTGTGCGTGGACAGGGTGGGTGGTCCATGGACGGGACAGCCATGCATGGGGCTGCTTGTGTGCCCACGCTCCCACCCCACACAACGACTGCAGACATCCACCCATGGCCTCATGTGAAAACAGTAAACACCCTCTGAGTGAACGAGTGAGGAGAAGGCATCTGAAAACCTGATGGAAGAGGAAGATTTTCAGGAGGGATTTGAAGATTGGGAGGGTGAGAGCAGAACAAATGTAAGAGAGAGCAGAGCAAACGTATCCAGGAGGGAGTTCCGGGCATGAGGGGCAGCGAGAGAGAAGGGACAGAGACATTTTGAGGCGCAAAGGAGTTGGGAGCAGGTGGGGGCATGGGGGAGTGAAGCTTCTGGCTGGAATTTGGCAGGAATTAAGTGCAGAGAGCTTGTGCTGAATACGTTCAGGCAGAGGGAACCAGTGTAAGGCAGAGGGGAGGGGCTTAACATGGTCAAATCGACGGGCAAGTTGGGTGGCCTTGGCAGCAGGGATTGTTCTGGAGCAGGTGGCTTAAGGATTGCCTTTGGACTAGCCATTTAAGGGCCTGATCCTGCAAGATGCAGTGCTCCTGTAGCTCCCATTGAATTCACAAGGTATTGGGGTTTGTTCAGTACCCACCTGTAAAGTAAACGTACTTACTGGCCAATAGGGACCTGCAGCAAAGTTGCCAAATCGCTAGGCAGTTTCCTAGAATTGCAGATCATTAAATTAACCACCCACAGTCCTTTTTATCACCAACTTTGTATCAAATTTCCGAGGAACGCTAGAGAGATCTCCAAGTTACTTGAGAATGATGAATCCATAAATAATAGCCCATTACTAGCTGCATGGAAGCTAACCCTGAATGTGAGAGCTTACCCAGTACAGTGGAGGTCTTCAGAGGTTTAAGTGTCCATTAAATTGCAGAGTATTAAATGTTTGGTAGGTTCAGTCCGTGAGGTTAGGATATTAGTGCCGAACAAACTGACGTTTAAATGTGGATGATTCTGACCTGGGAGGAAACCTGTGGAGGGTGCTTTTCTTTTTCCACTGAAAGCAAATAGATGACCCCTCGCTTTCTGGGCAGTTTTTCCATTCTGTGGCTGATAGGTATGAATATATTTTGCACCAGATTATGTAATAGGCCTATTGGTGTAAAAGGCGTAAGAGCCTCACTCCTGCCTTTGGCATGCAGGGGGTAAAGGAAGAGTGGCTAATCCTGCCCAGCTTCATAACTGGGACCATATGAATTTTCCAAACACAGCCTAATATGAGGGCGGGAAACCTCAAGCCTAGAGCACATGTGACCCACCTCTAGCTTTTATTTGGCCCCTTTCCAGTTCCTGGATCTCCCAAGCACTGAAAGATCAGGGTAAGGCAGCAGAGAAAAGGGCATGTGCATAAGGCTAGAGGACAGATCCATGACACATCCATGATCTCAACCCTTCTCTTTCTGAGCACACCTCTTACGCACCCCTTCTCCCAACTTTTGTGTGGCCGTTGGAGCTTATATTCATTTTCACAGTGGACCCTGAGAGCAAAAAGGTTCCCTACCTCTGATCTAAAGACTAGAGGCATTGTACATGGAAGAGATGTCTCTTGGTTTGGTCTTATGTGGTGACCAGAAAGGCAGCTTGAGTTGTTCAGAGAAGCCATGGAGAATGGACTTTAGAGAACTGCTTGTAATTGTCATGTATTCACTGTTGTTATGACCATTACTAAATGATCCCTGACCAGTAGTGTAGCACTGGGGTCCTGGAGCCACACAGGGGTGCTAGGGTGTCACTTTGGGGAATTAGCAACCCCACTGCCACGCCCTTCCAGCCTTCACTCTGGCTCTATCCCCCAAGAGTAAGAGGGTGCATTTTATAGGGGTATCCTGTAGGGTCCCTATCCTTGACTCCAGCCTCCCCTTAAGGCCAAGGCCTATGCCTTCATATAGCGCACAGTTCCTTAGGCTTCTACCAAAGCCCTCTCAGTTCTTCACCTTAGCCCCAACCTGGGCAAGTCCCACCTGCTTAGAGTAGGGTATACTCTTTAAACAGGGGGTATTTTCAGACGTCACGAGATCACAGTCAACCACAGTCAATTCCCTGTGGTGACTGCGATCACGGAACGTCTGTTGGGGGGAACGGATGTTCCCCCCCAGATATTACCACGGCGGGGAATCACTTTCGCCACGCGAGCGGCGGGGCCGGCGGCGGTCACGTGGTGAAGGCGATTCCCCGCCGTGGTGAACCCCGCTGTCACTTCTGGATGGCGGCCATGGCCCGGAATCCCCACAGGGATTCCGGCCCATGGCCAAATCGGGCGAGCGCTGTGGCTGCATTGGCCGTGGCGGCCGCCCGTCTCCCCAGAGGGCGGGCGGCGGGGACCGTGGAGGGGGCGGGGCTCTGCGGCCGCACGTTGCGCCACGCGGCCCCGCCGCCTCCCCCTCCCCAATTCCCCGCCGGGATCCCGCAGCACATCTGTTAGGGCGTGACGGGGTCATCCCGGCGGGGGATGAATTTATTGTTTTCATGACGGGCCAGTTGGCCTCGTCATGTCTGAAAACACCCAGGGTTTCTTCCCTGGAGCAGGGAGCCCATAGCAACAGCTCCTGCTTCTACAGCCTCTTAGGGCCTTTTTAAACAAGCGGGATTTCTCCCACAGTTTAAACCTATGGCTCTTGGACACCTCCACGGGGGGGGCTTCAGACGCTCCTCCGTGAACCAGAAGTCACCCAGGCGTCATTAGAAACAGCGGCACTGGGTGACTCCCAGGTGTTTTGAGATGTGGCATAGATAAGACCCCCAAATTGAGGTCTTATTTATGCTGTGTCTCAAAACACCCGGGAGCCACCTGGTGCTTCTGTTTCTAATGGTGCCTGGGCGACTTCTGGTTCACAGAGGAATGTCTAAAGATCCCCCGCGGAGGTGTCCAAGAGCCGCAGGCTTAAACTGTGGGAGAAATCTCACTTGTTTAAAAAGACCCAAAGTCAGACTGAGTTCAGGCCCTTTATACCCCTTGAGCATGCTCAGTCTGACCGGCACCTACTAAGCATGTCACAGCACTTAGAGCTCAGCAAGCCTCCCTGAGCCCAACTGGGCATGCCCCAGGACTTGACTGCAGCAGAGTTCCTAGTCTCCACTGGGCATGCTCCAACAGGCTGATGCTTGACAGTATAGCCGCTGGCAGCTCAGGAACAGGGATCCAATAGGCTCAGAGGAGTGAATGATGTTTCCCCACCTTCTATTTGGGGCAATAGGGAGTTTACTGCGCTCAAAAAAGTTAGCTGCTTCACTTCTTTTTTAATTGCTGGTGCACTGCTGAGGCAACTGAACGTGGAAGGAAACCTGTGAATTACTCTTCCAGGCTGGTGAATGTAGCTCAGCAGCTCCAGCTGGGAGCAAATGACAGGCCGGGCAGTGCAAAAATATGTTCCCATGATTCCCTTGTGCTGGTAAGGAGTTTCCAAGAGGAACAGCCTTAACTTAACTCTTCCTCTGTCCTACAGCCTTAAATTCCTTGTTCCTTTCTTAACTACAGACTTGTTTTGAAAACCATTCCCCCCCCCATAGTTCAAGGTTTTACTAATAAAAATGTATTGTTTGTGGTTTTTCAGAGGGGCATTTGTCTCTCCCCAAGACCCATCATGAGGAATGGTGCTCGCTTGTAGGATCTTAAAGAAACCTGAAACTGAAGTGTAGGTTCTGGAGTATAGAGGAAGCACAAGTTGCACAGAGCCTTCATCCCAGTAATGATGACTATTAGAGAAATATGGATGTGATTCACACAAGGGCAATAAGGCTTCCCTAATGTCTTGTAGATGTGAATGGGGAAGAGTCTGAGATGTATTTTGTCAGGCTGAACAATACCCATCTTGTATTAATCCCCTGCAGTGATGCAGTGGTTCCAAATATACAAGCATCCTATTTGGGAGGGGGCTAGGCATCATTCAGGCGCACGCAGGGGGCTTTGGCATCAGGAATTTAAAAGTCATAAGATCCTATTGTGCAGCTATCTCGTTAGCTTCCTCTTCCTCTTGCACCAGATTTCACAGGCATGCGAGCAGCATTAGTGCACTCTAGCTGCTCTCTAATGAGGGGATATTTGTATCCTGGTAATTTAGAATTTACTGTGCTACAGTGATTGCCTTAAAAAAAATTAATGTTTACCACGCAATGGCACTTGACCCGCCATGGAATTTTCAGGATCCCTATATGTAGAATCAGAATGGGGAACAATGCAATAAAATTTAACTGTTAAAAGTGGGATAATTTATTCTGTTTTTTTTAAAATTGATTGTAATCAGGATAGACAAAACCCAGGAGCATTAGGTGAGAATCAGATTCCACCCCCTCCCATCTTGGAAGTTAAAGGAAAAGGGCATTATATTATAAGATACTAAGAATACATGAATGCCTAATTTTTTCTTGTTACAAGTCAATAATATCAAGCATAGTAATTAAAATTCAGCAACAAGCTTTCCCTGACATTCAGTTGATCTTCTGCATAAACCTACATGCCTAGCCAAACACAATTTGGGGCACCAAAATGATTGACTTGGACCCAATCTGGATGTCTCCAGGATGGATAGTGGGAGGCAATGGATTTACCACTTATTAATAAATTCCAATGTATGCAAATAATCATGTTATAGTTCAGTGATTCTCAAGCTTACAACAAATAGAAGGAAATATTTTTTCCCTTAAGATACAACTGACCTGTGGAAGCTTTTGCCAGAGGATGTTGTGAATGCCAATAGGTTTAAAAAAGGATTGGAGAAGTTCTTAGAGGATAAGTCCATTAGTCAAACTGGTCGGGCGATGAGACCTCTGACTGTCAGGGGCTCGGAGTGAAGATCAGGAAATTATGACTAAGACTACATGGGCTGTAGATGCTCCATCAGCTTTGTACAATCCCTAAACAAAATTAATTCACTCTTTTATGAGAGCACCTGAAAGCATCCCAAATATTGCCCTTAGGCTTGAATTTGGACAGCCTGGGTGGGATGTTGGGGTTTGGGATAGCGCTATTCATTGTTGGCTAAGAATTAATCTGAGTGGCTCCCTTGGCCTCTTTCCTTATTTTGGTTGCCGACCCTTTTTTGGATATCTGGAGGCAGGTCGTTTCCAGGAAGTTGCAATCTATGGGATTAGATTTATCCTCTTTGACCTCTAAGAGTTTCCCTGTGGCACACTTTGAAATCCGTCTCAGACTAAATGATATCCACTGTCAGCAGGATAGAACAGAAATCTCTCTTTACCCCTCTTTGAGTCATTATCATGATTTGATCCTGAAGGCTGTACCTCAATAGCTTTTGCAAGGTACTTCGTTCAGACGTATTTTCCTTTTCTTCTCGGCCCGACTTAATGCACTTCCAACTAGGACTTTGGAGGGGCGGAAGGATGGGTATTCCTTTCGTCCTACGTATTTGCCCTTACGATCAGCTAGAGGCAGAGACGACAGGTCATGTTCTGTTTGAGTGCCCTCCCTATCAGACTATAAGAGTTAAATATTTGAATGCCCATCTAGAGAGATACCCTGGGCGTACGGGCTCTGAAGTAACCAGAATATTTCTAAATGATTTATCCTCGCAATGTACTATAGATGTGTCTTCATTCCTGGTCCAGGCCTTTTCATTGAGAGAAAAAAATCTTAATTTTGCCCATAATATCTTGTGACAAGGTCAACTTCCAAACGAGTGAGTTTAACCCAGGAACTGGCTAGTCGCCAGATGCTCCGAGGTATGTTGCTGAAAATAGGGTTTGGGTTTATCCTGCTTATAGTCTTATTGTTACATTTGCTTGGTTGTTTTAAAACGATTTACTCTAGGAGCTGGAATTCCTGGTTACTAGGAAAAGTTTTTATATTTTAGTCCTTCTCCTAATTTGTATTAGGTTAAGCTACTTTATTTGAAATAATGATGTTTTGTATTTTGCTTTTGCGATGACCAATGGTCAAGCATAATAAAATAGAATTGAATTGACTAAGGCTAAGATCCCTCAAGGTTAAGCATGCAGCTGCTCCTCATGCTTGACCACAGAATAACAGCAAACATTATTGGCTGTGGAAAAGGTGCACAAAAGTTATTTTTGAAACACACTGCAGCGAACAAGGAGGTGTGAAAGGCGCCCCTCTAGGTGACTCCTCCTTGATTCCCGTTTCCACTGCCATCTCTCCTTCCATCACCCTCCTCTTCCCCTTGCAGCTGCTGCTACCCAATCTCCTCTCCTCCTGCTGACACCGCTTAACTTCTGGCCCTGATCCTGCTGTTCTGCCTCCACTGTGGCTTGGCTGGCCTCGCAGCCCCTCCCCGGCTCCCCCAAGCTGCTACACCAGCTGCCCTGACGGCCCCGCTTGGAACAGCTCCTGCTGCGCAGCGGCAGCTTTGCTGGCCCCGTAGCCCTTGCCCAGCTCTCCCAAGCTCCAGTTGCCTGAAAGTCACAGAGGTCTCCTGAAGTCATGGAATCCATGACTTCCGTGACAAATGATGAACCTTAATTATGACTTGTGCATTTCACTGAAATTACTGAACCAGGCCACTGTCAAAGATAGGATGCTGGGGTAGACAGTCTGTTCTAACCCAGTATGGCACTTCTTAAGCTTCTGAGATTTAGGGTGTTTTCAAACAAGACGATAGCCTGCTGGAGTCCATGTTTGGTCTGTGCAGCCCCTACTCACATGTTTAGCCCTGTACGGCCTGGGCCCCACCTATCTGCAGGAGCGCCTCACACACACACACACACCAGCTTCTGGATCGTCTGCTGGGAGCGCCTGGCTCGGGGAACGACTATGGAGAAGGCGTTCTCGGTGGCCGCACCTGGAACTCCCTTCCAGTGGAGGCCCGGGTGGTCCCAGATCTCCCGTCCTTTCTCCGACAATGTAAGACCTGGCTGTTCTGCCAGGCTTTCGGTGACGGAGATGGGTGGCGGGTGGGTGGGTTGAGGGTTAGGGGTGTGTGTGTTCTTTTGTTTATTTTTTAATATGTTTATATATATTTTTGAATTTATTATATTTATATTGTATTTTTATCTTTTGTATTTGTTAGCCGCCCCGAGCTGCTTTGGCAGGAGGGTCGGGGTAAAAAATAAGTTAAATAAATCAAATAAATAAATGTAGAGCTAATAAACGGGCAACCCTCTGCCCGCATTTCATGTGCTGGTGGTAGCTGCCACCAGTGGCACCACTCAGCACTTTCCCTCTCCCCAGCCCTGGCTCTGATGGAAAAGGGGGTGGGGGGAGACTTCTTCCCTGACTGTGACCCCCCCCCCCCCCCTTTCCATCAGAAGCAGCGCTCACGTGCTCTCCCAACTGAGAGGCGGCTGCAAGAGGAGAGAGCGTGTGTGTGTGTGTGTGTGTGTGTGTGTGTGTGTGCAGAAAGGACCTTCTTTCTCCAGAGGATCTGCACCTGCATATCTCTCTCCATTTGGGAAAGGCACTGAGGGGAGCACAGGAGCCCCATAGATCCTACGGAGGCATCTCTCCCCTTGCTTGCTCCCCTCGGTTCCCTTTCCAAACAGAGAGAAAAATGCAGCTGCAGATCCTCTGGAGAAGGCCCTTCCTGCATCCTATGCCTCGCGCTCTCCTCTCGCAGCCTCCTGTCAGCTGATAGAACGCAACTCCCTCTGCTCTAGCAGTCACTCTATGGTGCTGGTGGACCTGGATGCGGGCGAGGCTGCACATAACCTAATTAACAAGATGTGCTAATGTGGGTGTGCATTAGCACACGGTGGGCCTGTGATGTCCTTGGATGATGCTGTGAGTGGGGAGCAAGTGGGGACTGTGTGGGGAGTGTGAACACCTAATAGGCTAGTGTGGGCTATCATCTGAGTCTCATTTATTTTCACCCTTAAATATAATTTGTGAAATATAGTATATTTAAATTGTGACACCCCCCACCCCCCATCCCATTGGTTGGGATTGTGGTGCGATCCCACTTTGGGTCCTGACCCATAATTTGGAAAATTCTGCTCTAGTTTCACAGGCTTCCTCCAGTAGTGTTGCACTGGCATGTTGTTTTCAGTAAGTGAGATTAAGCAGGTAGATTCAGTGAGTAGGCTAGAATTCTGTTTTTCCATCTTTGTAGTAATAATCTGGCCTTCATGGGTACATCCTTTCTACCTACCATAGGCATTGTGTTCTGTGTGCTGAGTCAGCACCAGAGATTTGTGATCATGGGTTTATACTCAATGTCTAATCAAGTGTTAAACACTGAGCCCTTTTGCCAGCAATGAACGTATGCAATGGTGGATCAGTGCCCAAAACTGGCATATGTCATGGCAGCTTCCGAAACAACATATGAGCGGGGGTGATTGATAATCAGACTTGGAGCCTCTGAAGCGTAGATCTGGGTTCAGTGCTGAAGGCAAATGGCAAAATCTACACAGCACGGAGTGCTACAATCAAAGGCATTAGAGGGACATTTAAGTGCTTTCTCCCACACATCTATTTATTAATAGCAAGTTGAGTTCACTCTCTAAGAATTTTTTCAGGTACTGTTAATCACATAATCTACACATATCAAATGCAAGTTCAGGGACTGTAGATTTGCCATCAGTCATACAGATTCAATAAAAACCAACAAGTGCAATAAAAAAAAATCAGATACACTTTGCACCACAGGTGGAAAACAGTGCATGCGCAAACGCTGCAGAGCTTTTAAGCAGTGACCTCGACTTGCTAAAAGCAGTGATGCGCTTCAGTCTTTCTGCAGATTTCAAAGACTGAGGTTAGGCCACAGGTAGCCAGATTTGTGCCACTCTGAGCTGAAACACCAGCCTTGGACAGTCCAACACCCACGACCAAGCCTTTGGTCAGGACCTTACTAGCTTGTCTTGGGACACAGGGAAGTGAC
The DNA here is from genome assembly GCA_003113815.1 of Sphenodon punctatus. NCBI lineage: Eukaryota > Metazoa > Chordata > Lepidosauria > Sphenodontia > Sphenodontidae > Sphenodon > Sphenodon punctatus. Next base: position 924,603 of record QEPC01011926.1, on the reverse strand, counting down.
ACAGAGGTTCCTGGATGTGGGGCACACTGCTTCCAGGCACCCACACACTGCCTCTCTTTGAAGCCGGCTGCCACCATAGTCCACCACACATGACTTTGTGGTCTATCGGTGGACTGCAATTGGCATCTTGCTGACCCCACATTAGACAAAGTCAGAATTTTATCTCCTAGAGCTGGTTTTCTCACATGGACAGTTATATGTACCAACCAATGTCATGTCTGAAATCCATGGAGTGCCTCAAAACACAAGTGCTACAGAGATATGAGCAAGGACCTTTTTCAAATATAGTAGGAACATGTACTAAAAACATAGTTTTCAGAAAAGTGTTATAGCATTTTCTATGAATGCATTCACAAATGTTCCATGGGCAAGAATCTTAAGGAGTCTAAGTTAATGGTTTGGGACTTGGGCTATACAGTTGTGAGAGAACTTCTTAGTGAAGAAGCTGTAGGATGGAGATAGGAGCCTCTTTGAGAGAGGCCACCACTTGAGTGCTTCCTCTACTTGCTCTTTGTCCAGTTCCTAAATATGTTTCAGAACAATCTTATTTGTAACTACATACAGAAAACTCGGGAAGGTAGATTACATTGAATTGTGAGCTGTTCAGCCAAGGTTCAGTGGGGTTATGCCCTGGGGAAAAGTCTCCAGCAGTCACCAGTCTTTTGATGGCCACTTTTTCAAATTATTGACATCCTGTCCTGAAGGGAAACTGGTAGCCCTCGTCTTAACAAGTCATTGAGAATTTTGGCAGTGTACCAAGGTACCTGATTGCCTTTTCCATATTGCAGAATGCTGCCTAGGGTAGGAGGCTGGCTGATCTTCTGAGTAAGCAATGTTCCGTAAATCAGTGTTATGGAAGGAATAAAAGGCGAGCAGCATGATGCTTCAGTGCTCTGCTAGGCTGTTGTTTTGAATTTCTATAAATGGTTTCCAGTTCCAAACATATCACATTAAAACTTACCAGTTATCAACTATCCATCTGGAGAGGCTAATGCCTCCTTTGACTTCCTGTTTTTGAAGCCTCAGCAAACTGGTTCTCAATCTTTTTCCAGCTTATAAAAATAGCTGCATATTCTGTGCTTCCTAGTTGTTTTTTGTAGACCTACTTAGAGAGGGGTCTTGGGAGAACCATAGGTAGCACAATATTTGGGAGTGGACATTCATCCCCCTCCCACCTTCAAGTTCACTTGGTCAAATAAAAGCAATGGTGAGCTAGAGTGTCTTTCTAGGCCTTAGTTTTAAGATGGGTAAGGACTGGGTCTCAAACCAGCCCTGGGTACAGTGGCTGGCACCTCAATACCACTGAGGCACTCTGGCCAGGGCTAGTGCTAAGGCCTTACTCCATGCTGCTGAGGCCACACCCCTGCCTCAGCCTTACTCCACGCCCCCCAGCTTCCTGATTGGCTGCTGACCTGTATATAAGGTCGGCCTAAAGCCACAGATTATTTGTCTTACTTCCTTGATCCCTGACAGGGTGTGTGAAAGGGACTGTAGGTTTGGCAGTATTAAATCAAGTGGGAAACATTGGGGGCTTTTAATAGTGTCTACTTGGTAACTGGAATCTTCTTTGATACATCTTGTAATTTCCCAGGATGGTCATAGCACATGCTGTGTATCAACTCTGCTCTAGGAAGGGACTCAGCAGAGCGGCTTGCTAGTGCTACTGGAGACACTTTCCCATAGAGCTAGAAAGCAGGAATTCCAGTTTCCAGGTGTCTGTGACTCTTGGCATCTGTCAATCTACTTCAGCAAAAGAGCGCTGCATAGATGTGGAAGACACCCAAGGGGGAGCAGATGACATTCTTTGGGTTTGCATTACTGAGACGGTGGCAGCCAGAGGGTTGTTCTCCAGAGCAGGGTGTCAATATAATTGATTAGCAGGACTTTATGCTAATATTATTCATCTCCATCAGCACCATTGTCCACTTGCCATGCTTGTTGGTATTACATACCGTATCCTTACATTGTTTTCAGTTTCCCCTTGAGAAGTTTAGAAACGCTCTCCAAAGCTAACATTTGCGTAGGGCCTACGGTATTTTGTGTCCTGCTGCGGAGGCAGAGAGTTAACCAGGATATTGAATGGAGTAGCTTCACAATTGCTTTCTTTCGTCGTAGCTGATCCTGGTGCATGCACAAAGAAATGAAGGAAGCAGAGAGATGTGGCTTGCACTTCATAAGAAAAGCAAAAGGAATATCAATATCTGTCAACTGGGAAGGGATGAAAGCAGCAGGAAAAGAAATTATATTTTCAAGCTTTCAGAAGGAGATTGCAATCAAAGGAAAGTGTGTAGTATTTGACAGCTTCTCTTTAAAATGGCTCAATTAAAGAAGAGTCTGGAAAGATCGCCGGATGCCTCTCCTGTAATTAGAGATGTATTAAGCCCCAGAACATTAGACTTGTCATCTTGAGTTCTGAAGGGCCAGCTGCAATGGAGTGAGTCCAAGGAGAGCTTCATCTGAGTGTGAGCTAGGTGCTGAGTGGGTAAACAATGACTAGATGGATGGATGCTTCAGGACTCGCACTCCTGGGGGAAAAGAAGTGCTTGGGCTCTCTGTCTCTAGATGAAATGAGCATATTGAGAGTGCGTTGCCACCTGCTGCTAGGTAGGATTTGCATACACTTCTTCAGCAATCCATAAAGTGCCCGAGAGTTATGCCTAGAGGTTCCCCACCTACACACACATCATGAAGTGCATTGCATGTTCAGGCATGTAAAATAGGGTGGGTAACAGTCTGCCTTGATTATAAGACTCTGCAGAATTAGCCCACAAATAACATAATTACATGGGTCCTTCAACCCCAAAATGTTTTATTTTATAACACCTAGTGCACAATTCATCACCTGCCAGCTCCTGAACTGTGATCCACTGGGCACTTTAATGGTCCAGGCCTGGGCCCACGTCTTTCCCACCTCTGGCAACTCCCTCTTCAACCCTTCGATGCAGAGCTGGGCCTCCATCCATTCCTCTGACCTGAGATGGTCAGTCTCTTCCTAGGTAGTCCCTGATGATCCTCCAGCGGTTCCCATCCATTTCAGTGGGATTTGTGCTGGTGCAAAGGGTTAGTGCTGACACTAAATAGCTTAAGGATCACACCTTTAATCTATTCGTCATTGATATGGAAGAGTTAGTAAATAGTGTCAATTGTGAGCTTTGCATACCGATGGGGAGAGAGAATAGAAAGGAGGTCAGGAACAGGGGAAAGAAATAATAAAATGAGATTCAGCTTGGAAAAATATGCAGCTAGTGCAGCTGTCTGGAAAATGGGAATTTTGTCTTGTGGGAAGTGACAACATTTCCTCACAACTCATTTCCAAACAACTCATTTCCATTTCAGTTAGAAACAGAATGCCAAATAATTTCAGGAATGAAAAGTTCCAGAAAAAAATAGAATCTGAAATGCCTAAGCAAAAAAAAAATATTGACATTTTCAGTCCAAATGATGATCTTTTTTATTTTTCCCAGTTGGAAAATGAACGGATTTTGTTAAAACTGACATTTCCCATGGGAACTGCATTTTGACAAAACTGAATTTGCTGATGGAAAAATCTTTTCTCTGAAAACTTTTTTGACCATCTGGAGCTGCTGAGATAAAAATAATCCAGAATGTACAGAGGTGAATGTTACAGGAAGCAAGCCCAACAGAGCTGCTTTCTTCAGGATGTATGAGTGCAGTTCACAGGTGCAGGAGGACACAAATTCCCATCCTCTAAGCACTGAGGCGTGTCTTACTACTCAGAATATGAACATTCTCTTTCAGATAATGCATGCACTACCAGTTACATGTGTACAAGTCCCAGTCACTTCATTGGGACTTAACTGCTGGAGATTTGGGCTGTAAGGGAAAGATGGTCTGGTCTGAAATGGTCACTTTGTGCCATGTAACAGATCTTATGCCAATCATCACATGTGACAAGAGGGGGTGGATGGATGGTGGGTACAGTTGCACCCAGCCTCCAAGCTCTGTGGCTCTCCCAAAACATCAGGAATTTTCTTTCTTAATCTGATGAGTAAAATATGTGGAAATAAAATACTAGAATCGTCTCAAGAACTCTATTTCACAACTATGACGGGGATGGGAGGTAGGAGCCCTCCAGCTAACAGGACATACAGGGTCACACATTTCTCTCAATGGGCTTGACAGTCACCTAAGTGAAGGGGCCTTGTTCCTAAGCCATAGCTGGCTTACTTCTGAATTGGGGAGTCACAGCCAGCTTAGGTGGAAGCGATGGAGAATCAGTGCTTCAGCACTATATGTACAAGAAGAATTAAGCTGCTTTTAGACATGTGCGGTGAACACGCTGCATAAAATCACGCTGCATGTAAATATCCCGCATGTGAGATTTAGACGTGATATTTCACGCGTTAAAGCCGGTTGCACGTTATTTTAAAGCCACAAATTAAATACCTCAATGTCGAGGTATTTAATTAGCGCCTTTAAAGGAATGCGCGACTGGCTTTAACGTGAAAAATGTCACGTCTAAATACCACATGCGGGATATTTACACGTAGCGTGATTCTATGCAGCATGTTCATCGTGCACATGTAAAAGCGGTCAAGTGAGCAAACTTGACATGCGGTGCAATCCCCAAACCACTTACTCAAATTGTAGTCCCATTGAAAGTGGCTTACTGGAGATAGACATTAATGGTGCTACCCTGGAGTAAGTGGGTTGAGGACTGTGGCTGTAGTGACAGTCCTCCACTAAGAGTAGGGGCTGCCATTCAGCAGGCCTGGACCATCGTCCAGGACTATAGTCTTGTTTATTTTCACTCTTAATAGACTCCACTTTCCTGTGGCACTTATCACCGGAATATCCAAGTGATTTGCAAATGTTTGTGAAAGTTACAAAAGCCCATTGAAGGGCTGACGAGAACTGAGGTGGTTCCATGGATACTGGTGCTCATGCTCACCGGGTTTGGGATAATTCAAAAGAAAAAAAATATTCCTGTCTATCTACAGTTCCAAGGGCTGCTCCGGTGGTTTTGCCCTGCAGTTGCTCTGGGGGAACTGATGCCTGTCTTTATTCCTCATTCAGTAGTTTACTGGGGCAAGGGCTGAAATCATCTTTTTTCCCCCCTTTGGAAGGGCCCTATGTGTTATGTGAATGTCCCAGAGTCAACCGCAGGGTAATCTCGAGAACCCCAGGGGAACCTCAAGGTAACATTAGCTATCCCGGAAAACTCCTCGGGTTAGCCTTTAGTTTTAACAAGCCCTCTGTTAAGCCAGGTCTCTGAATTTAAAGCCAAAATCCTTCCTCCTACCTTGGGGCTGAAACTCACTGTTAATTTAGCAGCCAATTTGCATTTTTATCACTTTCTTGGCCGGCTGATGAACATTAATTCAGTGCAAGTTTCACCGATTGCCGGATGCTTAATTATTTGACCAACGCCTTCTGCCAAGAAGGAGGCTGCAGTATAAAGGGGGCCGTTTTAGTCTTGATCTATTTTTGTCTGCCTCAGGAAGAAGAAGAAGAAGAAGAAAAAAAAAACAGATTTACTCCAGGCAGCCACTCTTTGCCACAACTCAGCGCAGAAGAATGAGCAAATAAACTGTCTGATTTCTTTAGCTGATGGATGTCCGCATCATTTCTATATTCAAGTCAGTCAGCATTGCAATAGATTTCATCTTTCTCTCTCCCTTCATCAGCAGCTATTCTGTGCCCTTCCATCACTGCTGTGCTTCCTTTTAGAATGGAAAACTTGCAGGGAAGCGGTTATTCTTATCACTGTCTAGTGAAATGAGAACCTGAAAACCTCTGTGATTAGTATTTATCACTGGTCAGCCATCTAACACCGCACAAGATACCATTCCAGAAGAGTACATAAAAGGCCAATACATCACTTGGCAGGGTAGAGAGAAGCCGGCGAAGACTCCTCCTAAAGGCTAAAGGCCACATGAGCTGGGGTAACATGTTTTTAAAAAGTGATAGCATTGGTTAAAAGAGGATTAATCAAGGGCAGGAACTCTCCCCACCAAGAGATGGTTTCAGCCCAAGCAAGTGCCAATTCTCAGCTTAACATAGGCTCCAGCTAAGCTGAGGTGCATGTGGGGACAGTCGAGACCTTGAATGTGGGTCAGTGTGAGGAGAGGTGGCATGGATCAAACAAGAACCAGATGCTGTTTTGGAGGAAAGGAGGTTTATGGTGTAATAAGCTCTGAGTGAGCAGCTTAGCTTCTCCTTGCGCTCAGGTTTATTGCTCTGTATCAATATAATAGGGCTGTCACATAATGATTTGTTTATTGATATGCAAATGTCAAGTGTGACCGGAGGAGAATGCAGCTGCTGGTGGCTTTGAATTACCTGGGTGGCGATAGAGGCCGGGGCCTGACGCTGTAGTAATGAGTTGTGACAGGAGTTAGAAGATGACACTCACTAGCTCATTAGTTCCTTCCAGGGCACTTTCCCCTTCATCATGACCAAAGCGACAGGGCAGTGTCTGAATGTGCCTAGATGCCAGTGGCTTGTCCCTCTGGTGCATTCCCCAGTCTCTCTTGCTGCTTTTCCACACCCTGTTCCCCAAGGCATCCAGAGCACCGCTGTTCTGAGCAGCCAGACTGCTCGCCCCTTCGACGATTTCAAAGCATTAGTAGAAAAGGAAGCTCAGACCCTTCTGAGAACCTTGGTGGTTTTTAAAAGAAGCAACATTGGAGACACAACTGCAAGCCATCCCTATGAGGAGGGAAGACAAGCCATGAACAAAGTGGGGGAAGAGATACAGATCAGGTCATAACAAAGACTAGCAGCCCTGTTTGCATGAATATAAATTAGCAGGGCCTAATGAATTATACACTAAGATCCTGGAAGAATATTTTGTAGAAATCTTAGAACATCTAGCAATTATCTTCACAAACTCATGTAGAACAGGCAAGATCCCAGAGGATTGAAGAAGAGCAAACATAGGGTGTTTTCAAATGTGATGGTGGCTGGGCTTGGTTTAACCCAGGGGCCACCGTCATGTTGAAATGCACCCGCCAAATGTTTCCCCAGCCAGACCCGGAGTAAGACAGGCTTTCATGTTTGAAAGCTTGCTTTACTCTGCGGTCTGGAATGGCTGGGGGGCAGGTGCAATAGCAGCCACCATTGCCACCTGTCAGGGAGGGGCCAGGCTGGGTGAACACACATCTGCCCTGCCCCCATGCTGTGACTGAGCTCCCCTGATGTCAGTTTGTGGGCTGGGCTCACTCCCAGTTGCGGTAGCAGGCTGACCCCTGTCCGGGTACATCTGTGGTGGTGCTCTGGCGCCGTCACATGTGAAAGTACTCAGTGTGTCTCTTTTTTTAAAAAAACGAAGTGAAAAATGAAGACCTGGGGAATGAAGTCAGCTTGACTCCAATACTTTGGGAGATACTGGAATGAACTATTTGTGAGTACCTAGAGGAAGATGGAGTGATTACTAGTTATCAACAGGGATTTGTTGCCAGATAAGTTTAGTTCCCTTCTTTGACAGGGTAACTGGTTTAGTGGACATGGGGAATGTAGCAGACATATCTTTACTTCATTAAGGCTTTTGACACGGTTCCTTATTACAGTCTCGGAAGTAGGCTAGAGAAATGTGGGGTGGAAAGAGCTACTGGCTGGAGGGTGGATTCACAACTGGCTGAAAAGTTGCACTCCATTATTAATGGATTGGTATAAAACAGTGAGGAGATATCAAGAGGGGTCCCATGGGGGTCTGTCCTGGGTCCAATATTGTTCAAAATTATCAATGATTTGGAAGAACGAACAGAATTTAATATGTGAATTTGCAAATGACACAAAACTGGGAGGAGGTGTAAACAGTTTGAAGGATAGGATTAGGATACAAAATGATCTAGATAAATTAGGGATCTGGGGTGGAAGAAATAAAATGAGATTTAACAAAGACAAATGTGAAGTATTGCACATAGGGACAAGACACCAATCAGAAGTCTAAAATGGGGTACCACTGACTAAGGTCCACCATGGAGAAAGATCCTGTTATAGTGGATCGCAAACGAAACAGAAGTGAACAATATGACACTGTTGCAAAAAAGGCAAATGGTGCTTTGGACTGCATTAACAGAAGCATGCATCATAGCCAAGATGTAAGAAGTAATTGTGCCACTTGGCACTGGTGAGACCTCATCTGTGTTCGGTTTTGGGCACCACACTTCAAAGATGTCAACAAACAAGGAGAGCAACTAAGATCAACGGACAGGAATACAAGCCATCTTGGGAAAAGCTGAAAGAATTGGATATGATTAGCTTAGGGAAAAGAAGACTAAAGAGAGAGAGCAATTTTCAAATATCTAAAGGGGTGCCATAAAATAGATGAGAGGTTATCCTCCACTGCCACAGGGGATAGGACAAGAGGCAATTGGCTTAAATTACAGCAAGGGAGATTTCAGCCAAATATTAGGGGGAAACGTCCCAGCTGCAAGATCGGTTGGACAGTGGAATCGGTTGCCTGGGGAGGTTGTGAAATCTCCTTTAATGGATGTTTTCAAAAAGTGGCTGGACAAGCATCTGCCAGAGATGCTGTAGATAACTGGTATCCTTGCCTCAGAGCAAGCGGTTGAACTAGATGACCTTTGAGGTCGCTACCAACTCTACAGTTCTTTCCCAGAAGGACACACGCCACCAAGATTCTTGGGGACCGACCAGGCTCCCTGGAAGCGAGATCATTGCTTTATTTCTCCTGGGCTGGGCTGCTGTGCCCGGTGGGGCTGCCCCTGCTTGCTGAGCTGCCCCGGGGAGCTGCGTGGCGCGGGGAGAACCCTTCCGACCTGCAGAGCCCACCGGAGCCTGGCAGCAGCACACACCCGGCCGCGGGGAGAGCGGGCTCCCTTCGGCGGGGCCCCTCCTCCTGCTGCTGCCTGGGCAGGTCGGTGTCTCTTTAAGCGGTGGCGGGGGGAGGGATCAGGCTGACAATGGGCCGGGGCAGCGGAGTTGGAGCAAGTTCCCGGCGCCGCAGCCTCCCGTTTTTGAGGTGAGCAGCAGCCTGGAGCAGGCAGGCGGGAGCTGCAGCGTGGCTTGCAGGCACGGATTACACCCCGGGAGTCCAGCCCCGGCTTCTCCCTGCGCGCTGGCGAACTTGGCTTGGGATGGAGCGTGGGGCAGGCGGGAGCCAGGGCAGGAGTGATGAGTTAGTTTAGCCCTTGATCCGGGGATCCATTCCCTCCGAGCCCCAGGAGCAGCGGGCTTTCCTCTGGTGCGGCGCGGCAGGGTGGGTTTCCAGACAGAGACCCGGCTCGCTCTGCTCTGCCGTTCCTCGCTGGATGTGCCCCTGGAAGGACGGAGCCATGTGGCGGCGGCGGCTGCTTCTCCTCCGCTGGAGCCTCTTGTGCCTGGTGCTGGCCTTGGTGGGACCCGCTGCAGGTGAGACACTTCTCGGATCGGCGCCTCTCTCTGTCCCGGCTGCACGCACCCTCCCCTCCGCAAAGTACAGCTAGAAGGGTCCCCGGGAATGGATAGCTCTGCCGGGACCGGGCAGGCGCTCTCCCCTGCTGCGGGGGAAAGATGTATGCCAGCCAGGCCGAGTGCCCCCTGCTTCCTGCCCGGGTTGCAGCTTTAGGGGAGAAGGAGTTGTGTCTGGAAATCCTTCCCAACCCCACTCTCCCCGGGCTCCAGGGTCTGAGCTGGGTGGGGATACGGACCCTGTGGACTCCGGGTGGGGAGGCAGGGGCAGCTGTGATGGGGAAGCGGGAGACTGGCTCTCTCTTTCCCCACGTGCAGCAGCGAGTGGGGGCATCCCAGTCTCCCGCTTCCCAGAGCCCCATCCTAGCCTGGCCAATAGCAGTGAAAAGAAAAGGGGGGGGGGAAACCATGTGTCTCCAAATGCTGCGCTGTGTCCCGGTGCAAGGGACCGGATCGCTGCTGAGATCCCCCCCGGAGTTCCGAGCGGGGCCCATCGCACCCTTCTAGCAGGTGGAGGAAGGGAGCCTCCTTGTATCTGTTTTGCAGATGGGGGAACTGAGGCTGAGGGCTGGAGTGAGTTGCCCAAGGCCATCTAGGGCAGAGTTGGGAAACGGAATCCGGTATTCTCCTTCGCCCAAACTGCCGGAGGCTGTTGCAGTCCCTTAAGGATGTTCGTCTCGTAAATGGGTAGGAAGGAAGCGTTTGACTGGTGCTTTGGGAAACGTGCCCTGAGTCTGCACGGCGGAGGCAGGGAGGCTTCCAGCCCAGCGGCGGCCTTTGCTCTCAGCACATTCACCGGCCGGGAAGGGACCCTTCTTTGAGCTAACAGATGGGTCTCGGCTGGATGAAAGGGTTGTGGCTGGGGAGAGTCTGTCTCGGGAGTTCTGCAGCGTTAAAGGGGGCCTTCCAGGCCTCTTACAATTTGAGATTTCACCCCCACCCCGCCCCTTCTTCCGTGCATTGTATTTTTAGTTGAACATGTGGTAACTGGGTCAGCCCCAACCTCTTCCCAGGCTCAGACACCTTATTAGCCTTGTTTTGCATATGCTAATATGCTTCCTGGAAGTGCATGTAAACAAAATCCATAATGACCCCCCCCCCCCCCAATCCCAAATCTGCCTGCTAGAGAAGGGAGCAAGAGATAGACACTTGTCTGAGGGGCAAATGCTTTGCAGCTGCCCAGGCAAGGGTGGGAAATGAATTGACTTCCAACAGAGCTTGACCCTGTCCTCCTTCCGAGAGGGCAATTAGTAGTTCTAGCGTGAGTATATAGCTGTGCATAAGCAGCAGTGGTGGCAGAGCTTGGGGTGAATGAAGGGGCACAGTTCTCTCTAAAATACTGGGGCACTTGAATATCTGCCAACCTGTGTCTGCCCCCCCCCCAACCCCACTCCCTTCTAGCTCTCCCCCCACATTCTGGAACTGCCCCTGAATCTGAGGGCATGAGGGGATGCCTAGCACAGCTCTCATGTGCTCTTTTCCACCCCACTAATTGAATGACAACAGCTCGGAGGGCTTTGGTGGGTACATGCCATTGCCCATCATCAGTTACTTGTATTCTGCGTAGGGAGAACCAAGCAGTTCACTGGATGAAATTTACCGCTGAAGGAGAACTTTCTACTTTAAAAAAGGACATAGTAGATTTGGATTGAAAGCATCTGGGAATAATGGGGCTCATTCGTTCAGCAGCGTGTTTGCGCTAGCTGCAGCCCGCGAGCAAGCAGACAGTAGGATCAGGGAGCACCTCTCTGGTTAGTTCTAAACCTTGTCTCGCAGTGAACAAACACTTGGGAGTTTGCACCAGCTCATGAATGGGTTGTGTGCAGAAAGCAATCCAGACAGGCAGCAGCCCAATGACCAGCTCGCCGAGTCTGTCATTAAACCTGTTGCAACAAACTAGGAGGCAGAGTCTCCTCCCCAAATGCATCTTAATTTTGTAGAGCCAGGGATTCTGCAAGGGTTTTTGCAAGAGATTATCTGCCGGAGCAGCTCCATAGTAAAGAGGCTCCATAGTACAGATTGTGTGACCATACAGAACCTTGTGTGTTGGAGGGGGAACCCCAATACTGAAACACTGGTGTAAAATATGCGTCCATGGAGCCTCAAACAGAGGGAGCCCTGGCCTATAATGGTTCAGAAGGGGGCCTCCCAACCTATGTGGCCCAGGAGTAAGCTAGAAGTTACAGCCTACGGGCTCACGAGACCTGCAGTGTAGGGAGCCCCTGCCCCTGAAGGGATGGTCTGCTTAATGGAGCATCAAAAATTAATCACAACAGCATTTTCCTTTTGGGGGCAAGCCGGTGTATGTCTGTCCAACATTTCTGTGTTAGCAGCGGCCCAACTTCCCTGGACCTGACATGGGTTCTACGTGTCGTCTTGGGTCGGATAGTGTCCGTGTCGGGGATTTTGGGACTGCAGAATCCATGCAGGATCCTTCCGAGCAGCCTGCTTTTGGTGTACTGTACTATGTTGGTCTCCAAGTTACTTCCTTATTTTTGTATTGCCTTCACACTTGGCTTTATTGATTGATTATTTTCCAGGGGGGTGGAAACTTGAGGGAATTTGATGCTCATGAAAGTGAAGCCTGAGAGCTCTGCTCCAAGCGAGGTAATTAGTGCAGCCAAGTGCTGTGTGGGGTCCATTATCGTGCTCTGTCAGCACACCTCAGCCCTGACCTGCAGCACCCCTGTTGTTCTGCACAGGGGCATCTTTTCCTGCAGGCTACGTTGGCTTGGTTATGCAATGTAATGTGTATGTTGGAGGCGGGGAGGAGATGGGAAGCTAGAATGAGACAATGGATGCTTCTAGACCAGCACCTCCCCACCCACCATCTACCTGTACTGTACAGGTTGCAGAGCTGCAGTGGTGCCCTATGGGTGCCCTGCAACATGTATAATGGGTGGGAGGTGAGTGGGTAGTGGGGGGGGGAGGTGCTTGTCTAAAAGCACCCTGTGGAATTCACTTACATGTGTAACCTCCAGCAGGCACAGAGCTTGGCCCTTCAGAGCTGAGTTTTCAGACGAGGGTTGCACCAGCACGTTAAAATCTGGTCCTGTGTGCATCAACATCTCCCTGGGCTACTCAGCCCAGCCCAGCCCCATCCCCTCCCTGCAGAGTGGATCCCAGTTCAATGTGAAGTTCCTAGTTCTTCGTAAATATTTATTGGGCTAGGCTCGCACAATGAAGTGATTGGCTCTAGACGATGGCTTCTGTTTTCTGATGGTTCATTGGGCTTAAGTCACGCTTTGTGCCACCCGTATGGGTAGGGAGGGAATACAAAGCCTATTTCGGGTCTGTCTGTTACAGTGAAGTAACAGCAGTCCTGAGAAGGGAGCAGCTCTGTTCCTTGATTCCCCAAAGCCTCAGAAGAGAGCAGAGGGACATGGCAGTGGTAATTGCTACCACTGCAGGGCTTACTGGGAGCCAAAATCTGGCTGCATGCCCCAGAACTGAGAGGGATGGATGTGTCTCCTCTCCCCTCCCATGGTTGGGTAAGAATCTCTTTAAAGAGTGTGGCAGATTCCATAGAAGTATAGGATACTAGCCACCAGGGCCAGATCCGAGTGAATGAAGAATGTGCAACTGCACAGGGCTGGGGGACACAAGGGGTTCATGAACAAACTAGAAATAACATGTATACTATATGGATCTGCAAGACAGGGAAGCCACGGACCCTAAAAGGAATCTGCTGTTTAACTGAACATTACAGATAATTTATGGCAACGTTTTTCTTTTTCTAATGAGTGGGTCAGTGTGTGTTTGTCAAACGTTCCGGTTAGAATGTGGCCCGCACCACCATTTTGCATGGGTTCCTATTTCCCTGCCAGACACACAGGAATTGTTTCACCTATCGGAGCAATACACCCAGTTTGGAGTGATGTGTGCTCTTTCCAATGGACAGGAATGCTACCCTGCAGTTCAGAAGCCTTGCTTCCTATAGGAAGAATTCAAGGAGGCTAAATATAATTGCCTGTGTTTGAATTCGGCAAGGGTGCTGAGGCCAACTCCTCTGAAGAGTGCCTTGCAGTGAACCCAGTGCCCCCTACAACTGGACTTCAGCATGGCACAGAGCAGAAAGCTCCAAATTCTTCATAGCGTGATCACCAGAATCGAGGGTGGGAAAACCCAAGCTCAGGGACAGGCAAACTAGGTGCTTGCCTAGGGCGGCAGATTGGGGTTGGCAGCAGTTTTTGCACTGACTCCTTGCCTCCGCCGACTGCAGCAGCAGCATACTGCCACCGCCTTGCCCACCCCCCATGCTGCGTGCAGGACGGGACCCCCTGGAGAAGCCTTGGCCCACTTGCCTGAGCCCAGCTGGCCCCTGCAACGCATGGGGGCCCTCAGCAGGCACTGGCGGGACAAAGCACACATGCAATACAGCAGTTCACTGCTTTGTGCATGTGCACAGTGTTGCTGCCGCCTTTACTGGAGCAAAGATGGTGGCAACAGTGTGCGCACACACAAAGCAGCAAACTCTGCTATTGTGCGTGCACGTGCTGGAACCTAGCAGCATGCTGGCTGGCCGCTGTGGCAGCTTGTTGCCTCAAAGCGGCGAAGCTGATAGAGTGTGATGGTAGCAGCGCTGATCTCCTCTATCTGCACCTGGCCCAGGTGGGGACTGTCCTAGGCTGGTTCAGGCTCTGCAGCCAGTGACACCTGAGCTAGAGACACTAGGTAACTGGGAGAGACTTGGGGGAAGGGGTTGGGGCTGCGCAGGGAGCTGGCTCTGGCGCTTGGCAGATATACTTACTTGGGCAGGGCTGGATCCAGGCACGTTCAGACCATGCAGCTGCCCGGGGGCTCTGCCCTTGGGGTGGGCGGCAAGGTTTGAGCTGGTAAAATCCTAAGTCCGGCCTGGCCATCCTGTCCACTTTTCCCATAGTAGCTCTTTGCTATTGAGCTTAATTTTTTGCATGGAAAGCAATATCAGGAAAGTAGCTGCACGTGTAGCCCCTTAAATGCAGTACGTGTGTTTGGCCTTAGGGGAGTGGGAGGCGTCTTTGGTGAGTCTCCTCTTTTTTCTGTGTAGCCCAGGCTAGAGACAGCTAGGTTGGATATCCTATTTCCAGTAGGCTATTCAGGGTTCCAGGCTCTCATTTGCAACGGAATGCACTTGGATTTAATTATTTATTTTATTAGATTTTTATGCCACCCCCTCCTGCCAATGCAGCTTGTTGCAGCATACAACGTAATAAAATCAACATTTAAAAGTGTATATATATAAAAAATAAAATCGCAATAAATAAACTACAAAAAGTTCTTAATACAAAGACAAAATAGATGACCCCCTTCCCCCCAATTACCGTCTCCCTCCCCAAAAGCTCAGCAGAACAGCCAGGTCTTACAAAAGGAGGGGTGGCTTGGGGCCAGGTGGGCCTCTGTTGGGAGGGAGTTCCGCAGAATGCCCTCCTCCTCATTGCTACCCATGAAACCTGGGGGATTCAGAGGAGGGCATCTCCCAACGACCGCAAGGGTTGTTCTATGACTTGGGGGGTGAGGTGATCTTGCAGGTAATAAGCCATAAAGGGCTTTATAGTTCAAAACCAACACCTTGAACTGGGTCTGGAAAACTACAGGCAGTCAGTGCAGACACTGGAGCACAGGTGTAATGTGCTCACGGCGACCTGTCCCCGTAAGAAGACGGGAGTATGTTGCAGTAGTCCAGTCTTGAGGTGATGAAAGCATGGATGATGGTGGCTATGTCAGAGTTTGAGACATACGGCTGAAGCCACTATACCAGATGTAATTGGTGGAATGCGCCCTTTGCCACCACCTCCACCTGGGCATCCAGGTGGAGGCGTGGGTCAAGGCACACCCCCAGACTCCGCACCTGCGGGACCAATGGAGGACGGACCCCATCAATGATGAGAGCCACCACACCCTGAGCCTCCCCCCCCAGCATCCCCTCCATCTTGTTAGGATTCAGCTTCAGACGGCTCGCCTTCATCCAGTCCCCCGCCGCCGCCAGACACTGGGTAAGCACCAAGACTGCGGGGCCTGGGGCTGCTGAGAAAGAGAGGTAAAGCTGGGTGTCATCCTCATACTGATGACACCGCACGCCAGACCTTCTGACGACCTCGCCCAAAGGTTGCATGTACATGTTGAACAACAGGTGGGACAGAACAGAACCTTGCAGGACTCCACACATGAGGTCCCAGGGAGAAGATGAACAATCACCCAGCACCACACGTTGAGTTCTCCCGGTCAGGAAGGAACAGAACCATCCAAGGACTCTCCCGCCCACCGTGGGGCTCGGTCCCGCAAGCAGGCCACCAACCGCTCATAGTCAACAGTGTCAGATGCAGCCGAGAGATCTAACAGGATCAACAGGAGTGGACGACCCATGTCCAGTTCACGGTAGAGGTCTTCAACAAAGGCCACAAGCACAGTCTCCGTGCCAAAACCCGGCCGGAAACTGGACTGTGAGGGACCTAAAAACTTACACGGTCCAAATGCCCCTGAAGCTGCTGGGCCACCACCCGCTCAATAACCTTTCCTAAAAATGGAAGGTTAGAGACTGGCTGATAGCCGGCCAGGGAGTCAGTGTCCAAAGATGTTTTTGGTTTTTTTTAAAGCAGAGGCCATACCACTGCCTCTTTGGGGCAGCCCAGCACTCTGCCCTCCCTAAGGGAGGCGCTGACTACCCCAGCCGGCAGCGGCCCCAACATCTCCCAGTTGGCCTTAACCAGCCAGGATGGGCAGGGGCCAAGTTCACAACAGGTGGCCCGAACAGCCCCAAGGACCTCCTCTGCAGTTAGCAGGCGACACCGACTGAAATTGATCCCAGAAAACTGGACAAGATGGGGCTTCCATTACCTCTGGTTCTACTGCACTAAACGCGGATTGCTGTTGAGGCAGCTAGGAACAAGGGAGTGAGAGCCAAAGTCATGTAGGACTCGATCTTCATGAACCACCACATGTTCCTGTGGTTGGGATGACGTTTTGGAAGCCACTGGTATGGAGCAATCTCCATGGAAACCCCTGGCTTGATTTTTGTCTGTAAGGAGCTACAAGAACACCTCCCCTGCCCCTCTGCCTCCTCTGTTCCCCATAATCTATTCAGCTTCTCTGTTGCAAGAGCCGGACAAATACTTTTATGTGTATTAGGGTATGTGGCTTGGAAGATTTTTAAAATCTCAGTGTTGGCAGAGCTTTGGAGCTGTCCAGCCTGATATGGCAGCAGACTAACCTTGTTGGAGTTGAGGGGACAGAAGGAGGTGGCACTAATGAATTACTCTTCTGTTACTAGCTACTGCTGATTGGATTGTTACTTGTTGCTCTGCACCTTCTATGGATAGATCCTAGTGCTGTTGCTAGGAGGTGGTAAGGTTTTGATTTTTTGGTTTGATGTATCAGGGCAGGGCAGTGAGAGATGGCAGAGCTTAGGGCTTTTGCTTTGAATGCTGACTAATGTCACTTCTTGGGCACCCTCTCTTCCTGTACGTTATAAACACTGGAAAACAGCTGAAGGATGTTATGAACTTCCATTACAGTATCAGGACTTCATAGTCTCCAGCTGTTCTCTCCTTGCTGCTTTACTCTTAAAACTTGTAAGAGATGTACCCTATTTTCTAGTGTAAGCAAGATCAGTTCTTGTGTAAATAGAAGAACGATTTTTAGTTCCAGAGGACAAAAGGTTCTGTGGCTTTTATCGCTATTGAGGACTGTTCTCTATGCTCCAAAATGCCACCTGAATCCTGGTTTTGATGTTGCTCCAGAAAGAACAAACATGAAGTTGCTAAGAAAGCATCTCTTGTCTGGGCTCTGTAGAGGTGGTATATCTTGAAGTGAGAAAGCAATTGCTTGACTTTCTGGCTTAGTCCTGTGTCTTTGAAGTTCTTGGTCTGAGAAACCTCTGCAGTTCTGACTGCACCATTAGATGCTGGTGGTCCCTGTCCCATTGTGCTGAGTTGTGTTGCAGGAACTTTGAGGTAATTGCAGTGCCTCCCAGTATTCATTGTGGTGTAGAGTAACAAGGACTGGTTTGCGGGTCGCTGTCTCTCGGGGGGGCAATAAGCACTACAGATAGTATGGTTCAGCTGGACTAGAGCAAAAGACTTACATTTTTATGGGTGCAATCCAGCACCCCATATTAAACTGTGCCTATGCCGGGCGCAGTTAACGTACGCTGGTGCACGTTTGTGTATGCGCTCCCTCTGCGCAGCAAGCTGCTCAGCGTAACAGGGTGCTCCTGCCAATATGATGCCCCTGAGCCCACACACTCCGCAGCCCGGGGGGATGGAGCAGGAGTTGTGCCTGCTCTGTCCCCCAGGCTGTGGTGTGTGGGCTCAGGGGTTGTATTGGCAGGGGCACCCTGTTGTGCTGAGTTGCTTGCTGCGTGTGGGGTGGGGTGCATGTGCAAATGTGCATCCGCTGCCTGGCCAGGCATTGCGCCGGCGGGCCACGTACATGGCCTGTTGGATTGCACTCTTGGATTGCACTCTGTGTGTTGCAACCAGCGTGTTGAATCTATCTGGTTGTTGCTTCCACCAGTGACTTATTGCAAAGTCTTGTTAAGGGGCAGGACTATGGGCATATACCCAAACCCTCCTTTCCTCTATTTTAAGGTACATGTGACTCCTGGCTGAGAACCACTGCCTTTTTCAGAGGAGCTGTGAGTTCCTTGCCTTCTGACAGGTAGCCCGGTCCTGTTGGTAGATCTGTTGTTGTTGCAGACTTGGGAGAGTTTTCTGTTTTGGCAAGGGCTATGTTGGTTCTGGATGAGGTTTCAAGGGTGGGTTGAATTTTTGGAATGTTATGGGAGAAAAGCAGAGAATGAGAGAACCAAGCTTTGCTGGCAAGACATGAAGAGCTCTAAAAAGTTAGCAGCTTTGAACTTGTTGCAGTGAAATGTTCTGACTGTGAGATGTGGTTTTGCTATAAAGAGTGAACCTTCCTAGGTGCCAGGTCAGCCTTCGGGCTGCATTGAGAAACCAAAATGGAGGTACAAAGTCAATGCTACCTGAGTAATTGAGTTAAATGGGAGGTGGATTGTGCCCTGAATTTAGCTCTTACTCCTGTTAGTCATGCATAGGCAGCACATTGATGGGTGGGGGAGTGGGGTGTGTATCCTTCAGCAACGTCAGCAACGGTTTTTCTTACTGTCGTACGTCAGTTACACCTGTGCAAATCCTGTGAAATATAACAATAATAATAATTTTATTTATATAGTACCCCCTGCCTTACCATGGCACTCGGAGCACTTCACAAAAAGTTAAAAACCATATAGACAATTTAAAACCGTTATTTAAAACTTTACAAAGTACATTGATGACACCATCAGTGAATCCTAAAAGCACCTAGAGAATAAATATGTTTTTGGGTGCTTTTTAAAGGTAAGGAGGGAGGAATTAAGACTGACATCTGGAGGGAGCAAGTTCCGCACCGAGGCGCCCCCCCACAAGAAAAGCCCAATTGCTTGCCGACTTCAGACACGATGGTGGAACCCCAAACAGCGGGTGGTTCCTGAGCGGGTGGATACCCACTGGTGTGAGGTTCCAGAAGTAGGTCTTGATTATAGCCATTCAGGGCTCTAAGGTTCAGGGCTTCTCAAGTGTCGCAGGGATCATAGCTTTGCCAGCAGAGCCCTGCACTGATGAGAGGAAAAGAACCCAAGTATCACACTGGGCTCAAGGGCAGTTAGATTTTTTTTTTAGTCTGTGTATTCAGATTTTTAGAAAGACCTTAACATTCAGTGCCCCCATCCGAAGCAGTCTTGGATTGCTGTTAAGAATTTGCTCCCACTTGAAATGCTCTCGCAGTGCAGTTGAAAAGCCTGGCTTTGCTCAGGCCGAGTGCTGGCACCTCAGAGGGCTTCTGATCTGACACTATAGCAAGGCTGCTGAGCCCAATTGGTGTTGTCCTGTTTCCCAGGCCCCGTCAGTGACAGTGACTCATGCAAATGTCGGCCCCTAATGAGAATCGATGAAGAGCTGGAGAACCCAAAACAAGTTGGTGAATCCGAGATGGGAGATTGGCTGACAGCTGTGCAGGAGTGTGGTGGGGGTACTTCTGGGATAGAACTGGAATCTACCACGTGCTTTCTTCAGGGGTAGGCTATAGTAGAGCGGACAGGGCAGGCATCTCTGGGCTACTTGAGCGGGCTGCACGTGATGACTGTTTGGAAGCTGCAGCTGGCGCAGAACATGGCAGCCCAGCTCCTTTTGGGGGTGGGTCACTGTGAGCACATTACACCGGTGCTTTACAGTTTGCACTGGCTTCCTATAACTTTCTGGGCAAAATTCAGGTTGCTGGTTTTGACCTTTAAAGCCCCTAAATGGTCTGGACCCCACATACCTGAAAGACGGCCTTTCCTTCCATGCTCCACTGTGGTTGGCTGGGAGAGCACTCTCTTGCGGGTACCACCTGCCAATCTTGTTCATACGCCATGGCCCCTCCGCAGAGAGGTGTTCTTGGTTGCTGCCGCAGTATTATGGAACTCTCTTCTCCCGGAGCCTGAGCGTATTCCGGAGGCGGCGTAAACCACCTTCTCGGCAAAGCATTTGGCAGGCGGGGATAGGGGTTGGGTGGGTGATGTTAGGGACAAGGGTAGAATTTTTCAAAGGGTTTTTTATTGTATTTTGTGTGTGCAATGATGTAGGCTGCCCAGAGCCTTAGGAGAAGGGCAGGGTAGAAATTTAAAGAAATAAAATAATAAAAAATAAAAATAAACAATAGTTCACATGATGCTGCTTATCCGAGTTCAGCCTTGGGGCATTCAGATGATGCACATGCACTTCTTGGGAGGAGGAAAAAAATCTCCCGAAGTGTCATTACCTAGATGTGAAGAGCCCTTAGTCAAGGGTTATTTTAGGGTGGGGGAGGGAGGAGGGGGAAGGGAGGTTTGTTGGGAGAACCATGTTCATCCACAAGGTTTCTTCTGTGGTGGTTGCAGGCGGCTGCTGCTGTTGTCCTTGAAGAGCCATGTGAAGGCTCTGTGGCCAATTGTTCAGGAGTGCTTTCCAGCAAGATGAGGTGCCCCAGGGAAATGTTGCCGTGTCCTGCAAACATTCCTTGAGTCGGGGGATTATAGAACTCCCACAGGTGTAGATGAAGATCTCATGCAGGGGCCGAGAACCTTTTCCTTCCCAAAAGCCACTTTGAAAATGAGTCCAAGCTTCGTGGGTTGGATGGGACGGGAGGGCTTCAGGTTGTGCTCAGGACGGGGGAAAGAAAGAGGGTCCAGATCATGGATCTATGCCATAGATCCGTCCCCTCTCCTCGGTGAATGCTCTCATCTCTGCTCTCTTCCTCCTTGAGCTCAGGGTTGGGACTGAGCTCATGGGCCAGATCCAGGAACTAGTAGAAAGGGGCCTAATGAAAACAGCCGATGGCTGGATTTGGCCCATGGGCCATAGGTTTCCCCATCCCTGTTCTAGAGCATTTGCCCCAAGGCAAACTTAAAATGTCTCTTGAGGTCTAAAAGCAGCAGTAACTGCAGAGACGTTGGGGGCAGCCAAACAAGTTGGGGTGGGGCCTGATCCCTCTCCGGGCCCAGTGGCAGGCAATCGCAGCCACCACACATCGGGGCCAACGTGGAAAGCAGGACATATGGTCCGCTGTTGCCTCTCCCTCCACCCCCCCAAACCAGATGGGTGGTCGCTGTCGGAGGTCCCACCACACCCTCTGGCAGGCTGAGGCACGGGCCACACGTGCAGGTGCCCAGCCCTGCCCCACCCACCCACTGTCCTGCCCCTGGCTGGACCTTGCCGTGGTGCAGACGAGGACCAGACCCACAAACATGCTACCGCAAGTTGGGCATCCTTACCCTATTTTGGGTAAGGTTACTATGCGCTGCGTCCCCAGCCTTTTACGGAGGACGTGTTTCAAAGTAGCTAGCTGCCCACCCTTCCCCTGGCGGGTGAACATCTGGCAGCTGCTGGGCATATGATGCACCGCCTCAGGAGGGAAGGCTACCCATTGTGAGGTAACGCTACCCAAATCAGGTTGGCATTTCGTGTGGCTGTACCCAGTGTCTGTGCTGGGGCTTCCACTTCCTCCACCCCCGGAAGGCTATCTTTTTCTAAAAAATCCCCTGCTTAGGCACTTGCTAATTTAGGACTTGTCTGTGCTTAGGCCGTTGCTTCGGCAAGTGCTGACAACCGGCAAAGCAGAACTGGTGTTTTAACACTGTTCATGGGTGCAGTTTAAAAACGAACATCTGTTTGGTTGCCATTACACTCCTTGCTGGAACCCCCTGTGGGGAATGGATGACGCTAATCACGTGGGACAAGCCCCCTAACTTTGAAGGAGAAATTATTCCTTTGGTCAGGTGCTATGTAGGAGGGGAGTTGAGATCCTAGTGCTGGTCACAAGGGATCTCTCTTTCCTAAAACCGACATTGCAGATCCACTTAGAAAAAACGAATATACTGTACTGCTGATTGGGGTGAGGCTTGGGGAAGACTCTGGACAAACTCATGGAGTGGATTTGCAGTGTGGCAGTAATTAGAGATTGGAAAGGAGTGGATGGCCTCGTCCAAAGCCCCCTCGCTAGCTGACCTGCACGGGTACTATTCAGGATTGGCTCCAACCATCAATCGGTACAGCTCTACTCTTACTCTGTTTGAAGTGGTCAGGAGGGCGCTTCCAGGAGCTGAGAAGAGAGACTTCCCATGGCACTATGATTAGGCAGCTGTGAGGGGGGGGGGGAGGGGAGCAATAGAGAGGAGGAAATAATCCGGCCCTTTCACTGAGTCGGCCTTATCTGTATCCACTGAGGAATACTCCACCGGTGTGATTCCTCTTCTGCTAATGAATTTACCATGCCACCTCGCTGCCTGTGAGATGTGTCTGACAGCAAAGGAATGGGTGGGGGAGGAAGTGTTAGAAATGAATCTTATTGATCATAAATCAGAGTTTGCCCACATTGTCGTTGGGACACCAAAAATGGACTAAAACAACATCTAGTGAACCTTGGCCACCTCCCTGACCCACTGAGGAAGGGAACGCTAATAAGAAATGAAACGCAACAAGTAGCAGGCAGAGCTGACGAATGCTGTCTCCTCCATGTTCTCAGGGGGAACACTGGTTTTGTTCTTCCCTCGTTGTTCTGGGGGTGGGGCCTGCTTTTGTGAATCCCCTTTTCTCTCTCTGATGCCCTAATCAGTAAGGGTGAATTTGCAACTGAATTCCCAGGCTCTGTCCGGGGACACTAAAGAGGAGAACTGGTTTTGTTTTTCTGAAAAAGCAGAGCAGCGTTATTGTGGGGTCCTGTCCATTCTTTCCCTTGTTGGGATCAAGAAAGATTAGCCGTTTTAGGTGCTCTTTTGAGCAGATGCCTATAGCAACAGTCGGGGGGCAGGATCAGAATGTGAAATGGCTCCAAGACCCTGAATGCTGAAATGCCAAACAAATTGAAATTTACATGGGGAGCAACAATGGGAGTGGGGTGTCAGCTAATGAGTAACTGGGTGCTTCCCTCTCTGAGACAGCCTTTCCTGCAGCTCCTCATCCATGAGCACAACAGGAAAGGCCTAGAGGACTGTCTAGTGTTTGCAAAGGTGGGGATGGCCGTAGTAGCCCTTGTTAGCTTTATGTTTAATTTAATTGCTTTATGAAGTGTTGGGGAGAGCATTCTGCCTCAAGAAACTGGTTCTTGCTCCTGTGCTGTGATGGATTTCTTTCCACCCACTCCCTGCTCTCCTCCCCCACGCCACACAATCGTTCAGTTAATCTCAGCTGGGAAGAGACTGGGATTAAATGTGGGATTGTTCCCTCCCCTCCCCCAGTGTTGTGGGCGGGGTTGGCTTGCTCCCTGCTGATCAGCCAGCCCTGCCTACAGTGCCTCAGGGCAGGTAGGACTGGCCTGCTCCTTATTGATCAACTGTGCAATGTGAAGGCAGCCAGCCCCACCACCCACAGCATTGGGGGTGGAAGGGAATGTATTGTAGGGTTGCCACCTATGCAGAATTTTAAGGAACACTTATGAAAAATACATGTTGCAGGGCAGGCACCAATGCAGGGCCTGCAACATGTATTTTTTCATAAGTGTACTTATGTGTTAATTCAGAACGTACTGTTCTCTGTCCAGTGGCTGTTTGTCGGGGAATCAAGCTAGCCCTGCTGTTAGTGCTGGAGGGAGTGGGGTGCGAGGGGTTCTCTCCCTCCAGCCAAACATCTGAGTGGTGAAGAGCAGACTTGCCCTACTTAGCGCACTGGGGGCGGAAGGGGCTGTCCTCTTCTCCCAGGCTAGAAAACCTGTTTCTAGAAAGTACCGCGAGAGCAGACTGGGGTTCACCTAGTTCAGGCTGCAAAAGGAGAAATATTTCTTGCTGCTGTGAGTGGGTCACCGGGACCCAGCAGGACCCCCTCCTCTTGCAGGTGCTGCTGTGTGGAGTGCTGAATTTGGGGAGCAGAGCTCCCTGTTGGTGTCCTATGGAAGGGAAAGCCTGTCTTTGGCTGAGGGGTTAATGCGCCGGAGTCCTCCGGATTCCATTTTTATAAACATCTGCTAAATGGAGGGAATTTATATTTCCTGTCCAGAGGGGATTTATATGTCAGGATTCAGATCGCCTTGGTGGTTTACTCTCACCCCAAGATGAATCATCTCGGGCAGCAGTCTGACTGCCATGTGGAGGAGACTACTTAATAATCGGCAATAGACTAGGGGCGAATGTTTGGGGAAGAGGCTGGGATAGAACTCGCTCCCGTTTACAAGGAATGACAGTCCTTGTCACTGTGGATTTCTCCCCACTTACAAAGCCCTTGAGATTCAGTTTGCGTTCTCCTAGGGAGATGACGGAGAATATAATTGAAGGGTTTGGAGATAGTCTGAAACAGAAGAAGAGAAACTCGTTCAGCAAGGTCAAAAATATC
Organism: Sphenodon punctatus; assembly: GCA_003113815.1. Classification (NCBI taxonomy): domain Eukaryota; kingdom Metazoa; phylum Chordata; class Lepidosauria; order Sphenodontia; family Sphenodontidae; genus Sphenodon; species Sphenodon punctatus. The sequence continues at coordinate 900,409 of QEPC01011926.1, read as the reverse complement.
CAACCTAAATGCAGCTTTTCCCCAACCTTCTGTCATTTTAGAATAGCTTGCCACTCCTCCTTGTGTCCCACAATGGTCTCCGTCAAAAAATAAAATAAAATGGTACTAAAGCAATGCATTGAAGACGTTGCTGTGCAGGACCAGATGTTAGGGGGTTCCTGCAGCTAAACCACTTGGGGATGTGATTTAGGGATCCCCTAGAGCTAGGGTGGGTACCTCAGTCCCAGGGGCCAAACACAGCCCATGGCTAGCTTTTGTGTGGTCCCTTTCCAGTTCCTGGATCTGGCCCCTGGACCCAGTTACTACCCCCAAGCTCTGAAAAACTGAGTTTGGGGAAGGGAGCAGAGACGAGGGCACACACTCAAGATAAGGGAACGGGCCCATGGCACAGATCCATGATCTGGAGCCTCCTTTTCCTGAATGCACCTCACAAGCACCCCCTTCCCTAACTTCTGTGCAGCCCTCTGAGTTTGTTCTAATTGTGAAAGTGGCCCCTGGGAGGGAGAAGGCTCCCCACCCCCCTGCCTTAGGGACTCCAGGCTCTTGCACCTGGTGTGGCTTACAATGTTCTTGGAGTCTCCGCATGATTGGCAGAGGCAGGGTTGAGTATCCTTGCTTGCACATGTGATTTGGTCATCTTGACAGTTTCCCCACCGTGGGTGAAAACTAATTTTCCTCACATTGGTTTGCGCCCCCCCCCCCCCATCCAATCTCTCCCCACAGCTGGTCCTGCATTTTATTTTGTAAAGCTTTATTTCCTCCTCCCCATGTGCTGTCTCCAGGCTTCCCCTAAATACAGAATATGCACTACGATGGGAAGCTCCAACTTCTAGCAGGGCTGGCTTGGAGGATGTAAGGAATGTGGACGATATGATTGAAAACCCCTCTGTCTGCCCAAGCGGTATGTGTTGAGATAGGGATGGGACAAAGCCGGCACAGACCTCTCGTATTTCTCGCCTTTCTTCCCCTCACATCATCAATCTCTGGCTCCCCCTGGGGATCCCCACGTGGGAAGGTTCCAATGGCAGATGCAGGCCGGTGCTGGGTGCTGACTAGGTAATCTGAGCAGTGCTGTCCTGTCCTGGAGCTTGCCCTCCTGCTCTGCCCCAGCAGTCCAGACAGGCTGCTCTTCAGCAACGTTTCTCCAGCCACCTCCTTTCCTATAAACTGCAAAAGATGAGGCACTCAGGATCCCTTGTTCCCTCCCCTCACTGCAGGCAACCTTTACCACTCCTGGCTGAAGACAGATTGTCTCTAGGGCTGCCACCTTCCCAGAAGCATTGACCCACCCCCCCCCCAAGGGGTGGGACCATACAAAAAGAGGGTGCGGCAAAGAAATTCTCACCCCTTTCTGACATGGCCATGCCCCTCTGTGAGATTGTATTGTGAACCTCTGCAGGGGGAGAGGCCACATTAGGAAAGGGACAAACAAGCCTCTTTGCTCTGCCCTTTTTAGGACTCTGACCCCTTACAAAAAAATCTAGCAGCACCCCTGGCTAACCTGGGGAATTTAGCACTTCACCTGGAAACGACGCATCAAAGCCCACTTTAACCCCGAGACTTTGGGTCAGACCCGGAGAGGCAGTAACCCTGCTTGGCTCTGGGTGCCCCTGTTGAAGATTCAGCAGCTGTACCCCTTTTTTCTGACTTGGCTCTGGTCCCAGTATCTTGCTCATGGTAAGATGGCGCTGGTGCATTACGTGTATGAAATGTATGTAACCAGGACCTTTCCACCTGTGCTGATTAAAGATTCCCCATCCCTTCCCATGGCATGGTGCCAGGGCATGGAGATCAACATGTACGTTCCCATAGTGGGAGTTCCTAAGTGCTCCCAGATGTGTGGGAGTGCCCACAGCTCTACCTGAAGTAGCCCCAGCCAGGAGAGGACCAGGACACCCTTGGGTATGCTTGCTGGGAGGGGACTGCTTCTTGCCAGGGATAACTGCTGACCTCGACCAAAGAACCGGTCCCCGGGGTTACTGTGGAAGAATGGTTCCATTGCTACATGCAGCTGTGGACCAAAGGCTGGAGTAGCTGCTGCATTTCCCCCCTCTTTTCCTGTAGCAGCTTCCCTGGATCTGTTGCTTTGTTCAGACAAACAAAGGTCTTGCACGACTAATGGGATGTGTAGAACCAACCACAAATTAGGAATGTTAACATCCATGTTCAAATCAAATTTCAGCTTGACTAACTCCCTTCTGGTTCCTTAACCTCCTTTGTGCTGGCTACCTGTCCTAAACTCTCGTATCATTCCAATTTTAAATCTGTTCTTTTTGCACTCCCCTATAGAGAGCTGCAGCAGAAGGCTGAAGCTGAAGAGTTGGCTTGCATCTGGCCCTCGCTGAGGATTATTTACTACCTCTGCTTGAAAATCAATTGGCCATGGTTTAGCCAAGTTATGACCGCTTGGAAACTATATACTAGTCAGAGTAGAGAATGTCATTAAGTCTGTGAGCGCGTTTAAAGGGAAGCAATTTGTATTTCACTTTGTGCGCACCTCCCTCTCAAAATGTGCTGACTGCTAACGATTTAAAGCGGCATTTACTTGAAACGTGATCTGTTTTGTAGAGCTCGCTGAGGTCCAAAAATCAAGCCCTGTTTGAATAATATAACTTGAGTGTTTTTAAATCATGAACATGATTTAAAAGCCTGGGGTGGGGGGGATCCCCTTCTCTCATCTATGCTTACAAAGTTATAGCCTGGTATTCACAGTGAAGAAAATTGCAGGACTTAAATCAGGAGTGGGGAAATGCTTGGGTTGCTTTGAAAATTAGTACAAAGTCTGAAGGCTGCATCAAAGTTGTTGGAGGGGTGTTCTCAAGAGGGTCCAGATCATGGATCTGTCCCCTGTCCTTGTGTGCATGCCCGCCTCTCTGCTCCTTTCCCCTGAGCTCAGTCTTTCAGTGTTTGGGGGTAGGAGCTGGATCCAGGAACTGGAAAGGGGCTAAATAAAAACCAGCCGTGGGCCGCATTTGGCCCCCAAGCCTGATGTTCCCCATCACGGACTTCAATAAATGTGCCAGTTGCAGGTAGGAGGTTTCTCTTTGGCAAATGTGGGGCATAAGCCATTACCTTCAGCAGGACTTTATTTGAATCTTGAGTTTCTTCTCCTTTGGGCTGTGTAGGTAACTAACGCAGTGCTATCTTCCCTAGTTCTGCAGATGGCTTCAGTGCTGCTGCTGCTTATTGTTTTCTCACACACAGCAGCAGTGTACGACAGCATCAAGATGTAAGTTAGTCTTGCTGCTGCTGTTCTGAGACCTCATTCACATTCAGTAGCTGACAGCTTCACACGGCTGCTTGGCAGTGCTGTGCTGGGAGGGCGGCGCCATTATTGGAAAACGAGTGTACCAAAATCAGAGGATTGTAATAGGGTGGAAGCTCTGGGATGTTTTGATGGTGAAGGGAGCTCCTCCTCCTACTAGCCAGGGGCAAAACGGCTCTTGCTTTTCACATACCTGCTTATTGGAGACGGATTTGAAAATATGCAAAAAGTCCCTGATCAGGATTCAACGGCAGCACTTTGGCAGAAATCCCATCAGCTGGGGGGTTTCCCAGGCGGATCTCGCCCTTGTGGAGGGAGCGACACCCTGGCTTTCACATCCATCTTTTTTTTTTTAATGTTCCTGTCAAACTTGTCAAGCCCTGGCAAGACATGCCTAGCCTGCCACGCCAACCTGCGCTTAGCCCCTGGCTTTCTGGTGTCTGTTAAGACTGAACAGGCAGAGATGACTGGTGGTGTTAGGTTCTGGCTGGCAGTTAAACAGCACTCGTCCTAAAACAGGGAAGTCTATTTAAAAAAAAAAAAAACATGACCAAAAAACCCCTCTTCTAAAACAACATGGCAATTAAGGCTGTGCACTTAATCATTCAGTATTGATATTTATTTGTTTATTTATATTAAAATTTATATCCTGTCCTCTCCCATCAACAGATGAGGGGATTTGAAAGCTAAGCCTTGACAAAAAACAAACTCTTTCCTGTTGTGCGTACGGACTGCATTGTTCTTGAGCTGTGAGCCCACAGCTTTGCATGTGGGTGTCGGACTCCAAGGCGAGAAATAAACTGTCTCAATACATACAGTGTGTGCTCATGTATAGTAATGATTGCACTGTTGGGCGTATGCATAAAAGGGATTGAGCTGAAATGTGAGGCAGGATTTGCCTTCTCATTTCTGGGATGCTGGAAAAAATGGTGGTTGCTAACCATTTCTATAGTGCTTTCAGTGTTCAAAGCGCCCCACAGTCCTTATCTAGTTTACCCTCAAAGCAATCCTGTGAGGTAGGTCTTCTTTATTCCCATTTTACAGATGGGGAACTGAGGCTGAGAGAGAGTGACTTGCCCAAGACTATCCAGTGAGTTCAGGGCCAAGACAGCATTTGTGCCATGATTTTCCAGGTCCAAGTTCAACACCTTATCTGCTAGGCGGCACTGGCTCTCAGAATGAGCTCATGTCACTTCTGCATCCTTTTGGCAGCGACTGGGAGAGAAGAATGGATTATTTCTCTTCCCTCTTGGAAGGGAGATGGCTGTCTGTTCCCATCAGCTGGGGCTGGGGGGAGGGCAGGGCAGGCAGTATCTTGAGGGGAGAGGCCACGCTGGAAGTGGGTTTGGCTCCTTCAGAGAGGACATGTAGATTGGATCGTTGTTGTCAGGAAATGGTGAAACCCCCAACATTTGGTCCTGTTTTGGATGAAAAACGTTGTCCAGATTCCTGGACTGGCCCTAGTTTTAACTTCTATGTTCTCAAACTCACTCTGGAGCGAGTGACAGCACAGACTTAGAATATGGGTGGTTGGTGTGCTTTCGGGCTCCCACTAATGTAGGGGTTGGAGGTACTTTTGTTTGGGGGCCACATTGGTGATTCAAAATTGGCTAGAGGGCCACTCCAAAATAGTGGTGCCAGGAGGGGTAAGACGGTTCTGGTGCTCTATCAATCAGCTGTTCAACTGTTGCCTCCTTGTCTGCTTGCTGCAGCCCAACCTCTTCCTAGCTGGGGAGATGCAGGAGATTGCAGTAAACACCTCCCCACCCACCACACTCCAGTACTGTGAGCTAGCATACCCTGTCAGTGGGCCACATCAGTAAGAGCCAAGGAGGAACCAAGATGGACCATATTTAAATGGAAAGGATCCATATTTGGATATAGGGCATCCATATCCGATGCTCTGTGGATCACCTGTGTGCGCATGCATGGGCATGCATGTGGTTTCCGCAGGGCATATGTGCCCGCAATGCAGATCTGAGTGGTTTGCATGTGCGCAAAATCCATGGGGCATCGGACTGAGCCCAATACAGATCCCTGAGGCATTCCACTATTTACCTCCACTATTTACCTCCATTGTGAAAATTGACCATTCAGTCCTACACTTTGTTTCCTAAGGTACCAAATACAATAGGACACTGCTTCCTAGCCCATCACTTTTTAATTTCTTCAAGAGTTTCTCTTGAGGGACCTTATCAAACGCTTTGTGAAAATCTAGATACAATATATCAACTGACTCCCCCTTATCCACATGTTTGTTCACATCCTCAAAAAATTCCAGTAGATTAGTGAGGCACGATTTTCCTTTGCTAAATCCATGTGACTCTCCCCCACTAACCCATGTTTATCAATATGCCACATGATTCTGTTTTTAATAATAGTCTCCACCATTTTGCCCAGCACGAATGTCAGGCTCACAGGTTTGTTGTTTCCAGGATTTCCTCTGGAGCCCTTTTTAAATATTGGCGTTGCATTCACCACTCTTGAGTCCTTGGCAGATTTTAGTGATTGATTACAAATTACCACTAATAGGTCTGCAAAGTTCCTTCAGAACTTTGGGGTGAATACCATTCGGTCTCGGTGATTTGTTTTAGTTTATCAATTTGCTCTAGAACCTCTTCCAGAGCCATGTTGATTTATTTATTTATTTTATTTATTTAAAAAACTTATTACCCCGCCTCTCCTACCAAAGGCAGCTTGGGGCGGCTTACAATATAAAATATAATATATAAAATACATAATAAAATAACAACAAAAAGGGGCAAAAACAAAAAGAGGGAAAACACAGCCTCCCCACAGTGGGGAGAGGGACATCAATTAAACACATTTAAAAACCCCACCCTAACTCCCCACCAAAAATAACCCCCAATCTCCCTCGCCAAAAGCCTGGGGAAACAGCCAGGTCTGACATTGACATCTGAAAAAAGAAGGTCCGGGGCCACCTGGGCCTCTGCCAGGGGGGAGTTCCACCGCCTTGGGGCGGCCACCCAGAACGCCCTCTCCATAGTGGCCCCCCAGGATACCTGGGGGACTTCGAGAAGGGCGCTCCCGGCTGACCGCAGGGGCTGATCAAGGGCACGGGGAGTGAGACGATCCCGCAGATAGATGGGGCCTAAGCCATATAGGGCTTCATAGGTAAGAACCAGCACCTTGAATTGGGCCCAGAAGACTATAGGCAGCTAGTGCAGAGAATGGAGCACCGGTGTAACGTGCTCCCGGCGGCCTGTCCCTGTTAGGAGGCGGGCCACCGCATTCTGCACCACTGCAGTCTCCGGACTGTCACCATGGGCAGCCCCACGTGTACAGCGCATTACAGTAGTCCAGTCTCAAGGTAATGAAAGCGTGGATGCGGCCAGGTTGGAGACTGAGACATATGGCTGGAGCCGATGCACCAGATGTAATTGGTGGAAAGCGCTCCTCGCTACAGCCCCAACCTGGGCACCTAGGCGGAACTGCGAGTCAAGGAGCGCTCCCAGCCTGGGGCACCAGTGGGGGATGAACCCTGTCCATGACGGAGGACCACCACACCCACCGCCTTCCCCACTAGCATCACTTCCGTCTTGTCAGGATTCATCTTCCGTCTACTCGCCCTCATCCAGTCTCCCTCAGCTGCCAGACATCTTGTAAGCACAGAGACTGCGGGGTCTGGGTCCGATGAAAAGGAGAGAGAGAGTTGGGTGTCATCTGTATATTGATGATCCTGAACTCCAGAGCTCCGCATGACCTCACCTGATGACTGCGTATACATGGTGAACAATAGAAGGGACAAGATGAAACCCTGTGGGACTCCACACGAGAGGTCCCAAGGAGATGAAAAATGTTCCCTGAACACCACTCGCTGAGTTCTTCTGGCCAGGAACAAGCAGAACCATTCGAAAACAGTTCCACCCACCCTGCTTGGTCCTGCAGATGAGTCACCAGCAACTCATGGTCAACAGTATCAAAAGCAACCAATAGATTTAACAGAATCAACAGGGTTGAACGACCCTGGTCTAATTCACGTTGGAGGTCGTCAACCAAGGCCACAAGCGCAGTCTCGGTGCCATAGACTAGACTATTGCAACACGCTCTTCGTGGGGCTACCCTTGGTGACGGTTCGGAGACTGCAGCTGGTGCAGAATGCGGTGGTCGCCTTCTTGCAGGGATGGACAGCCGTGAGCAGTAGCACATTACACCAGTGCTTCATGTTCTTCACTGGCTGCCTATAATCTTCCGGGCCCGATTCAAGGTGTTGGCTCTTGCCTATAAAACCCTTATTGGTCTGGGCTCCACCTATCTGTAAGACTGCCTCACCCTCCGTGTTCTGGATTGGCCCCTGCGACCCACCAGGAGCGCGCTTCTGGTTGCCCCAGGTTGCCCGGGGCATGACTATGGAGAGGGCATTCTCAGTGGCTGCACCTAGGCTGTGGAACTCCCTTCCGGCAGAGGCCTGTGTGACCCCGGACCTTGCCTCTTTTTGTCGTTATTGTAAGACTTGGTTGTTCCATTGGGCCTTCGGCGAGGGTGATGGGAAGGTAGGGTGGGGAGCGGGGTTTGTTTTGATTCTGTGGCACATGCCCTTTTGATATTTTGATGATTTAGTGAATATTTATTGTTTTTTATAGTTTTGTATGTTTTTGAAATATTTTATACTTGTAAGCCGCTTCAAACTACTATATGTCGAGAGGCGGGGTAAAAATATTGTAATAAAATAAAAATAAATAGCCCAGATGAAAGCTGGACTGTGAAGGATCTAGAAAACTGAGTTGGTTCAGATGCTCCTGTAGCTGCCGAACCACTACCCGTTCAATAACCTTTCCTAAAAAGGGAAGGTTAGAGACAGGCCGATAACTGGCAACAGAGTCCATGTCCAAAGAGCAGGGGCCGGACCACCGCCTCCTTGAGGCATCTCGGCACCCTGCCCTCCCGAAGGGAGGCGTTGGCTTACACCGCCAGCAATGGCCCCAGCGTCTCCCGGCTGGCCTTGACCAGCCAGGATGGGCATGGGTCCAGTTTGCAAGAGGTATGACAGCTCTTCCAATTCATGATCTACAAAGAACAGTTCTGGCATGGGTATCTCCCCAACATCCTCTGCAGTGAAGACTGAAGCAAAGAATTCATTCAGCTTCTCTGCAATGGCCTTCTCCTTCCTGGGTGCCCTTTTCACCCCCTGGTCATCTAATGGTCCAGCTGACTCTCCAGCTGACTTCTTGCTTCTGATGTACTTAAAACAAAGTTTTTATTATTAGTTTTTGCCTCTTTAGCAGGTCTCTCTTAAGATTCTCTCTTGGCCTGTCTTATTAACATTTTACATCTAATTTGTCAGTTCTTATGCTCTTTCCTCATTAGGGTTAGCTTTCAATTTTTTAAAAGGATGCCTTTTTGTCTCTAGTAGCCTCCTTCACCTCACTATTTAATCACACTGGCAGACATTTGGTCCTGTTACTACCTTGTTAAATTGTGGAATACATTTAATCTGGGCTCCCAAGATGGTGTTTTAAATAGTCTCCATGCCTCTGGCAGACATTTAATCCTCCAACTTCTCCTTTTAGTTTCCTTCAAACTAGCTTCCTCATCTTAGCATAGTCTCCCTTTTTAAAGTTAAATGTTGCTGTGGTAGTTCTGTTGATCCTTCTCTCTCCAGTAATTATGTCATGCTTGATTATATTATGAGGGAAACTATGTGTGCTTTCACACAAGACACACTCCACCCACTATACATGTTACAGGGCAACCCTGCAACCCTGCAACATGCATGGTGGGTGGATAGTGGGTGGAGTGTGTCTTCTGTGAAAACGACCTATGTTGTTGAAACCCAGCATCCCTCGCACCCTTTGTACAGGAATACAGTCATGGGCCAAATCAAGGGCGACTGGTGGGTTTTGAGGTTGGTGGGGCAGTAAGACCGTCCAACCCGCTGACGGAGAATGAGCCTAGGGGTGGAGCCAGGGCAACGGTAGGCGGAACCAGGGCAATGATAGGCCAGTGACATGGCACAACCCAGCAGCAAGGAGTTCCCAGGGTTCACATTGGATGGACATTACATTACTTAATGCTGGGAATGCTGCTGTGTGAAGCACTGCCACCAGGGGATAGAGAACCCTCTTATTGACAGAGCATTTAGCAGGTGAGGATAGAGGTTGGGTGGGTTTTGGGGCTGTGGGTAGGGTGTGTATGTATGTATGTATTGTATTTAAATACATACATACACATACATACATATTTGTATGTATGTACAAAGTGTATGTAGAAGTCACACCTGTGAACAAGTACAGTGTATCCAGCAATTTCATTTAGGCAGGTTATATTCAACTCCTGCATCTGCCAGGTTTAAAAGCAGACAGACAACCTTAAACCTCACCTACAAGCAGTTTTAGAAGAGATCCACAGAACAGACAAAGCTTTCCCCTCAAACCACACTACAATGAGGCACCCAGGTCTCCCAGGCCTCCATTCCCACCCCCCTTCTGGGCTCAATCCCACTCCTCAGGCCTCCATTCTGCCCCCCAAAATCCATCCCACCCACCCCTGTTCTGCTCCAAACGCATCCCAGCCACCCCCATTTTTTCCCCACTCAATCCCATGCCCATCCCATCACTTCTTTTGTTCTTGGGGGTGGCCCATCCCCCACAGGAGCAAAAGAGGCCACAAGAAAAGAAGACAGGTCAGGTCACTTACCTTACCAGCTTCGAGAAGGCAGCATTAGAGAGGATCAGGAGCCTGGAGGGAGGCAGCCAGCCAGCCGAGGTAAGGAACCAGCAAGTGCTGCAGGCAGGCCCTGCCTTGTGACTCTGGCAGGGCCAGCAGGCAGTGCTGAAGCTCCTAACTCCCCCTCCCTCTGGCTGCGCGGCAGCTTTCAGCCCCCTCCCCCCCGCACAGCCTGTTGTGTGACGCCCGGCTATCGACTTTAGCGCTGCGCTACCCCCTGCAATGAAATAGTGCCCCCTGCAGCACTATTTCATTGCTGGGTTCTCTTTATGCGGTATGGACAGTGCTTCTAGCCTCCCATACCGCATATAGGCGAGAACGCCTCACTTTTGTCCCTGAAGGCTTCCTTTAGGTGTCCTAAGGAAGCCTTGTGTGTGTGTGTGTTGATTCTCACCAGTTGTGTGCGTGCGTGTGCATGCACAGCCGGTGAGAATGTTGGGAGCCATCTCGAAGAACCTTGTTTTAGAGGTAGCAACCTTCTGAAGGTTGCTACCTCTAAACCAAGGTTCTTTGAGATGGCTCCCAACATAATCTCACCGCTTGTGTGCCCGCACGCGGCCAGGCGGAGGCAATTTTTTAAACAAAAAACTGAATGCCAGCATCGGGGGAGGCCTGGGGCCAGGAGGGGCATTGCCCCTGATATCCTAGGGGGCGCACCGCCTCTGTCAAGTACTCTACAGCGGGCAGTTGCGTCTCCCAGGATGGCCACTCCACCTCTGATCTCTGTCCTTGTGTCCATTCCAAAGGAAGCCTATGCAACACCTTTTATAGGCGTATATGGGTTGTATATAGCCTAGACAACACCTTTAAAAGATGGCCCTGGGAATTACAATTCATAACTATTAGATACTAAAAATAATGGATTCAACCGAGACCTAAGCTTTTCAAACCATTATATAAATCTGTAAGACACGGATGGACTCTGTCAGCTGTACACTCAACCTTTCCGTTAATGCTGTGAGTGTGGTTCTTTCATATGTGAATGCCCGGCCTTTACCTTTATAAGCTGTTTCTGCAGGGTATATATGGGGAGGAATGGCAGCGACTTGGGTGGGAATGGAGAGGGAGCTGTAGATAGGGAGAGGAGAAAAAATAAAAAGAGAGAGATGCCAGACATATATAATGTCTGGCATCTGTGTGTGGGGGTACATATATGTGTGTGTGTGTGTGGGTACATATATGTGTGGGTACATATGTGTGTGTGTGTGTGGGTACATATATGTGTGGGTACATGTGTGTGTGTGTGTGTGTATAAAATATGCGCTCACAGCATTAACCAAAAGGGGTGTGTGTGTGTGTATATATAAAATATAATATGCGCTCACAGCATTAACCAAAAGGGGTGTGTGTGTATATACACATATACATTAATATGTAAGAGATGAAGAAACAACAGGTAAATATAAATACAATAGGTATTTTTATTATGCCATAGTTAAATATAGAGAGAGGACAATGCTAAAGGAAACGTATGGGTAGGGGTTCAACAGTTCGCTCAATTCATATATTTTTGGCTGGCTATGCTACGTGCCTGAGGAAGGGCCGTGTGTAGCCCAAAAGCTTGCATATTCTCACCAACAGAAATTGGTCCAATAAAAGATATCTGAACTACTTTGTCTCCATTTCTTGCATTTGGACCAACACGGGAACCACCTTTTCTGTCTAAATAATAAAGATGTGCATTGAGGCTCTTTCTGTGGCCGAAGAATTCTATGAAGGGTTGAATGCAGGTTGACACTGAATAGTCATAATAAATATTTATTCCAACTTCTCTTGAAAGTGAGAGTGTGAGCCAGTGACCTGCAGCCCTGGCACGCCAAATGCGCTTACTGACAGAGGTGGGATGCCGTTTGCCTGATGTGCTGAACTCTTCTCCAACCATTGATGATGCAGTGTGGCTTGGGGGGTGCACTGTGTTGGTGTAACGCTATCCCCTCTTTTTGGTGCCTAGATAAGAGTTGGATTCTCTTTAAAATCTGGCAGCGCAGATGTAAAACAAAGCTCTCTTTGCTTTTCTTTCTCTAGAGGAGGATTTTATCTATTTAGCATAGGCTGTACTGGCCAAGCCAAGTGACAACCGTCTGAGATGTGGTGTTTAGCATGGTCTCTGGTAAACACAGATAGTGTATCCTAGTGGATAAGGTGTTGGACTTAGACCTTGGAGACCAGGGTTCAAATCCCATCTTAGCCATGAACTCACTATGAGGCCTTGAACAAGTCACTACCTCTCATCAATTACTCATCTGTAAAATGGGAAGAATAATAATAGCCTTTCTCACAGGGTTAGTGTGAGAGTGAATTAAATAATATTGTAGAACACTTAACTGAAAGCACTATAGAAATTATCAATAATAATGATATCTAGGCCTATGCCCAGTTTGGTTAAGAGGCAGTTCTCTGCAATGTGTGTCATGGTTTGCGCTTGACAAAAACTAAAATTGGGGCTGTGTCTGTAACACACACGCACACTCCCTTCCTGCTCTGTTGTGTGTGCTTGCGCCAAATTTCCCAGTGTTCAAACTATTCAAAAGAGCACATAAACTGGATGTGGCAGATTGAAGCCAGGAGGGTAAACGGTTGGGTGTTTGAGGAGTAAGCAGGGTACGCCTGATGGCTCTCCATCCTTTCAGGGTAATTCTGGTGTTTTGAGCAGCCCAGGACAATCCTGTAGCATAATGTCTCTGGTGCTGGCTTAGCTGCCATTGTTCATGATTCCTCTGAGGGGTGGTTCAAGAGTTCATGCTGCTGATGGCAAAGTTACACCTTCAGGCAGGTTGTTAACCTTGTTCAGGAGTTCCTGCCTGGCTTGCCAGGTCTTGTTAGTGTGGAGCAAAAGCTGGAACAAAGAGGAACCCTGAGTCGCTTGTTCATAACGCCTGTAGGACAGTTGCAGGATGTAAACAGCAGGCCATACCAATTAGTGTTGGGCAAGCCAGTTATGCTTTTGTTGGTGGTGCCTGTTTTGAAGCACATCAGTCCATTAATGAGGCCCGTCTTGAAGGGTGGTCCTTTACTGCTGGCAGTGGCGGTGGTTTCATTAATCTCGATCCAGATTTGCAAAATATTTGCAGGTACGTTTATCAGTCTCATGGGACCCTGATAGCTCTTAGATGTGGCTAATTTAAAGCCTAGTTGTCTCCCATTGTTTGCCATCCCTGGTAACTGTCCTCTTGAAACTTCTATAGGAGTGCATGGTATCTTTATGTCTGGGAGGCATCTTGTAAGATGAGGCACTCTCTCTAGTCCAGGAGTTGGGAACCTTGGGCCCGGGGATGGAATGTGGTCTGTGGATAGTTTTCATTTGGCCCTTTCCCGGTGCCTGGAGCTATCCCCTAGATCCAGTTTTAAACCCTCTCCCCAAACACTCAAAGACTGAGCTCAGGGTAAGAGAGGAGAGATAAGGGCATGTACACATGGGTAGGGAGCAGATTCATAGTCTTCCTCTTTCGAGTGTGCCCCTTAAGTCCCCCCACCCCCTGGGTTGCCATTATCTCCCCTCTAATCCAGGCTGCTTATGAAAAATACATAGTCGTAGCGTCTGCAGGACAGTTGCAAGATGTAAACAGCAGGCCGTACCAATTAGTGTCAGGCCGGCCATTGGAACCAATGCAGCCCTGCACCATGTATTTTTCATAAGTGGCCTGGATTAAAGGGGTGGGAGGTATGGCAACCCTACTCACCAGGAACTGGTGAGGTTGCAGTTCACCTGAGGACGCTGTGACCCTCCTGGATCTTGGCCTTTCTGCCACCCGAGTTCCAGCGAGCCAAAAGGCGCAACCCGATCACTCGCCAGCAGAATACTCCAACAACAGCAGCTAAGGGTAAGCCTAAGGGTACTCATCATGCCTGCCTTAATCTCTCGCTGTTGCTCTCCCTCCTTTTCCCCTCTTCCTTCCTCTACTTCTTTTCCCCCTGCTCCTTCCTCCCTCCCAGCCCATCACTTCTCTCCAACCTCCGCACACTTCCTCCTCACCATTGGCTACCTTCCCCTCGTGCTCCTCCCCCACCCTCCCTATCTCTTGCCTGCCCTGCTGCCCCCCTTCTCCCAGTCTTATCCCCATTCCCTGCCTTCCCCCTGATCCGCTCCCAATCTCCTACTCCCTTTGGAACTATCGGTCCTCTGCCAATAAAGCCCCCTACATCCATGCTCTCTTCCTCTTCACTCCCTCCAGCTCCTTGCCCTTACCGAAACTTGGATCTCCCCCTCCGATTCTGTCACCCCAGCTACCCTCTCCTTTGGGGGTCTCTCCTTTTCTCACCAGCCACGCCCCGAAGGCCGGGGTGGTGGCGTGGGCCTCCTCCTCACTAATTCCTGTCAATTCCAACCACTTTCTCCTCCCCCTCTCTCCCCTTCCCTTCCTTTGAGGCTCACTCTGTGCACTTCTACTCCCCCCTCCATCTCCACGTCACTGTCATCTACCGCCCCCCTGGCTCTCTCTCTTCCTTTCTCTCTGAATTTGAGTCCTGGATCACTTTCTTCCTCTCCGACAATACCCCCCTCTCATCCTTGGTGACTTCAACATTCACGTTGATGTCCCTTTCCAGCCCTCCACTTCTCGCTTCCTCTCACTATAGCCTTCTCCTTCTACCTCCATCTACCCACCCTAATGGCCATTCTCTTGACCTCGTCTTCTCTAGGAACTGCTGTTTCTGATCTCTCCTTCGATCCTCATCTCATCTCTGACCACTTCCTTGCCTCCTTCAGTGTCTCCCACTGTCCCCCTTCCTCTTCCCCTTCCATGACCTGCAGGCCATTAACCCCCTGGACTTTGCCTCCTCTTTCTCCCCCCTTCTCCCCTCAGTCTTCTCCTCCCCTGACTCTGCCATTTCGGCTTTTAATGCCTCTCTCTCTCCACCACCCTTGGCTCATCCCCAGTATCTGCCACCTCTGCTCCTGCACCCACGCTGCTGAACGCCTTTGGCACAAATCCCACTCATGCTGACTTCCTTCACTTCAAATTCTGTCTCTCCTCCCTTACTTCTACTGTCTCCCTCGATAGACAGAATTACTATGCCTCCCACATTGAGTCCTGTTCTCGGGAGGGGCCCTCGCCACCTGTTCTCCACCGTTGACTCCCTCATCAAGCCCCCCTGTCGTCCTCTTCCCTTTCTGCTCAGGATCTTGCTTCCTTCTTCACCTCCAAGATAGACAAGATCTACCTCGACATCGCCTCCCACTCCTCTCCTCTTCCTACTCTCCTGTCCTCCTTCTCTCCCACCTCCCTTGAGGAAATCTCCTCCCTGCACTCCTCCTCCAACCCTTCCACTTGCCCCCTTGACCCCATCCCCTCCCGCCTCCTGACCTCCATTGTTCCCACTGTCGCCCCTTCCTTCCTGCACATCATCAACCTCTCCCTCTCTACTGGCTCCTTCCCATCCGCCTTCAAGCACACCACTGTCTCTCCAATCCTCAAAAAGTCCACTCTTAACTCCTCTGACCCTTCTAGCTACCGTCCTGTCTCACTTCTTCCTTTTGCTTCCAGGCTTCTTGACCGTGTTGTCTACTCCCGCTGCCTTGACTTCCTCTCCACCAATTCCTCTCTTGACCCCCTCCAATCTGGCTTTCGCCCCCTTCACTCTACTGAAACTGCTCTTGCTAAGATCACCAACGATCTTCTTGTGGCTAAATGTAATCGCCTCTATTCCATTCTTGTCCTCCCTGACCTCTCTGCTGCCTTCGAGACTGTTGACCACTCACTCTTGCTGGATTCACTTTACTCCCTTGGCTTCTGTGGCTCCGTCCTCGACTGGTTCTCCTCCTACCTCTCTGACCGCTCCTTCAGTGTCTCTTGCCAACTCCGCCTCCTCCTCCTTTCCACTCTCGGTTGGTGTTCCTCAAGGCTCTGTCCTTGGCCCTCTCCTCTTCTCTATCTATACCCTGTCCCTAGGCCTTGCCTCCCATGGTTTCCAATATCACCTCTACGCTGATGACGCTCATCTCTATCTCTCTACTCCCTCTCTCTCTCCATCTATTCAAGCTCGCCTCATCAGCTGTGTCTCTGATATCTCCACCTGGATGCCTCAACGTCAACTCAAACTCAACATGGCTAAAACTGAACTCCTTATCTTCCCCCCTCATCCTTCCTCTTCCTCGTCGATCCTCATCGATGGGGTTACCATCCTTCCTGTCCCCCAAGCCCGTAGCTTAGGCTTCATCTTTGATTCAACTCATTCTTTTAAACACTACATCGACTCTGTTGCCAAATCCTGTTGCTTCTTCCTCCATAACATTACTAAGATTTGCCCTTTTCTCTCTGTCTCCTCTGCCAAAACCCTTGTTCATGCCCTGGTCATCTCTCGCCTCGATTATCGTAACCTCCTTCTCCCTGGCCTCCCCCTCTCTCACCTTTCTCCTTTATCTCCATCCAAAACTCTGCTGTCAGGGTCATCCACCTCGCCCGTCACGTGCAGCCCCTCCTCTCTTCACTGGCTCCCCCTTCCTGAACAAATCCTGCACAAGCTCCTAGTCTTCACTATAAAGCTCTTCACAACCTTGCTCCCCCCTACCTCTCTGTGCTAATTTCCCTCCGTACTCTAGTCCTTGAGCTCCGCTCCTCCTTTGTCCCCTCTCTCGCCCTCCCATGCCTTCCCTGCTCCCCTAACCGCCTTCTCCCTAGCTGCCCCACATGCCTGGAACTCCCTCCCTGCCCAAATCAGCCTCGCCCCCTCCCTTCGTACCTTCATATCCCTCCTCGAGACCCCCTTTCCTCTCTGCCCTCCCTGACTCCTCGCTCCCCTCACTTAACTCCTGCTGATACCCTCCATCCAGTACAATCTGTTACCGAGGTCTGTGTACTCCTATCCTCACCACATGGACCAACCAGCCATCATTCTTGATGTCCGATTGTAAGCCCTAGGGCAGGGACTGTGTCTATTCAAATACTTTGTAAAGCGTCAGGTACATTGCTGGCGCTATATAAATGCTTGCTAATAATAATAATAATACTCTCACCCCCAATTTATATGTGCCCCCGTGAGCTTGTACTAATTTTCAAAGTGGCTCCAGGGAGGGAAAAGATCCCCCACCCCTGCTCTTGTCCAAACAGAAGAGACTGATGATCTTGTAGCGAAGGAACTGACTTGGGAAATTCAGTGCCACGGACTTGCTGTGTGACCGTAGGCAAGTCACTTTGTCTCAGTTCCTCATCTGTAAAATGAGGGTGAATAATCGTTCTCTGGGCTTGGTCCTCTGCCATTAAAATCAGTTGCAAAACTCCCATTGACTTTAATGACAGTGTCCTGCCCATCTCCCCTTGTGTCTGACCTATCTGCTTAGGCTCAAACCTCATTGAGTCTCTTACCCTTTGCTGGGCCCAATACCTAGTGCAATGAGTTTCCTGTTCTTGCTTGGAGTTGGAGCCTTAGATGGTGCTGGAATAGAGGTAGCGTCAGCCTATGCTAGCTAGCCCCATCCTTACTCCCTCATTGGGTGAGGCTGCTTCAGTTGCCTGCCTGCTCCAGACTGGTGCTCAGGAATGCCGTCTGGAGGTGCAGTCGGGCGTGGAAAAGAAGTGTCACTTCTTCTGTCGGGGCAAGGGTCTCCTCCAGCCTCTCAAATGTTTAAATTGCCACAAAGTCCAGATTGCACTGGAGAAGAATTTTAATGGCCTTCTATCCGGTAATGCCATAGCTGGCAAATTGCTTCCTTTCTAAAGCCAGTAACTGCTTAAAAGCCTTGGAGGCAGAGAAATTACCTAGGGCTTCTCTCTGAAGATTTTCAGGGGCGTAGGTGGAAATCCATGTAGCACTCTCCATCCTGTGCCCTTTGCTCACTTTACAGCTAATGGAGACACACTTTTAAAAGGCAAGGCTTCTGCTCCCAGCCTTCCAAATGCAGCCTTTCAGAACTCCGACTTTTCCTCAAGCCTCACAGCACCTGCCTCAGCAAGAGCCTGCGGTTTCTTAGAGTGCTTTGCAAAGCAAATGATGAAATCCATGGGGATGCAGACACTGTCTAAGGTCATGCTGTAGCCTTGGACATTGGGCTGATCTTAATGCGAGCAGTTGTTGACCATGGACCTCTAGTTATTCCCGACTTCCTATTTGTGGTATGGTTAAAGCTCTCCTAACACACCATGTAGACTTGCAGATCACGAGCAATCTGGATCATGTAGCTTTGTAAACTGGGCATCTTCCGACAATGTGTTTTAGTAGGTGTCCAAATGTAAAGATAAAGAGATTATAGGCTGTATGTATCCTGGAGAGAAGCCTCTGAAAAGGGCTCTAGGGACCTCGTGGCTAAATAGCTGGATGTGAACTCTCGGGGTGGTGATATGGCAAAAATGGCTAATGCAGTCCTTGTTGATTAACCGGGGAGGAGTGAGTTGAAGTAGGAAAGTGATTTATGTTTTACCTCGTGTTTGTGGGGTTTTGATGAGATGGCACTTTACAGTTCTAGTATCTACTTTAGAAAGGAATGTTGGGAAGCACTTGAGGGTGCTGAGAAGAGCTACCAGAATGATTCAGGGTTTGGAAGATGAGCCTTAAAGAAAGGAATTTAAGGATCACAGTCTTTTTAGCCACTCAGTAATGCCTTAAAAGGGAATTTGATTAAGTGTAACAAGTACCTTTGTGGGGGGGGGGGGGGGGGAAGGTCCTGGTCATTGAATGACTCTAGTTTTTGTAGAAGAAGGCATAATGGAAATCAACAGCTGAATATTAAAGCTATTTAGAGTTGGGAAGGACCTTGAGGGTCAACTCATCCAACCCCCTGCTTGAATGCCGGATTAATACAGCTACACCACCCCTGACAGGTGGTGGTTCTCCAGCGATGGGGAGCCTACAACCTCCCTGGGCAACTTGGTCTGTTGCCGCACAGCTCTTACTATTAGGAAATTCTTTCCTTATATTTCATTGAAACTGTCTTCCTGTAATTTGAGACCATTATTTCTATTCCTACTCTCTGTAGCAAGAATGAACCTCTCCTTGCTGTCCCCTTGATGGCGGCCCTTGAGATATCTGAAGACTGCTACAAAAATTCAATTTAGAAATCAGACCTGTTTTAACAAAGGGTAATAAAACATTGGAACAGGCAATCAATTTAAATAGTGGATTCAGATAAAATGTGTGAACCCTCTGAAGACAAGCTTTGGCCAGGATAGGTACACACTATAGTAACAACTTGAAGAAATTCAATTGGCTTGTATTAGACATGAGGTCAGACTGAGATGGTCTCAGTAGGATCTTTTTGACCTTGAAATCTATCGCTTGGAACAGTGCTTCTCTGATGTGGATCAGTGAGTGTGTGTGTTGCGGGTTTGTGTGGCTGTATGTGGTGTTTGCAAAGTTAAATATTTTGCATATTTATATCAATTGGTAGGTATTGATTTACCAGTCAATATCCAGTTTACACCCATCACTAACCATCCACTCAGTTTGAAAACTGATGCAATCAGCAGGCTCAAGCTGGGGTCTCCCATGCAAGCAAGAGAACCGAGTTCTAATCCTTGCTCTGCCAAAAACAGCTTCCTGGGATCTCTGTTAACCTATTCATAAATAGGTGGGGAATGAGTCGTGTAGGAGATAGGCAGGAATATGCAGTAATTGTCTCCTCCATAACCACATCCAGTAGGAAAGACGAACTCCCCTTGTGGTTTCTTGGTTACCAGACAAATGCACTTTCCCTAAGGCAAAGTTTTACTGGATAGAAGAGAGCCTCTTTCTCCTCCATTCCAGTGTGTGATGCTCTAGCTGAGATGCAGGGCAGGCGTGACAGGCATGTCGGTCGCACACCCTATTAGATGGTATGCTCAGAAGTACTGTACTTTGGCTCTGCAGCAGAGGGTGTTCTCTGTTGGATGGGACCTGCTACAAAAGCCCCCTCCTAGGGCACTGGGAGGCACTTGCATTGGAGCAGCTGAGTGTCTCCAGAGCTTTAAATCTGCTTTATGCTGGCAGTCATCTTTGGCCATGTTTGCTGTTGTGCCAAATCGTCCCTCTTCATGTCAACGACATTCCCCACTTCCCTAATCCTGCCATGTCTGGATGCAAAGCTGCTTCATGTCTGTAATTACACTTAAGGGAAAGCAGGCAGGCGGGTTTTCTTCACTTTCCGCCAGACGTATGGTCTATTTCCGGTAGCACAAAATTAATCCGTAATGCAAACAGTTGTTGTTTGTGCCACTGTCTGTTGAAATGAGCGGCAGCTTTAGTGTGTCTCTGGAAGTGCTGCAGGGGCTGTTTATAACAACAGCATCTCTCATCCACATGACACCTTCAGTGCTGTCCTTCAGGAACGTAAGCCATGCAGCTTCTATTGAGCATGGAGTTTGTTAGAGGGATTTGGTGGTGGTGGAGGAAATTCACACCATGAGTGACAAGAACCATTTCTAAATGTGCAGGGGCCAGAAACATTTATTTATTATTTTGTTTGGACTTATATCCTGCCCTATCCTAAAACAGCAAGTTATAATAAAAGCATACACAATTTAAAACTATATAAAAGACACTTAAAATTCAACCCAACCTACCACCAGCCACCAAATGTCTGCTAAATGGAAGAATCGCTCAACATCCTTGCCAGAAGATGCACAGGCTTGGCTTTGGTGAATCCTGGGGGGAAGGGAGTTCCAGAAATGGGGAGCAGCTACTGAGAACACCACCTCCTGTGCCTTCACCACTGGCATCTGGTGCGCATAGGGCATGGTCGGATGGCCACTCCTGGCTGACCATAAAGGTGTTTTGAATCTTGTACACAGGAATGAACTAACTTTGTATGGTCAATGTCGGAATCAGACTCCTGGCCGTGCTCCTTTTTATTCTCTTCCACTCAAATTGTAATGTTCCGCCAGGCTAAAATCTAGCAGAGAAGTGGTCCATGATATCAAGGAGGGCGAGAGGCAAATAAGATGCACTGAAATCCAGGGGCGATACCTTTGTCAGAAAACTCTTTTTCCTCATGTAAAGCTGTGATCAAGTTTTCTGTGGAATTTTTGGTGAAGCCAAACCCCAGCTGGAAATTGTGGTTGCCCTTCTCTACCTGAAGAGGCTCAAAAACCAGAATTCAAATAACCCCCAAACTGTATCGTGATAGAATTTATTTTTATTTTAGTTTTTCAGACTTTACCCTAGATCCTGTCCAAAAAGCCACTCTCAGCTGTCTGGTATCTGGGTAGATCTGCGGGTCACCTGCCTCGGTAAGTCCACAGAACCCACTGGAATCCCCCCCCTCCCCCCCGGCCTAGCACTGGGTGTTCCAGGTGAATGTTATAAACCTGTAAAATCTGCTGAGGGGGATCTCCAGTAAGTGCTGTTAGGAATTTAATTATTGGGGTATTTGTAGTGTCACCTGGATTTCTTTGCTGCCTGTGGGGTGACTATGGTGCCTGTTGCTGCATCTAGTCTAATTGGAGCTTGGTAAGCAGCATACTGGACAGTTGCTCTATGTCTGACTATACAGGAGGACTGGTGAGAAGAGGGTTAGTTGTGCCTAATGTTCAGCTCCTGGAGTGAAGAAAGTTGCATCCTGGTGAAACTGCTGGATGGACAAACAGCCACTGAAAGATGGGCGGGTCCATCTTTCTGGTTCATGCCTCCCTATCTATTTCATTGCCCTCCTCTCCCAGGGTGTTCTGTTTGCCTCACTCCCCCGTCTGCCTGGCACCCTCTGGGCCAGATACACGGGGTACACGGAAATTGCTGCCACACACGGCCCCATGTCTGGGGGTCCTATAGGAGCCCTAATACATGAAGTCGATGAATAGACTTGAAATGATGTAAGAAGCACTGGTGTAAAATACCAGGCCCACATAGCCTCAGATGTGGGGAGCTCTAGCCCGTCGGGGTCCTGCAGTGAGTTGAGCCCTGACTTCCTGGGATCCGGCTGCCGGTGAGAGCAAGGCAGGTCCTGCCCCAACCACCCCGCAGCAGCTCCTCCAGTGCCACAACCCATGGGTTCAGGTGGGTGGAAGGTGACAGCAGAGGCTCTGCTGCCCCTGCTGGGAAATAAATGCCAACTGTTTAAAACCTCCTGTAGGAACGGCTCATCCAGATCGAGAATCATGGCAGCATTAGCGCAGCAGCGTTCCTCTTTCCCCTACTGGCATTTGGCTGGGGTTTGGAACCCACAGTTTGGGGAGTCCTCGCCTAGACCAGAACTAGGGCCTTTGGTAGGCACTTCTGTCACTTATGCTTGGAAGAGAAGAAGGCAGAAAGCTCGATATGGGGGCAGAGAGACCGGAGCCGGACAAAGGAGGAGTGCAGCTGTTGTGAGCCTCTGAGCATAGGACTGCAATGACCCCTCTGCCTCGGTTCCATGCCCACCATAGCAGTAGGCATGTGCAAATGCTGCTTTCCTGGTTCTGCTTGATGCATGCCATGCACAGGATAAGGCCTCCCAGCCCTCACGAGAGCAGGGATAAGCTGCTCCAGCAGCTTCATGCAGCAAATATGCCTTAAGTAAATATTTAGCCCTGGCCCCTGATGCTGACTCGAAGGCACAAAGCCCAGGATGAAGCGAGACTTTTGTTTTTCTGTGCTTCCAGCTGGAGAGCCATGTCTAGTCTCTGATCTAAAGGGAGGAGGGGCCCACCAGCTGGAAGTCCTCTCTGACATTCTGTCAGTTGGAGCAGCCCCTTTAAATAAAGTCCCTGGCGATAGGCCTCAGCTTGACCTTGAGTGCCAAGGATGCTGGGCTGTGTTGGTGGGAGGAGTCGAATGAAGGTGACCCTTGTGTCTCCTGGTTCCTTGCTCCCTTGTTGCCTAGACCATAGCCTCCTTGTGCCCAGTCTCTTGTTCTAGCCCTTTTGCCTGTGGTCCTAGCCCTGTGTTCCCTAACTTTATGCCCCCTAACCTCTGGCTTCCTAATTCCTTGTTCCCTGGTATCTTGTACTCTTTGGGTGTTTTCCCTATGAACCTCAGTGATGAGCCATATTCTCTCCCTAAGATCGTAGCTCTATGAGGGGGTTTGCTCCCCGTTACCTGGGAGAATGGCTGAGGGTTTTTCCTCCCTTCCTTTGTTCCTAGTTCCCTTTCTGGCCTCCAGACCCCTCCGTTCTCTCTTCATCCTTCGCCCTAACTCCCCTCTAACTTCTCCCTTGGGGCTCTCTAGTTCCCTGTATCCTGATCCCCTAAGTCCATCTGTGTCCTGGACACACCTCACCCGAGGCCCTTAAGAAGGGACCTGTTGCTAATTGTTACTCTTCAGTGGCAGGCACATTGCTGGCGCTATAGAAGTAATAAATAATATACGAGCGGGACACTGCCTTCCATAGCACATCTTGAGAGGATCTGTGCTCTGAGTTCAGTACCGAATTTGACGAAGTTGGGGGCCTGAGTGAGGTGGTTGTGTGGGCTCAAAGGTTACTGTACACTCTGTCTGCTGGTGTGAAGATTTTGGACAAGTCCTATTGGATCATCTCATCTCCCCAAAGACTAACACAGCATTGTTCTTTACATACATTTCCAGCCAACTCTTCCCCGTCTAACTTTAAATGTCCTGTGTGCTGGGGCTTCAACCACTTTCTTATGACAACAGCCTGATGCATCTTGTTATCAGGATACTTTCCCCAATATTTCTTAACTGGAATTCCATTTACCCTAAACCTCTACCTTGATAATCCCTACATCCTTGAGGCCTGCCCTTGAAGGATTTATAGATTTCCATCCTGTTTCCCTGCGCTGTCTACTATCTCCATAATGGTTTCAGATTTCTCTGTAATACCTGTTTACATGCCTTTATACTTGGTTTCTCCAGCCTGGGTTAATTCCCTGAATCAGATCTCTGTATTTTCTGCTTCAACTCCTAATCTTTCTGCTACTTCATCTGTCTTAACTAGTTTTGGTGGCTCCTCCCCACGTTAAAATCCCCTTCAAATGTCATTACATTGTAGTTTACTCTCTGTCGGTTATTAACAGTGGAGCCGATCCAAAGCCCTGTTGTATGTGCGCCGCTGCACGGTTTGTGCACGTGCTGCAGGCCCCATGCTGGGGGTGCGCGCGGCTTGTGTGCACTGCGTTGGTGCCAGTCTGCAGGACTTGGAATCGGCCCCAGTGATGTTAAATATGACTGGACCTATTTCGGATCCCTGCAAGATTCCAGTAGACTTTTTCTCTCCTACCCACTCTAGCCTGGGACCTAAAAACTTAAGACCAATGTCCTTTAAGCCCAGCATCCTGACTCTGACAGTGGTCACTTGCCCTAGGTCACTTTGGAGAAGTACCCAACAGGTCATTCTGGAGTGATCTGTTCACTTCCAGCTTCCTACAGTCAGAAGTTGCATCCCCCGACCTACTTGACATACAAATGCAAGTCGACCCTTTACTCTTTATCCTTCTTCATCTGTATCCATGTTTTTTCTTACCAATGGTTCACAGTTTTCACTTCACATGGGCATGCTTCTACCCACTGAATGTGGCTTAATTGTACAATTAGGGTTTTGTGAATTGCAAGTTCAAACACTTTATCCAGTCCAAATTCTCTCAAACTGCTACTGCTACTGATTTTGGGATGAGGTATATACTGTTGGGTCGACCAGTTGGGTCTCAGCTCTGCTTACTTATTCCAGGCTCACTTGGCCTCCTGCAGGTCTTTTTCTTTCCCCTTCTCAATCCTCGTCCTACCGGAGCAGTGGGACTCAAGCTGGCATTGCCAGGTTTGTGCTCCCCGCCCCCCCCCCCCCCCCTTGTTGTGAACTGAAAACCTGCATATCACTTGCTTTTCCTTGATGTTCCCAGGCCTGCCAGTTGTACGTGCTCTTTCCATAGTAATTGGTTGTGCTCCAGTGAGCTTGAGAGTCGACACCTTCTCAAAGAGAGAAAGAGACAACAAACACATTTTGACACTTGCAGCCAAAGCTGACTGTTAAAGCGAAAGGCCTAAAGCTCATTCTCTGCCACCATCCACAAGTCTGTGTCCTTTTTCAGGGCAGGCAGGAGGAGCAGCATTGGGAAACTGCTTGTCTGTGTCTGGATGGCGCCAGATCAGGTTTTCTCAGTGAAAGATGGAAGTGTCTCATCTAATTGCACATTCCTTTTCCGTTTCGAGTGTCATGCTGGTCTCTCTCCTCTTCTCCTGCTGCCTTCACTGCCAGTCGTCATGGCTTTGCTGGTCAGTTTCTACCCCCTGTGATTGCTCCACCTTCAATGGCTATAGCCAAGGAGCTACAGATTGGTTGGATGCAGTTTACCTTGCGGATCCTATCTATTGCATGAGACAAAGCTGCCTGTTTGCTATGCATGCCTGTCTGATCTTGAGCTGTGCATACATGGCCGGAAGCTGGAAATGCCTCCCATTTCAGTGATTCCATATCAGATGTGTTCAGTTTAGGACAATGTTCTCCAGATTATGGGGTGTACTCTTAAAATAGTGAGGGGGCAAGCTACGTCTGTTGGAACTTGACACACTCCAGTCCCAGGTCTCCTGTATTATTATTATTATTTATTTATTTATTTAGCATTTATATAGCACCAGCAATGTACCTGGCACTTTACAGTTGTAAGAAAGAGACATGGTCCCTGCCCTAGCACGCTTACAATCTAAGAGAGACGGGGGGGAGGGGGATGAGGAGTTCAGTTTTAGCCATGTTAAGTTTGAGCTGATGAGACATCCGGGCAGACTGTCAGAGACGCAGTTAGTGAGATGAGACTGGAGAGAGGGGGAGAGAGAGATGGGGTGGAGAGAGAGTTGGGTATCATCAGCACACAGATGGTACTGGAAGCCATGAGTTTCGATGAGTTTGCCTAGGGACAGAGTGTGTAGAGAGAAGAGAAGAGGGCCAAGGACGGAACCTTGGGGAACTCCAACTGAGAGAAGAGAAGTAGAGGAGGCACCAGCAAGAGAGACATTGAAGGATCAGTCAGGGAGGTAGGAAGAGAACTAGCTGAGGACTGAGCCACAGAAACCAAGGGAGTGGATGGAGTCAAGTAAGAGAGAGTGGTCGACAGTGTCAAAAGCAGCAGAGAGATCGAGGACGACAAGGATTGAGTAGAGGTGACTAGATTTTGCTAAGAGGTGGTCATTAGTTATTTTAGCAAGAGCAGTCTCAGTAGAGTGGAGGGGGCAGAAGCCAGATTGGAGAGGGTCAAGGGAGGAGTTGGCGGAGAGGAAGCCAAGGCAACGGGTGTACACAGCACGTTCCAGGAGTTTAGAGACAAAATGGAGGCGATGGAATGGTAATTAGAGGGATCGGAAGGATCAAGGGTAGGCTTCTTGAGGATAGGAGAAACAGTGGCATGTTTGAAGGCAGAGGGAAAGGAGCTGGTAGAGAGGGAGAGATTGACTATGTGCAGGAGGGATGGGGAGACAGTGGGCGCGATAGAGGTCAGGAGGCAAAAAGGGATAGGATCAAGGGGACAAGTGGAAGAGTTACTTGGAAGTGGAGAGCAGGGAGGTGATTTCCTCAAGGGGGAGTGTAGTAGTAGTGGGGAGTGTTCACCAACCAGCAATTTCATGATTGTGAGTTTGAATGATGCTTCTACTGGCTCTGTTTTCCTTTCAAACACAACTCTGCTCTTCTAGGGAAGAAATTCTTTCCTTGTATAAATAAGCCAGCAAAGGTGATACCAGGTCACAGTAAGAAATAGAACTTTCAGCTTTTAGCGGGATTGTTTCCAGTCTTTCCTACACAGCCACACTGGTAATATGACTGCAGCATCCTGAAGAAAAACAGTTGTTTAATCTAGTGGGCAATATGCAAACTTCTCTAGTGGCTGAATTAAAAAGAACCAGCTGTTGCACCTGCAGCTTAGATAGTAATGCTTTGAAAAGGAAATTGGAAGGTCAAGAGTTTGTCCGGCTTAAGTAAGGGAATATTCGGGGCTGTAAAAATCCACTTGCCTGCTTTATTTATTTTATTTATTTATATTTTATTGGCCACCCCCTCATGCCTATGGCATCCCGGGGCAGCTCACAACAGATAAAACAGCATAAAATACATAAAACATCAAGTATAGATAAGTAAAAATACTCTTCCCTCCCCTCCAAAGGCCTGGACGAACAGCCAGGTCTTACAGGCTTGGCAAAAAGCCATCAGACCCGGGGCCAGGCGAACTTCTTCCGGGAGGGAGTTCCAAAGCCGCGGTCTGGCCACCAATAATGCCCTCTCCATTGTGGCCCCCTGTTTAACCCGGGGACCTCCAAGAAAGGCACCCCCGGCAGACCGCAGGGGCCGCCCTGGGGCGCAGAAGGCGAGGCAGTCCCCAAGGTATGAAGGGCCCAGACCATGTAGGGCTTTATAAATCAACACCAACAGCTTGAATCTGGCTTGGTACGCTATAGGCAGCCAGCGCAGAGTGCGGAGCACAGCTGTGATATGCTCCCGTCGCCTCGTCCCCATAAGGAGACGGGTCGCTGCATTCTGCACCAGCTGCAGCCTCCGAACCAGGAACAAGGGAAGCCCCACGTAGAGCGCGTTGCAGTAGTTTAGCCTTGAGGTGATGAAGGCATGAATAAGAGTGGCCAGGTCAGGCCCGGAAATGTATGGGTGCAGCCTCCGTACCATATACAGCTGGAGAAAGGCGGCTTTAGCCACCGCCTTTACCTGCCGATCCAGACGGAGGCCCGGATCCAAAACCACCCCCAGACTCCGAACCTGCTGGGCTATGGGAGGGCAGACCGCCCCCCTCCCAGAGGAGCCGGCACCTCCCTCACCCTACCCACCACCATCACCTCCGTCTTACCAGGATTGAGCTTCAGTCTGCTCTGCCGCATCCAATCCACCACGGGCTCCAAACACTGGGAAAACAACAAGACAGCAGGACCTGGGCCGGTCGAAAATGAGAGGTACAGCTGAGTATCATCAGCATATTGGTGACATTGCACCCCAAACCCTCTCACGATCTCCCCCAGGGGCTGCATATACACATTAAACAAAAGCGGAGACAGAATCGAACCCTGCGGAACGCCGCAGGTCAAAGCCCGGGAGCTCGATGTTTCAGCTCCCAGCACCACCTGCTGACTTCTCCCCGAGAGGAATGAGGAACAGTCCCGTCCAGACCCCCCAGGTCTCGCAGCCGTCTCAACAACAGCCCATGGTCCACGGTATCAAAAGCGGCCGAGAGATCTAGCAGGATCAAAAATGTAGAACATCGTGCATCCATCTCCCGGCGGAGATCGTCCACCAAAGCCACCGTCGCTGTCTCAGTGCCAAACCAGGGCAGAACCCAGACTGAAAAGGGTCAAGGAAATCGATACGGTCCAGATGCTCCTGGAGCTGCAGAGCCACTGCCCGTTTGAGCTGGTGAATGGATTTTCAGAACCTGGAGTCTCTTCCCCACTGCAAGGCCATGCCTGGCATGAAGTCTTTTATGCCCAGCTAGTGAATTATTTCTGTTTGTGTGTGATTTCTTTCATTTAAAATTTGACTGTTTTAAAGCACTTTTTTAAGCCCAGTGTTCAGCAATTCCTGGTAGCCCAGCCCCACTGATAGGCAATCAGAGAATCCACTCTGGACAGAAATGTTTCGGGTGCCCAGAATGTGGGGAAAGCAGGACGTGAATGGGAACATTCACTTGAAAAGGGGACACAGAGCAAAATAGTTTGGCGGGGGGCGGAAACTGATTTAGGCTGATCATGAAAGTAAACAATATTATTCTTGGAGCAATGCTTCAAGGGAAAGCCCTCCATTAACTCACCCTTTTATCTTTCATCCTCCCCAGCCCCACTAAATACCTGCTACCTCCATAGTGCTCTAGTCCTGGCAGTGCTACCGACACACCGTGTTTAAGTTATATTCATTAAGGAATAATGAGTAGATGTTTATACGCAGGCTACTGACTTAAGCAGTATGCTCTATCGATCAACGGTTCATATAAGCAACCTCCTAAATGTTAACTGATTATATTAACCCTTTATAAACAGTGAAATTAGTTACCATTTTAACAGCCTCTCAGATTGTAAGCCCTAGGGGCAGGGACCGTGTCTATTTTATTACTTTGTAAAGTGCCAGATACACTGCTGGCGCTATATAAATGTTTGTTAATAATAATAATAATAACCTAAGTGGAACTCTAATTTATTAATAGAACCATAACACACAGTTTGCCTACTGTACTAACACTTGCATTAAAAACTAAGCCCTTGATAACCATCCATGGCACCCCAATTCCTCGGCACAGAGACTGGCTTTTACTTTCATGTGTACACTGGGGTGTAGCCACTGGGGTGTATTCTCTCTGTCAGATCTATATAAACTAAGTACTCTTAGTTGAATTATGTGAAGATACCAAGGGCAGGGAGAGAAGAAGAAGGAGGCGAGGGAGACCAATACTTGACTTGCAGAGTCCACCCTATGGCAGACCCATGAAGGTTAGCCAATCAGCATGGCCACCATAACCAGGCATAATTTTTAGCTTATTCAGTAGAGAGGATGTTGCATGCAGATGTGCTCTCATCCGAATATGCATGGAGCCACTGGGGCTGCATGATGGGGAAGTGAGTTGGTTTGTGATTCTCTAGTTCCTTTCCATTTTACTTGTCGCGTTTGCTGTTTGGTAGCAGTATGGATTGAAAATTCTCTCTTTAAGTGCCAGTATTGGGGGGACGCTTGTCCTGTTTTCATTTTTGTGTATTCATCCATTTATGACCCACAGGACATGTCGCTTCTTGCCATTGCTCGAAATGTGCATCTGGAACAGTAACCTGTTTTATAGATCCCATTAGAAGAGTAACGCACAGAGTTTTTGGCATTAGGAAATCAAAGGGTAGTGTGCAATATCATGTGAGCAAGGAATATGTCTAAAGAACCAGTTGAGCACACCCCATGGCTTGTTTGTCTTCACTATGGGGGTATTAAACACATCCACTTGTGACCAGTTACTGAGTGCCGTCGGACTGATAAATAAAAAGCCTATATTCTGTCCTTTGACTTGCAGCTGCAGAGTGATCAGGCCACTTGGGATACAGGACTCCAGCTGAGATGAGGGGATGCTGAATTGATGCTTCCAATTAGCACATGGTCTTTAGAAGGCATGTGCCAAAGTAAGGCATCACAGTTGCACATGATGCCAACAGGCATTTTTCAAGGAAAGAAAGATGCCTTCTTTCTCTTCCAGCTTGGAGAACCGCTATTGCACATGGCAATTAACAAATGAAGAGCGGTTGCCTGCAAACCATTAGGAAGTGAATGCTGTAAATTTGGTGCAACTGTCATACAACATCTGGGGTCTGAAACCTGACTCCCCAAAAACCCCACACAACTGAAAGATGCTGAGTGGAACAAGCGCAGGCAAGCTAGCTGACTGAGGGCTTAGCATTGTTACTTTTTGCTTTGAGGCTGGCTTCTTTTGAGCTCTGGAAGTGGGCTGATTGAATCTCAGGGTGGGAATATGGGGCTTAGAAGCCTGCTTGGAAAAGCAGGCTGCAAGGGCTGGTGTGCATGTGTGTGTCCTTAAATCTTGACTTTTTATGGAAGGTCTGGGTAAGAAGAGCTTATGAACAGGGTACCAGACTGGGGGTTAGGTGGAGGTCTGAGTTCCATTCCTGGATCTTCAACTAATTGGATACTAGGGGAAGTGGTTTCCCCTTGTTCTACCTCCGGTTTGCCTTCCATTCTGTCTATTTATATGGGTTAAGTGCCCATTTGACTTAAGCGCACAAGCTCCATTTTCTTTTGGCAAGCTTGGTTTTCCTAAACCATTGAAGCATTTCTAAAACCTGACCATTAAGTAATAAACTGTTACAGGCAGGGGCTGTTGTACTGTGTGTCTGTGTACCATCCAGTACAGTGGGACCCCGGTCTCATCTAGGGCCTGCGATTGTAATCACAGGTGCTACTGTGATGCTCAGTAACATACTCCCTAGTGGTCTGATTTTTGCTTCCCTTACTCATGCTGAGTAGAGAGTGCTTTGCTAAGGAGTGAGTATAGCTGGGTACAGAACACTGCACTAAGAGTCTTTTCAAACACGACGCTAACCCCAGTTTAATCACACTTGAACTTTTCTTATACGTATTGCAGGGCTGTATTGGTGCCCTATGCAGCCCTGCAACATGCATAAGAAATGTCAAGTGTGGTTAAACTGGGGTTAGCGTCATGTCTGAAAACACCCTAAGCCTGAGTAAGGAGACAGATTCGCGCCCTGTGGGTCGTAGATGTGCTCGCTTTGAGCAAATCACACTTCTGTAATCAGTTAAAGCTCTGCTTGTTAAAGTTTTTGTACGCTGTAGTGAGTCCATAGGTCAGACAGCCCCAAGTCTGGTGGCAGTTAGTGTGGTTGCCCCTGCCAGGTGATCTGTGTTTTTCAGCTGCTCTGTCTACAGGAGGACCTAGGAGGGGAAAGGAGCAGGAATTCCTGTATGTGCTGTAGCGCAGGTCTGTGTCAGGGTGTGCTGCCTAGACCAGAGTCTGTAACTCCAAGTGAAAAGTGCTCTGTTTACAAGGGGCTTCTCCCCAAACCAGTGATGTGGGTTTTCTGGAAGGTTTTGCAGAAATTTTGCTGGGAAATGTTCTGATGCAAATTTTCTGAAACATTTTCCAATGCCCTAAATCGACTGGAATATGATTTTAGCCAATTTGTTTGACTTGTGCTTAGTAAACAAAACTCAAAAAGTACACTACGTTAATTTGATGTGCTGGATAAATATCTCAAAAGTTTTTACACTAGCCAAAAGTAGTGGAACTGAAATATTTAATCAGGAAAAAAATGTTATAATTATGTTACTAATTAATTTTATGAAACAATGCATTTTTAGAACTGGAAATATTTCTGGATAAATAGCGGAAAGCTTTCCACCCCACATCACTGCCCCAAACTGATTTAAGCAGCTGGTACCACTACTCAGCACTGGTGAGACTTGGCCTGAAATATTGTGTGTTGTTTTGGGACATTGACAAATTGGAGACAATTCGTAGGAGAGCAACCAGAAGGGACTACATTGCAGGGACCTGTATTCGCTGCATTCACCCCATTGCTACCAACATGGGGCCCTGCTACGTTGTCAGCCATTAGTGGAAAGTAGGGTTGCCACTTATCCAAATTGTTAAGGAACACTTATGCAAAATGCATGTTGCAGGGCCTGCATTGGCACCAATGTAGGGCCTATAATATGTATTTTTTCATAAGTGTTCCTTAAAAATTTGCATAGATGGAAAGCCATAAGGAACTGGGAAAGTTTAGCCCAGAGAAAAGACTAAAGGGAGATATGGTTGCAGGTTTCAAATATTTAAAAGGATGTTGCTAATAAGATTGGAAACCATTTGTTCGCCACTGCTACCAAGAAGAGAGAACAAGAGGGAATGGGCTTAACATCCTGCAATGTAGATTTTGATTAAATATGAGGGAAAGCTTCTGAATTGCAAGAGCAGGTGGGCAGTGGAGGTTGTGGAACCTTCTTCTTTGGAAGTTTTCAAGAAGGGATAGACAAGCCTCTGTCTGCCATGCTGTAGGACCTACAGTGTAGTAGGGCATCCTGCCTTGGAGCAGGGAGCCAGACTAGATGATCTTTGAGAATCCCTATGGTTCTATGTGGCTTGAGCTCTGGGATCTGCGAGACTGACTGGACTTCTCCTTTGATCACTGTTTTCGCTCTGCCCTCGGCTACACCCTTGCCTAGGGTGGCCAAAGCTCCCCAAGAGCCATGTACCCAAATCTTCACATGGCTGAAAGCCCCAAGCCACACACACACACATGCATGTGTGCCCTTTCCAAGCATTTCCTGGGCTGAGCATTGCCTCCTCCCTGCTTTGTGATTGGCTGGTGGAGCCAGTGCTCTATGGTCCTTGTGACTGAGATTCTGAAGAACAGATTTGACTCAGTTGTGGAGATTCTGGACCACTGAGGCAGCAGGGGCCTGGGACAGGCTCTGGCAGAGAGCTGCACCTGAACTGCTAGAGAGCCAAAGTTTGGGCACGCCTGATCTATACTACCTCCCTCTCTTCAGTTGCATTACATGTGATTGACTGGGGGTGGACTGAGTTTTGTAGATCTCCCCTCTTTCTCCCCTCGGGCCTCCGTCTGGATCGGCAGGTGGAGGCGGTGGCTAAAGCCACCTTTCGCCAGCTGTATCTGGTACGGGGGCTTCGACCTTACCTCTCCGGGCCCGATCNACAGATTTGACTCAGTTGTGGAGATTCTGGACCAGTGAGGCAGCAGGAGCATACTGCAACGCGCTCTACGTGGGGCTTCCCTTGTTTCTGGTTCGGAGGCTGCAGCTGGTGCAGAATGCGGCGGCCCGTCTCCTGACGGGGACAGGGCGGTGGGAGCACATAGCACTGGTGCTCTGCGCTCTGCACTGACTGCCTATAGCGTACCGAGCCCGATTCAAGGTGTCAGTATTGATTTACAAAGCCCTGAACGGTCTGGGCCCCTCATATCTCGGGGACCGCCTCGCCCTCCGCGCCTCAGAGCGATCCCTTCGGTCGACTGGGGGCGCCTTTCTGGAGGTCCCCCGTGTAAGACGGGGGGCCACAATGGAGGGGGCGTTCTCGGTGGCCGGGCCGCGGTTGTGGAACTCCCTCCCGGAGGAGGCTCGCCTGGCCCCAGACCTGTTGGCCTTTCGACATATCTGTAAGACTTGGCTGTTCGCCCAGGCCTTTGGAGGAGAGGGTGGGGGGTGGGTTAATTTTTGTGTGGGGTGTTTTAAATCAGTTTTTAATTATGATATTGTAGATTTTTTATGTTTAAAAATTGTTTTATATTGTGCTGGAAGCCGCCCCGAGATGCCATAGGCATGGGGGGCAGCATATAAATACAGTGAAATAAATAAATAAATGCTAGCTAGATTTCCTTGCCTTTAATTGGCAAAATGACAAGCATTGCAGAAGTCTTAAGGAGGGCTCGCTTGCTCACTCGCTCTCCATTGAAAACGGCAGTGTACATTATATTTTTGCCATGGCAGTGTCTCTGATGCACAAGGGAGATGAGACTGTTGAGGACTGGCTTGGCCTGTAGAGACCATACTGTTTTCCAGGAAACAGCAGAGTCCTGTCATTGCAAGGGCCAGTCCCGACGCTGCAGTGCTTGGTATCAATTAGAGCTGACACCCAGCAGGTTTTTTTTGTGGTTGTCCAGAGCTGCTGGTGGAGAGAAGCGTACAGGCAGTTCTGCTGTACTGATCTCTTGATTCAGTGCCCAAGTAGGAGGGCTCCATGGTAAATGATCTCATGATGATATGCATATGAATCAATAGCCGCACCGAGGAGCTTATCAGAGTCTAGGATTTCAGCATTATTGATCACGGAAAGAGAGCAGATAACCTGCTTCTAATGCCTCACTTGAGACCTCCCTCCCCAGGAACTTGACCAGGTGGCAGGCCTTTGTCCAAGGACAAGGGGGATGGTTGGATCCTATGTCTAGTAAATCGGGAGTTAAACTTGTGTGACCTTTTGTGTTCTCAGGCTTCACTCTTTGCCTTCGGGAAAGAAGCTAGGAGCTCTATTGTTCCCCTGTTAGGTAGGTGGTTCAGATCTTTAGGAGGATATTCTGTTTCACTCCTGTAGCAAAAATCTTGACAAGAGTCCGCTTCCTACAAATAAATATGGAATAAGTTCCCACTTTACTCCTGCTTGGCCTGGATTTTTCATTTTAGTTGTGCTGAACAGTGATTTATTCAGGATATCAGGCATGTGCTCATCAGTGGGATCACGCCCTTCATTTACACAGGCCTCTTCTGAGGGGACTGATGGCGACTCTCTGGAAATGGTGTCAGTGAGGGGCTGAAGGCCACTCCTTCTGCCCCTTGGGAGAATAGATCGTCTGCTGTCCTGGAGACATTTGTTCCATTATAGTATTTCTGGGAACCATATGGTCTGGCTTGAGACCTATAAAGCAAGGCTTAGTACTTAGAGGGACTCTGACTTTTAAAAATCTGACTGATCTTTAAAACACAGTTTTCAATCGAGATCTCTGTAAATTGCATGTCCTGAAATAATTTTAAAATCTCTTATCAATGGTGAGAGAGATCTTTGTCCATGTTGACTAGAGCATTTCTGTCTTTAAAACTGGGATTTGGGTGATGGTATCTCACAGAAAAAAGTCAGTTCATTGACATTTGGTGGAAAGGTGGAGGTGGAGGGAGGGTCCCCTTTCACTAAATTTTGATGGAAAAAGTTGAAATTTTCCTTCCCACTTATTTGAAACACTTTATTCTCTCTCTTCCTTCGTGGGAAGGGGACTTTAAAATAAATACATTTTTCTGAAGATTTTTCTTTAAATTCATTTTAATTTCATTTGAAAATTCACCATCTGTGTTTGAAATTGTACATTGGTGAGGAAATATTGCCAGCTCTGCTGTTTGCCGTGAACACAGGGATCATGGGCTAACAGGGATGGTTCTGTCAAAATATGAAACATCACGTACATGTGAAGCAAAATTGTATCTCAAATTGGAAATTAGGTTGTCAGCCCAAACCTGGTAAAACAGGTTGGGACAGCTAGGCCCTGACTGTAGTAGTGAAACAGTCTCCACGCAGCCCTGTAAAACATAGACATGAAAAAACCTCATTGGTCCAGTGGAAGTAGCCCTACTGACACTTTTCTCCCCCAAATTTCTTCCACTTCAGTTGTGTCTCTGTGTAAATATAATGGTAACCCGTATGGAACTTCCATACAGAAATGTGATCTTTTTAAGGTTGGTGTCCCTTTAAAAACAAAACTGGAAAGGAAGCTTGTTCAGGGTAGATATGGGCATAGCTATTTGCGTCTTGACTGGTAGAACTGACTCTGGTCACCGTGTGGATGCAGGAAGCCCCCTTGCATTTTTGTGGAGAAGCATCATTACACCAAAGAAATGGAGGAACTAATACAGTGGTTCCCCAAGCTCCTTCTCCCCTTCTGAGAGTATAGTTTCATTTTGTGCCCAGTTCACATTCAGGCCCTCTCACTTGAGGGAAATGCAGATGAGTTCATTCAGTTGTCCAGTAACTGGGCCGGTCAAGTGTGTGTGGACTTGGAGCCAGGTAGTGATGCAGTGCTCTGCTCTGTCTAAGGTGCTGAAAGTTTCTCTGCTGATCCCAGGGGTTTTAATTGCTGCTGAACAGAATTGCTCCCTTTGCCCTCTCACTCTTTTGTTTACACAGCTGCCTGGCGAAAGGCTTGTTTTGCTTGTGCAGTGTTATAAATTTGCTGATTTCTGTTTTTTGGGGGGGGGGGAGAGGTGAGACGGGTCTATTTGGATCACATACACTGACCTTCTCTGGCAGAGGCCAATTGAATTTCCTCCAGTTGTTAACTACTGTATATCAAGCCTTATAAACTGAATTTGGTGAAAGCGTTCTAGAAAGTACTCTGGTTGTCACTTTAAGACTGCACATGATGGGAAGAATGTGTGGCTGCAACATTAATGGGTGTGGTGGGCTGGTTTCTTGAATATTGAATGCCTGAGTGATGACGCTTTAATTTAAGCTGGACGTGTCTCCTGGGAGCAGCAGTGTTTGTAACTTAAACTTCTCCTGTGGTAGTACTGCATTTTAGTATAGCTTTAGGCCTGGGCCTGGCCAGATTGTCAACCTCTACATGCAATTATTGTGTCATCTGAGGATGGCTTTAAATAGCTGTTCTACAATGAACAAAGGCAATTTTGTCTAATTTTTGTTTCTTTGGAGATCCTGGGCAAAATATTCAGAGAGGGGGATGTCTTCATCAATGATTTGACTTTGGAACCTTGGTTTTGGTAAGGAACTCCTCTTGCTCTTTGGCCCTGCACGCCTTACTGTAGTGAAGTTACATACATCGGTATGTAAGTCGGGATTTAAGATAGATTCCTAGCCCCCAGCTGCAGATGGTGTGGTGGAAGGGAGCTAATGGGCAGCAGCATAAGAGGGATTATTCTGGTATCAGGGAGTGTGTTTATTGGTGTAGGACCACCTTTTTCTGTCTGTCCCCGAGTCTTTCCCCGTGCACATTCCTAAATACCTACGATTAGGTTACTTTGTAGCTTCCCATCTGCCCTGCTCCTAAGAGAGGAGCTGGTTCCTCCTCTCCCAAGTATGGAAGATAATGAAGCATGCATTCCTCCCTTCACCTTCCCCTCCACCCCCCTTAGAAAAGTCCAGGATCCAGCAGTGTCCTTAATAAAGCAGAGTTCAGTGGAAAAACAGAAGATGGTTCATTTTGTTTTTTTGTTGATAGGAGCGATAACCTCCCTCCTCAGAACCTGGATCCCAGACCTCGGAAATGCTAGTTCAGTTTAGTTTCCCAATACTTCATATGAGTGTGACTCTCTTGAGTGGCCAGAGTCCTTGACTGTGAATCGGCAGTGAGGGTGAGGAACCTCTGGTCCGTGGGTCAAATCTGACCCATGGCTGTTTGTTGTTTGGCCCCTCTGCAATTCCTGGATCTGACTCATGGATACAGTCTGCCCCCTTCAGCAGTGAAAGAGTGAGTTCAGGGGTAAGGGACCAGAGATGGCAGCATGTACTTGACGGTAGGGGATGGATCGATGATCTGGACCCTTCCCATCCTGACCCCACACTGATTCCTATCTGGCCCTTGGAGCTTTGTACTAATTTTTTAAGTGGTTCATAGTGGAAAATGGTCCCAGCCTCTGCTCTCCAGCATGTCAAAGTCCAGAAGAGAACCCTATGCATGGATGAAACTGCCCTGCTTCTCTCAACTGACTGCTTGGTTCTATCCCCGTTTCCCGCTGTGCTTGCTGCGCAGCATAATTATTCTGACTTATTTTCTTGGTCTTTGTCTTTTAGGATCCCGTCCTCGGCTTGAAGACTTCTCTCCGCGGATAGTAGAACACCCGTCTGACCTTATCGTGTCCAAGGGAGAGCCGGCTACTCTGAACTGCAAAGCGGAAGGACGCCCCACGCCAATCGTTGAGTGGTACAAGGATGGGGAGCGAGTGGAGACGGACAAGGAAGACCCCCGATCCCATCGCATGCTGCTGCCCAGCGGTTCCCTCTTCTTCCTGCGCATTGTCCATGGCAGGAGGAGTAAACCGGATGAGGGTGTGTACGTCTGTGTGGCCAGGAACTACCTGGGGGAGGCAGTCAGCAGGAACGCATCCCTGGAAGTGGCCAGTAAGTAGGATTCTGAGCATCGACTCTTCTGGGCAGAAAGAAACCCAGATGAGAAGTGAACCCCCCAGAGCTCGTATAAAATGATTTTTATGTGACAGTGCCGTTGCTGGGGTTTACATGTGCATTTCATCAGGTGGCAAATGAGTGATGAGCAGCTGCTCTTAGTAACTTAGCATTTTCAATTTAAAATATTACCTAGACTCATCTTCCTGGGTGGTATTCCAGGGTGACTTACTCCTTGTGTAGCGTGCTGAGTTCTTCCTGCCCATGTTTTCATCGCGTCTCTGTGCTCCTTGGAGGACTAGAAAGCGGGCACAAGCCGTTTGTTAGATTTATTATTACTAATATTAATGATAATGCCACCAATGGGCTTGGCACTGAACAGTTGTGACAGGAGACAAATCCCTGCCCCAAGGGGCTGACAATCTAGAATGAACATGGGGAGGGGCACAGAGAGAGACTGGGAGACATTTATGAAGATGCAGGTGAAGTTACCTTGGCTCCATGTTAGCAAATCAAATAGTTAAAATTGAGCTTGGTAAACACATGTTGGGTGCCTCCCAGCCCATGGTAGGGGACTTGCCTCCTACCATAGAAAACAGGGGCATCTGCTACTTCATGCCTTTGGCAGCACTGTGAATACACTGAAATCTCTGCTAATCTGTCAGTTAAATGGATTTTGGAGTTTTACCTGTAACAAAGCAGGGTAAAACAGATCTCCAAAAAGAAGGGTGGCACGAATATTTGCAGCATCTCCCTTGAAGCTTGAGTCTCACGGGATCTGTGCCTTCCCTATGGGATGGGATGTCTAGCTGCAGATGCAGGGCAGTGTCTATGCTTTATGTCTAGATTGCGTGTATGTGTGTGTGAACCTGCTCTGTGTGTTGCAGTCCTGCATGGAGCCCCCCCCCCCCCAATTAGTTTTGCTGGGGTCTGTTGCCTGGCTTGCCTGCATTCTGCTGAAACAAGGTTAGAGGTCAAACTGTAGAGTCTATCTGTCTCTTGACTGCCTGTGACCTGGGGTGGATTACTGATCTGCTTGTTCTAATGGGTGTAGAGTGGCTGTGATGGTCCTAATCGGCACAGGCAGGCAGGGATTTTGAGCTGTATTTGAAGGGATTTATACTGGCTGGGCTTGCTTATGCTGCTGAGCTGACAGTGTGTAAACAGCCCAAGCTACCCATAACCCACTTGTTAGTTGGGGTGTTCTTGGCACATGCCTTTAAGATTATCCTCTAGGAATTCAGCCTGGATGATTAACAGGACCAGGACATGGAAATATTTTAGTCCCTAGGAACCAAGGTATTTTCTCCCATGTGGCTGACAGGGCTAGCACTTCAGACGAGGAATCCTATCTGGAGTTAGATTTATTTTTCTTGCTCTATTTGCAGCTGTTTCTTTGTATTTATTGGAAAGTGACTTGAGTGAAGAAGTGAGCAAACATGCCTCTGATTAGTCTAGTCAGCCCTGCACCTCGACTCTAGCAATTGGTTTCAGTGCATTGCCGGCACGATTTGCAGAGCCCAGATTTCTACCTGAAGCAACGTTGAGTCTGTGTTGATGCCATGGCTGTGTTTATCTGCCCTGACATCAGCAACCAATCTCCTCCTCAATGGCTTTTCATGGAGCTGTGACCCTATTGTCTTTCCTAATGGCTTTATGGAGACAAAGATCTACAAACAAATAGTGCAAAAAGCATCCTGCTGCCGGTGGCCCAAGATAAATGATGGCGTTACCTGTGACAAGGCCACGGAGTCACC
Organism: Sphenodon punctatus; assembly: GCA_003113815.1. Taxonomy (NCBI): domain Eukaryota; kingdom Metazoa; phylum Chordata; class Lepidosauria; order Sphenodontia; family Sphenodontidae; genus Sphenodon; species Sphenodon punctatus. The sequence continues at coordinate 860,797 of QEPC01011926.1, read as the reverse complement.
CGGAGCAAGGGAAATGAAGTGTCATTTCTGCTAAGCTTCAGAGTCACTGGCGTTACAGGCCTCTCCTAAGCTGGTACCCGGCATTAGGAAAGCTCAGAAACAGGAAAATGCTGGTACGGAGCCAAGTGATTTGTGGCTAGTTGCTGGGCTGATAACAAGTTACTGCCTAAATAAAGCTATCAAAGGAGTGTGCTCTAGCCAGAGTAATTGCTCAAAATGCAGACATCAAAGGGAAATCTATAAAAGGCTCCCCATGAAGCGGAGGCGCTGGGATGAGTTATTCTGGCGAGGACTTCCATAGAGCAGATTTCCCCCCATCACTGGGGTGGCTAGCTAGAGGAGGGGGCCGGAGCCAAATAGATGCATTTTTTTCCAATGACACCCATCAAAAGAATAAATAGAGTCCATTCCTAACCCTTTGTGCCTCCTGCAGCATTGGATAAAAAAAATATGCTAAATGTGGATGCTAAGTAAAATGTGGCATGAAGGGGGCACTCCTCGAAATAGTGCATTCCAAGCAGCAGACACTTCCCAAGGACAAGCCCTTCACTGCTTCAGTTACTATCACCTCCACACATCCCAATAGATACTACAGTGGCATAAAGCAGAAGCCAGGGGTGTAGCTACAATGGAGCAGGCTCAGTTGAGCCCGGGCCCCAGACTCTGAGGCGGCCTCTTTTGTAAGTGGTCTGAGCCCTGCTAGGAAACTTTCAAAGTAGGTGAGGGAGGGAGCGATGGGGACAGCACTCCACCTCGGCCCACTCAGAGAATTTCCTAGTGGTGTCTGGACGTTTGCAGAGGGCCCCACCAAGAAGGAGGTTTTAAAAGTGGGCTGGCATAGAGTTCTGTCCCACCCACACCTATTCATAAGAGTTCTTTCCTGCTGCTCCAGGGGGACCAGCTCGGAGCTGAGTCAATGCCACTTTCAGGGTAATCTTGCCCCTACCCGGAAGGCCCCCCTCCCAAACCCTAGAAATCCTGCCCCCTTGACCTTAAAGGGGCCCACCATAATTGGGACATGAGCCTGGGCCTGCCACAGCCTTGCTATGCCACTGAGCGGGAGTGCTCCTTCATCCTAGCCATGGGACAGAAACCTGATGGAGTTTGGGGACCCATGTTCTGCAAGGCTGCATTTTTGCTATGTCCTGATGTATCATTGCAGTGACAGGATATTGAACCCTTTACCCTGCTCCTTCATTGCAGGTGTCCTGTCGTCTTCCTGCTTGCAGAGCAGGACTCTTTCTCCTGCCTTACTCCTAGCTGCTTGGAAGAGAGTCTTTCTTTATTAATTATTATTATTATTATTAACAAACATTTATATAGCGCCAGCAGTGTACCTGGCACTTTACAAAGTAATAAAATAGACACGGTCCCTGCCCCTAGGGCTTACAATCTGAG